>MU968411.1:48883170-49062398 GCA_034641835.2 Pinus albicaulis
GGGTGATAGGACAATTACGGAAAAGGCCGATGGGCTGGGAGGCGTGGTCGTCCCACGCTCGAAGGGTGATCGTGGAAGGGGCCAAGTCAGGAGATCCGAGTTGCTTCCAAACCGAAGCGGACATCACACAGGTGGATGCCCCCTCATCAATTATACACTTAGAAACGTTGGCATTCCGGATTTTGACTAGGATTTGGAAGGCGACGGAAGCAGGGAGAGGAGGATGTTCAGCTTGATGGGTGTCGAAAACAATAATTTGGTCATCAGCAGGATCTACAACACCCACGGCAGATAGCAGATCCTTCTTTTGGGAAGGGCACGACTGGAGTAGTTCCAATGTGGAAATGGCAGCATGAGATTGCGCCAAATCATCTACTATGCTATACGAATGAGCAGCTCGACCAGAAGCAGCATTTCGACGTAATGGTCCCTTAGGAATCTTGGTATGAACCTCAAATTTGGGTTGAGGGATATGTAAGGGGCCACTGGATGTCGAAAGAGGCTCTGTAGAACCTGAAGAAGGAGGCTCAGGGGCAGACTGAGCGGGAGGCTTGGGGTACTGGCGAGACCGAGTTTGAAGGTGAAGGTCAACGGTTGGGGAAGGATCAGAGTTCATCATAAGGATCTGGTAATCGGAGGAACCAGAAAGGGAAGGTTGAGTGGCGACCTGGCTGTCAGGCGGTTGGGTAGCCACGAATCCTTGCTGAGGGAAAGGATCAGTAAACACAGTTGGTTGGGTAGTGGCCACATTAGGAGGAGCATGAGGGGAGGCATGTTGTCCGCGCAATGTGGCTTGAGACTCCCACATCTGCCGCATCTGGGGTAAGAGGGGACAATCGTGGGTGTAATGACCATAAACACCACAACACGAACAAGGCTTATTTGTGCGAAGCGGCCTGTCCGGCTTGGGCTGAGTGCCCTGTTGCTGGTTAGCAGTGTTAGGGTCAACACCTTGAGGATTCGGTCCCCGAGTACCAGGGGCAGATTGGTTTGGATTGCCTCTCCGCCTTCTTTGAGAAGAAGGGGGATTAGTCGCGCCCTGCTGTGCAAATACTTGCCCTGGAGGGGGCTGTAGGTGCTGTTGCGGGTTTGGAGGAGGCAAGGGAGATGGAAGCGCATATGCTGGAGAAGCTGGCGCACCAGGCTGCGGATAAAGGTAATGGTTAGGTTGGGCAACATTGAGGTAAGTAGGAGGTTGGGCAAAAGGAGGAGGCATGCCGTATCCTGGATACATGCTACCGGGAGGGGGAAGAGTGCTAGAGGTGCTGGCCCCTCCCTGAGGGAGACCATAGCCCATAGGAGGTTGAGCATACGGATGAGAAAGGGCTCCAACGATACCATCGGCGGAATGAGATGCCCCTGGGGCGTTAGCGCCACCGGGCCTGGGGAGGTCAGGGAGGACGGTATAAACATAACCAGACTGAGCATAGATCAGGTCATATTTCAAGGCTATTTGGAGGGCGGCTTCTTCGGTTTGAGGGAAATGGGAGGCGACATCTTTTCCAATGGGAGCTAAGAGAGAGCGAAGGAACCAGTCCATATAGATCCGATCTTCGAAGGGGGGAGCTCGACATAAGCTTCGTCTTCGTCGCCATTCCTGGACATGAGCGGAAAGGCGGGTCGAAGAGGTTTGCTTAAAAGAGGTCAAAAGCTCCGTACCAGTATCGTATCGGAGAGGGAGCTGGAAGTAAGATAAAAAGGCTTGGGCAATGGTCACAAAGGTGGTATGGGAAGAGGGGGCTTGGTCAACATACCATTTAGAAGCTTCGCTAGTAAGCATGTGTTGGAACAACCGAAGACGGATTGAATCATCGGTAATGGAGTTGGAGGAACACCACATGTGGAAAGATCGAACATGGTTGGTTGGATCTTCTCCATTAAGGCCCTCAAACTTAGGGATGTCTGAGGGGAGCTTGGTTGGCATAGCGGGCCAGTTAGCATTGTGGTGAATGGGGTCATTGATCAACTGATGGAAATCGGGGAGGCTGAGGCCTGCAATGTATGGCAGCACAGGGGTGGCCGGGGTAGTTCCTGTGGCGGTTCCACTAGTAGTAGGGCCGGCATTGGGGCCGGGAGAACCGCTAGCGTTAGGCCCTGGACCAGACATGGTGAAGGTGACAGGGGGAGAACCAGGAGGAGAAGGAGGACCCGATGAATCAGGGGAGGAGTCGGAGTGCGGACTCGAGGGTGGACTGGCTCGACGACGGCGGTGCGGAGCAGGTCGATCAACCGGAAACTGAGGGTGAAGGCCAAGAAGTCTCCGGGAAAGGTGCCACCTTGGGGTGAAATGAGGACAACGAACGCGGCGCAGGGGAAGAAGAATGACCGACAGAGGCAGGGAGGTGCAGAATCAAGTGATTACAATGTCGAAACAAGGGCGAAAAGGTGCAGTGTCAATTGATTTTAAAGTCTTTGCCTGGCGGTGTAAACCAGGCTCTTCTTCGCTTAGGGTGAGTGTGTGGCGTGCGTTAATTTTATTTTTTAAACCCTTTTCGTTTTGAGAGAAAGAGAAAAAGTGTGCTGCGTAACTGAAAATAATGCTGCAAAAACAGTATATAATGCTGAAATAACAGAAAATTAACAGCTACTATTGCATCGATTCAACCCAAAAAGGTGGGTCTCTCAAAACTAATCTAAGAGAGGGAAAAAATCTAGTCAAAACACACTAAAGAGCGCGTGGAGTCTGGGGTCAGGGACGGGGATGCAAGGGAAGAAAATTTCTTTGAAAAGAGGTGCGGTCCGTACGGCGGAGAGCAGGTGGGTTTTGGAAAAAGGAGGAAATAAATAAAAGAGGAAGACAAGGAGGAGGCCTAAAAGTAGATCCAACAAATCTTCGGAGGGTGATTTTAAAGGAGAAGAGTGGATAGAAGGAGTACGAAAGGAGGTATCGGATACGGAAAAAGGAAATTTTGAAACTACGAAAAAACGGACACCAGAAACGGATAAAAACTCTTCCACCAAAAGTGGAAGATACGCGCGAAGCCCTAAGGGGCTGTGTTCCCACTTAGATGAGAAAAATAGATGGAAACGAGGGTCGAGCCGAGGAGCTAAGACGAGGAGGGTGAAGCACGACGAGCTTCGAGAAAAACCCGGAAAAAATACGAAAAACAAGAAAGATTGGCGAGGTCGCGAGGTTGCGGCTTTGTTTCGATGCGAGGTCGCAGAAAAAGGGCTGAAAAGTGCGACCTGGAGGTCCAGGTCGCAGTTTATGGGCTGAAAAGTGCGACTTGAAGCTCCGGGTGTCTCGGCGGCAAATTTTCAGAAAAGTTGTCGTCTCAGTTGCGGCTGATGTCGGTCACCTGCGCAATAGGGCCAGAAACACGCGGAAGTTAGAAATTTTAATGTTTGAGGGTTTTATAGGGGAAAAACACCATGAAAATAGGAAAAAAAAAAAGCTGAAAAGAAACCCTAGGGTCTGAAGTAGCTGGATATGCAGGAATATGAAAAACGACAGCGGTCGTAATTGAAAACCCGTGTGGAGTCGCCAATTGTTAGTGTGAATCCTTTGTCGAAGTGTACGAAAAAAGACCACTTTAGCTACGCATAACTAATAGCTCTAACATCAAATATGGATGCCAATATCTTCAGATCTATAGTTAGTTGATCAAGAAAAGAGCTGCAAAAAACCAGATCTATACATAGAAAGACATTAAGCAGTGAAAACAAGGGTTTGCTCCATATATCCAATAGACAAAACAAGAACAATTTTTGAAAGAATTTTTTGTATTAAGGGCACCTGGGAGGAAAACAAGAAGATGTTTCCAATTCTCCTCAATGGGATGGGTTCTTGGAAGTCCTCAGCACTTCAGATCTAGAATCTCTCTCTCTTGTTGGTGTAGAAAACCCGGACAAAGATAGAACTCAAAGGGAGCTCACACAGCAAATAATGTAGAAAAATGTGACCAAGTGTATAGATCCAGAGTGATCTAATAGGCAACAAAAGGTGAAGAATGGTAGGAAAAAACCTCCTATTTATAACAAAATATTGGGTCATTCTAGATCTTGGTGCATGATTAAAATAATGTTAACCAAATCTAGATCCACCTTTTATGGAATGTTTTATTATATTTGTTGGAGGGAAAAAGTATTTGACTTGGGTCAAATCCCTTTATTTGTTAATAATAAATAAATAAATGATTTATTTATCTTTTTAAGGAAGTGGTTGAAGGATAATCAAATAAATAATGATTTATTTAATTATTTGTGGGTGATTTGGTGATATTTAACAAGGAATATTATCTAAATAAGATTTAAATAATTATTCCTAGAAAATAATAAGATAAATAAAGGTTTATCTAATTAATTTCTTTGTTTTGGGTTAAACATGACTAGGAATAATAATTAAATTATGGTTTAATTAATTATTCCATTAGGAAAATCAAACAAATATAGGTTTGTTTAATATTTCCTTTTGGGGTTTCCTGTTTAAACCATAAACAACCTAATAAATGTGGTTTATTAAGTTATTTAACATAGTGAAGGCAATTTTTCACCGAGGGTAAAATTGGTCTTACATGGTGTACTTGGGTCCATCTAATGATAATAGGTTAGATGACCAAAAAATGGTGTAACATTAAGGACTTGGTTATCACCATAGACATATTACCCTAAACAAAGTATTTAGAACATCATTTTGATGCGTTTACCTAGTAATACAAGAAAATTGCAGTGACCCACATGCCCAAAACAATGTGGCGAATAATCCCCATGAAGATGATTTCATTTGTCCTAAGTTGGATCTCAATACACCTCATGATCTCTAAAAGTGGGAATATGTTTGGCTGAGTTACAGAGTTTCAGATGGACACGATATTTTGTCTGGTTTGTTATGAAAATTTTGAACACACCTTTTCATTAAAGTTTACAAGATTAGACTTATAATGTGCCTGAATGAATATTTTTCCCCACATAGACTTACAAGTTATTATAAGGGAAAATAGTTCCTTAATATCGTTGGTTGACCTGCCATCATCACAATATTTAGAGGAAAACATCTTATGAGCAAGAGCCAGTCACCACTTGAATTTTATGTTAATTTCAGGACATCCAAGATGTTTTTTTGGTAAAAATATTTAATAACCATAATATTGCACTAATTTACATTTTTTTAACCTAAGTTGAGAAAAAATACTTGCGTTTATGCTATGTGGAGATGTTGACCTGAATGATCACGTTTACGAATGAGAAATTCCTGGCACTGGTCTCTGTGTACAATAAAATCCTAAAAATTTCATGTGAATTGTATAATTGGTATATCATCTATTCTATTAGTATCACTCTACAAAAACTAGGGTTTGTAAATTAATTCTTTCTTTGCTTTATGAGGCCTAAAAATTATTGATCTGAAATAAGGGACTGAAGATTTGTTGATGTGAATTTAGTGTTAACTTGATCGCTTAGTGTGGATGAATGAAGGAAAGAGATTTTATTTCATGACTTATTCCATAACTTAAGAAACACAATTAAACATTAATTTGTAGAAATAGAAAGAGATATAAGACATCAAACGTTGATTACAGAGTTTGTGCCTGATGGAATATGTCTCCAGATCTGCTTTCAAGATGGGTGTGTGTTTGATTAAGGAATGATCCAAGGAAGTATTTACATCAAAATACACTAGACTGAACGTATTCGTAGACACCTATGGTCCGTGTCAACATAATCTGATCCCTCCTAGCTTTCTAACGCCTATCTCGGCATCGAATTCCACCTCCGAATGACCAAAATACATTTGAAAGAAAACATTCTCCTCTTTACACAATTTCTGAATACACACCTCAATTTTTCACCTTTGTTTCCATGGTTTAATGGCTAATGTTTTTATAATGTGTAGACCAGGTTTAGGCCGAACTTCTTGGGAAAAAAATGGTATATGGTTTTTCATTAGGTGGATTGAATGTGCTCTTGGTGAAATAGTGTTTTAACACCTAGGATAAGGTTACATGGTGGTTAATTAACATAGTGCACATAACAAATTACAAAACAATAAATAAAACTTAGGATAAAATAAGCCCTGGCGGTTCCAGCTGACAGTGGTGGTCGGATGACATCTCCATGTGTCAGGCTGGCATTATCCTGATGGTCTGGTGCCTCACTGCAACATCACAACTATGTTTCGATGGCTTCGTCTAATGGTTAAGGGTTGTTCCAAAAATGACATGACAACGCAATCCTTTGATGGCGGTCTTCTCGGCAGTTAGCTCAAAGTTGTGTTGTTATCCGCTTGTTCATATGTTGTCTATGTTTATGGTTAACTCCACCTAACAATATTCTCCTGTGCAGTTAAGTGATATAATATGGTTTATTCATATGGGTTATAACCATAGTTTTCAAACTCCGAAAGGTTTTTTTCCACTCTTATTTATATATCACATAGGTTTCTAACATAGTTTTGGTATGTTATATGACCATAGGTTTAGGACCTTTAATCATTTACATCATGTAATTTTGTCCCTTTTCACCATTTAGTGTTTTCCCCACTGAGGTTCTAACATAGGTTCACCACATAGAATTATATGAACCATCTAACATTGAACATAAAACCATTTTACCATGTCATAACCATGAAGTAACTTGCATAACGAATGAAGACGCTCATCCATACAGAACACTAAAATACTGGAGGCTATACTCGGACTTCCCTGTCGATCTTGGACTATGAAAGATCCTCGTAGACCAATCCTCTCCACTTGAAATATTTTTGACCAACAAAAGTTTGATTTAAGCAGATATGAGGTGAGGGTACATCTCCCTCACTCTTCAGATCTCCATCCCCCTCGCATTTTTTGGATTCATGCCTTTGAGTCCCAATCGAATATATTCAACATCTCCACACCTTGAAGTAAGAACCTTTGTGTCTAAGATAATATATTCCTGAAACTCATTCATATACTCAAGTGAAAAATCATCAACCGTACAGATATTTGTATCTTCCTATAGAACAATGATCATCAAAGGTTCATACAAATTCATATTTTCTACATTTACAACTGAATAAATGCGCATGTAAGGAGTTAAATCTAACCAGAATGCATTATTTCCAATATTTTCCACAATCTTGAAAGGACCATACTTGATCACAACCTAAAAAATATGATCCATTGGATGTTTGTCATGGCACATTTTGTACTTGGCCTGACTCTTCTGTAATTGATCCTGCACTGCTTCATGGACCTGTTGTATCTGTTGAATGAACTGAACTTCTTTATTTGAATCATCTTGTCCATCCACTTTATATTCTTCACCGAAAATTAAATCCATCGGTGAGTATGGTAGATACCCAAAACATGTTTCAAATGGTGATCGTTTAGTTGAAGAATGTAAGGCTTGATTGTAAGCATGTTGCACCTAAGGTAAATATTCATCCCAGAACTTAGGATGTTTTATTCAATAACCTCTGAGAATATGTATCACTCTCTTGTTTACCACCTTTGTCTTCCCGTTGGTCTATGGATGAAAAGTTGTGCTCTTTTTTAGTTTTTTGTCCATGAGTGCCCCCAAAGTGGACCAAAAGTCTCCTACAAAGCTAGTGTTATGGTCGGAAATGATGGAAGTAGGTAACCCAAAATCAACCCATACATGTTGAAAGAACAGTTGTGCAGTTTATTCAACAGTCACTTTCTTTTTACATGGAACAAGAATGGACATTTTCATGAAAATATCAACCACCACATACATGTAATCATGCCCTCTCCTGGACATAGGAAGTCCTCCAAAAATCTCCAGGGAAATGTTGTCCCATGGTCACGAAGGAACTGGAAGTGGCATATATAATCCAATATTTTGATTTCTTGGTTTTCTTGTTGAAAAAATAACACATCCTTTAATGCACTTAACAATTGTTTCATATATGTGAGGCTAGTAGCAATACCATTTAATTTGTTCCATTGTCTTGCCTATACCAAAATTTCATGAAATGCGAGAAGAATGTGCTTCCCGAATAACATGCGGCCTTTTCTATCCGTGGTATGCACAAGTTACCTAGATGATATAACAAACTTGTCATGAACATGAAAATTGAATTCTTCCACTCGAGTACCCTGAGATAGTGATTCATAAATATATTTGAAATAAGCATCCATACTATATTGTTCTAAATAACTTTCGTTTTTTAAATAAATATTATGTAGCATTAGTGAAGCATTCAAAGATGGTTTAGACAACATATCAGCTACTTTGTTTGTGACACCTTTCTTGTACTTAATTAATAAGTGAAATTTTTGAAGAGATCCCATCCATTTATAATGGTGAGATTTTTGAAACTTAGTCTGATACTGAAGTTACAAAAGAGGTTGATGATCCGTGTCAATCACTATTTCCTTACCCATTTAGTAGTGTTTCCATTTCTTAACACTTTCAACCAAAGCAAAAAATTCTTTATCATATGCCAGATAATTTGAAATTAACTTAGAAATAACTTCTGAATGAAAAAAAATAGGTTTTCCTTTTTTAATTAAGATTGCATCCATTGCATAGCCACTAACATCTATTTCAATTTCGAGTGACTCTTGAAGATCTACTAAATCTAAGATTCACAATGTGAGAATTTTCTGCTTAAGTGTATACAAATATTTTTGTTTTTTCCCTCCCCACTAAGAGGAAAATTTAGAGCCTATTAAAGCATGTAACAATGATGCAATTAAATAAAAATGAGAAATGAATTTCCTGCAATATTAAACTACACCTGGAAAACTCCTAACTTTAGTCACATTATATTTTCTTGGCCACTTAACAATCACATCGATTTTAGCTAGATATATTTTCAAATGACCACCTCCAACTATGTAACCAAGATACATTAACGAAGTCTTTCCAAACTCACATTTGGAAAAGTAAGGCACAATTTTTTCCTTTGCAACACTTCAAACACTTGTTTAACATGCCTAACATGCTCTTCCATATTGAAACAACAAATTAGGATATAATCTAACTAGATTATGACAAATTTATCAATGTATGGATGAAATACATCATTCATAACCCACATGAAATTCGTTGGAGCATTACAAAAACAATACGACATCACTAACCATTAAAATAGCCCCTGCCTAGTTTTAAATAAAGTTTTCCAGATGTCGTTTTCTGCAATGGAAATTTGATGATACCCACTACGAAAATCCAACTTAGTTAAATAAAAAGCATTTTTCAAGTGGTCAAGTAAATCATCTATCCTTGGAAGATGATACATGTTCTTTACTATGATTTTTTTCAAGGCCCTAAAGTCAAGACACATTCTCCATGTCCTGTCTTTATTAGGAACCTAAAATTATTTGTGAAGCACATGGAGATGAACTTGGTCAAATGGAGCCTTTTTCAACCAGTTGTTGGATTTTTTTCTTTATTTGTTTATTATCTATGATCGACATTTGATACATTTTGACATTAGGAACAGGAGAATCAGAAAACAATTGTATCTCATGTCGTATTTCAAGTTTACGAGGCATATTTTTTGGTTCTTTAAATAGAATTTGAGAAGAATGTACCACTTTAACCAAATTATCTTTAATATGAGATTCACAACCTGAAAAAGACTCGTGTTGATCCTTATGTTGTTATTTTACGATCATGAGTACATATGTTTTACTTGAAATTATTCACCTCTTCATTTGATTAGCAATAACTAAATCCAAGTGTGGTTTGAATTTATGTGTGCTGACAATCTATTTGATCCCATCTTTCTTAAGGTGACATTTATGCAATTTCCAATGAAACACATCATGAAGATCATAGAGGTAAGGTCTTACTAGCACTAATCCACATATTTCTAATGGAATCATATCTAAATCGACTTCATCAATGTAATTATCTATGATGGAAAATTTTAAATGCCAATGATTTTTGACATTAATATGAGTCTTTTATTTTAGCCAACCTAATGGGTATGGTCTTGGATGATTCCGTGTCTCCAAACCTAATTTATTAACTAATTATTTAGATATTAAATTTTCCTCTGATCCACTCATCAAATAATGTGTCTATTTTTGTGTGCTTAGAAGTTATCCTTATGTGAAATAGTTCAATTCTTTTATCCTCTTCCGGATGATTTATGTTTGAAGAAGATGCGATAGTAATAGAACTTGAACTAGTGTCGAAAATTTTTACCTGTTTGAAACCATTGCGATATTTTCATTTCATCACCCGAGTTAGAGTCAAAACATTGTTGGATTGTTGTATTTTCCTTCTTTTCACCTTTATTTTTTCTGGAACTTATTTGGTTTGAGTTTTAGGTGAAGTTTCCAACATCCTGGCTTCATGAGGTTTGATTCTCTAGCGATGAGAATAAGTAGGTATTTCAACTTCATTCGAGTTGTCATTATTTTATTTCCCTTCAAACTACTCTTCCTCTTACTCTCTTTAGAATCCTTGATTTCCAACTCTTTGGATGCTTTCTATGAAAACTTGAATGGTCTACCACCTGATTCAGTATGTATGTCTTGAACACACACTTCATCAAAGTCAGTGGGATTAAACATCAATAACGTATGTTGTAAAGAAGAATGTAAATTGAAAATTTACTTTAACAAAGTTTCATGTCTATCCAAAGGAATACCAAGCACCAAAGATTTATTCCTGAACTCATAAGTAAACTCCTGAAAATTAGGCCCTTTACCTTCCCTCAAATGATGAAAATCTATAATAGCCTGCTTCATGTATCCTAAAGGATAGAATTGTTTTCTAAGAGCTTTGAGAATCTTACACCATGAAGAGATGAATTCAAGTTTCCTCTTTAAATATAATTTAGTTTTACTTTCCCACCACATTAAATCTTTTCCCTCCATTCTAAGTGTATATAGCTGAATTTTTGTTCTTTCATCATAAATGCTCTGAATTCTACAATACACTTCTAATTGATTAATCCAATTATCTAACATTTCAGGATTAATTTTTCCATCATAAATAGGTAGTTAAAATTACCTCAAGTTTCAAAAGAGATGATTTCTGACATTTTTTTTTTCTGTTTCAGAATATAAACTGGAAGATGAAGAAGAAGATGATGATGAAGATGATGGAGGAGAAGGAGTTTTATCATAAATTTTCCTTTTATCATTTCCTTGTTTGTTTCTTTTGATGATGAAGCTGCATATCTCGCGTTCTTATATTCATAGAGTTCTCCCAACATCAACTGCATGTTCAAAAACATTTGTTGAAACTGCTTCTTGTCCATGACCTTCACTTAAGGAGTTTCACCTGCAGCAGATCCTCCTATTGTCGATTGTTGAGCGAATTTTTTCTTTCAACCTTTTGGTCTATCTCCTCGAATATTCCTTCTCCACTTCGAAACTTGGACCTGGTTAACATTCACTGGAAAAAATCCTAGAAAATTCGATCTGCTTTGATACCAAAATATGATCTGAAATAGATCTGAAATAAGGGACTGAATATTTGTCGAAGTGAGTTGATTGTTAACTTGGTCGATTAGTGTGGATGAATAAAGGAAATAAATTCAATTTCACAATTTTTATCCAAAACTTAAGAAACAAAATTAAATATGAATTTACAGAAATAGAAAGAGATATAAGACAACAAATATGATTACGGATTTCGTACCTGATGCACTACGTCTGTGAGTCTGCTTTCAAGATGGGCATCAGGTTGATTAAGGAATGATCCAAGGAATCATTTACATAAAAATTCACCATACTGAACGTGCTCACAGGCACCTTTGGTCTCTGTCAGCAAAAATTTCATCTAGAAATCACACTAGGCTCTATGTTGTTGCAATAATATTTTTTTCACATCTAGTTTTGGGTCCCATTTTCTATTGGAAACCTCATAATTTATCCTCTCTCTACTGAATATATAGTTGTGCATATCACTTTCCTCCACATATTTGGAATCCATAGAATTTGAAAAAAATACTTGTTTTTCTAAATCTGGAACATCTCCTTGGCTTCCTTCAAAATTATCCCTGTAATATCCTCCATAAATTTGTTCTTCAAGGAAAAAAATAATGATGCCACATAATTCATATTTTTCACATGCTACAATATGAATTTCTTCTTCTTTAGGTCTTTTATTTTCCAAATTTTCATCACCTACTACTTGGATAAACATCTGGAACATTTTCTTGAGGATATGGAAAAGGATCATTGCCATCAACAAAATTAGGGGAACACTCTCCTTGTATTTCCTCATGATCATAACTACCATAAAGGGAATTTCCTTTAAAATTCATGATATATGACCTCATACTTCACTCGTAGAAAATATTTAATTTCTTTTTACCCAATTATTGGTCACTTTCTTCACACATTGCATTATGTATGTGTTTGTCCTTTTTATCGTCTTCAAATTATGGGCACAAAGATTTTTTAGTAGCATGTTCTCTGTATCTTCTCTACCTTTTTGGGAAATTTTTTTATTATCATGATTTTACATATGAATTTAAATATCATGATAATATTCTTTCATTTTTGGCACATCTCCTTGGCCTTCTTCATGAGGCTTGACTTTTGCAATATTATCATAAAGGATTCAAAAGGAACCCTTTCTACTATGACTGGAATACCCTTATTAATGATTCCTCCATCAAATTCATGTTCATCACATAGAACCATAGGGTCTTCTTCCTCTAAGAAAGCTTCATCATCATCTTCATGAATGCGTTTATCTCCTTCAAAACGGAAATGAGTCCTTCTTGTTGTAGGCTTGACAAAAGGTATTGATATATATCTTTAAATTTATGCAATCATGGGCATCCATGCTTGAGAAAACTTTTAACCTGAGCCTTGAGTCAAGGTATGCTCTTTGGGCTCCAAGAGTGATTGAACCACCTGAAATCCCCTTGTCCCAAGGAATGGGTAAATAATGTCATCATGAAATATTTGTGTATTTTTTCAAATTTTCAAATTGCCTCATAAAGTCCAATACATGTGGGATGGTAGCCAAAGAGGCATTGTCAAATGTTGTAAGCTTTGCATATAATTCCAAAGAATACTTATTTGGTATCCTGGTATATTCTCAATATCCAATACAGAAAAAACAATGTGTAAATCGTAAGGAGCCATATTTTATCCATGGAAGTCTTCAACTATGAAAATTCAAATTTTCAATTCCATACCCTTTTCACAATCGAGTTTCCAAGATGAGGTGTCAAATTCCTTTACAAAATGATTCTCTCACCTCCGAAGCATCAAGTCCTCAAAATATGTAAGAAAATGTATTTTTTCTTCCAATGGAGTCGCTTTTATGGAAAGATATTGAAGCTTGAACTTCAACCAATGTTGTCTTTCAAGAAATGAACTCTATCCCTATTAATAATTCTGAAAATGTTATAGAAAAATCTCACACTTCTCTTGATAAATTTGAAAAACTCAAGTGCAAGACTTTATGCACTCAAGAGGGGGCCATTATCAGTTCACCAACCCTTCTCTCGCTTTTGGCCAAATCTCCTCAACCTCAAGATATGTTCTCCCTACTATATTTAGGTATCTAATGGCCTAATCAAACCATGTCAAGAGCCCCATAAGGCTTATAATTCAAATCCCATCAATAAAATATTTTTTCCATTTAGGGTTTAGGGTGGAAGATATGATTGCTAATGTTTTTGGGGACTATGAGATTATTCTTGATTCTTTGGAGCCATGGATACTTTAGAATATATCTGAGAATTCTCGTTACCAATAGGGAATACCCATACAAAATTTCCTTAGAATTTATTCGGCAATATTATTAAATTTCTTAGTTAATAGAGATAGAGTAATGGGAATTTCATTTCACTTGTTGATGTGATTGAAAATCCATTCGATGTATCCATGTATGTACTACTTTGACCTTCCTCATTTTATTTTTCCCTTGTTCTCGAGTCTTTTACATCTTGAACTTATTTTCTTAATCTATCCTTGTCAACCAAAGTGATTGTATCATTTCATTTTTATCCCTTTGGCCAAAAAAATTGGGGGCTTCCTTAGATTTTTTTATGTGTTCTTTCCATTTTCCTCAACATACTGGTTAGTGTATTCTCTCCACGTAGCTCAAATATCTCTATGGTTCATGCATCTAAAGGTAACATTTTAGCAGTACAAGATACGAGTGTAATTCCAATTTCCCCATATTTTCTCAATTTCTTTGAGTAAACCCTCCCACATACTCATTTGGACAAGCATTTTTACAACCATTTTGTACAATTTCATGTTAAAATGTTCCTCTATGTCTATAAAATTCCCAAAGCTTCCTTCTACAGCCTTCAAGATATCAATATTCCATAATTCCATCAATACCCCTGAAATATCCACTTTGACTAGTTTCATCTATATCACCTCCTTTCACGGGCCAACACCAAGTTCCAATATTTAATATCCATATAAGAAGGCTTCCAACTCCATATTTTAAGCCTATATCTTCTGTATGTCATCCCTAAAGAAAAATTTGAATGCCAACCAAATTTGAACCAAAATGTCGAAGTCTGACAAGTAACCGATGTTTTTGGACCATACATGCTCAATCCACTTGTGAAATCATGCTTTTGTCACATTCTTTCTTATAAATATTCTTGTGATGGCTCTATGAATTAATGTTACAATATATTTGTTTCCAACATCCTCACTGATGTCTAACCTTAATCAGCCTATTTTGAATCTATTTTTGTTGTGGGTTTTCTTCCTCACATTTCTTCACCATATTGAACACTTTGAATTTAATAATTTTCATTGTTTTGTCTCAATTTATACTATTTTATTTTCTTTATGCAATAATGTTGACCTGAATATAAAAGGATGATATTAATGCATGTGTTTGGACTTTAAAACAAAAATATGAGAATTTAATTTTAAAAACTGAAAATATGGTGTATTGTTGAGTGAATTTTTACTTTTGTGATAACATCTTTCAAAAGTCATATACATAGAGAAATTGAGATTGTCTCACAATTTCTACATAGTTGACACACTACTATAATATAAAAAAAATAAGGCATATGTGATATTGCAATAAATAGCGAGAAGTGAAACCATTCCTTGTAATGGGTAATGATTTTTTTAAAAATGAAAAAGGAGTACTTTTGTGATAGCCAAAATCTCATCGCTAGAAAACAAAACAAAAGATACTAGTGGTCTAAGTTGTTTAATTGGTTGTACATAGGTTGGGTGTGCTTGGTTGAAATATATTATATTATATATTTGATATTCCTTAATTAAATATTTGTAAGAAGTTGAGAGTGTATGAAAAGAAAGTAAAGGGTATTATCATGAAGCAACTTTGGAGGTCACAAAAACGAAACGACCAAGAGAATTGGAGAAATGATTTGTAGCAATGATGGGGATGTCTACATTCACATAAATTTAATTTTGGCAAGGAAAAAAAATATTTAAGAATGGATTAAATCCAAATAGTAGTGGAAAAAAAATTCTGGAAGATAATCTTGTCGAAAAGGGAAACTAGGAAACACTAGCATGCAAGGAAACATAACCAGTAAGCCATTCAAAGGAAGTTAAAAGTGAATTTTGACGATAAGTTGAAATATGGAAGAAAAGATAAATTTCAAAGTCATATTGAAATTTTATTTATCACGAGTATTCGAGTGATTGAACCTTGGTCGTACATGTAATCACAACGACAACTATGTGTTAGAGCTGGCAACTAATCACCTATTAAGAGATGGGAATTTCCATACAGTTTTATAGGAGCATGTAACCATATACCCTGAGTTAATGAACATGATGGATTCCAATAATAAATACCTTCTTATGGGAGTTCGATCGCTTGCGAGTGCCAGGGATGACATTTTTTTTAGGATTCAAACCTTGGTGGGGGGAAATAAAATCTTCCCTCTTTCACTCGACTCAACTCATCTCTTGTGACAATCCACACCAATATTGATTATATATAATGTTGGTCAATAATCAAACATAGTAATTATTGAGGAGAAATATACAAATTATTATTGGTCTCTTGTAATGCTTCAAGAATGAAAGACACAACAAATGAGTATTTGTTTCGCTTCTAGTATAACATAGAGCATGTATAATATCTTAGGGGTTATTTTAGCGATATACAACCGAATGTTAGTGATTTATTAACATCATTCATGTGGTTGAACAATTTTTTAACTCTTACAATTCTATCATATGACTACTATAATGTTGTGTATAGGTTGACTGACCATGGTTTGGGATCTCGGTCTTGCATTATAATAAACTATTTTCTCCCAAAATTGATCATCATTGGAGAGTTATATATAATATCTTGTTCCATAACATATTTTTTTCCTTCCTATTGGATGGCACGAGTGCCCTCTATGTTTCTTGTATATTGTTAAAAGTGTGCAACTCATCACTTGAAGCTAGTTTTCTTCCCCAAGATCTTACTTATTTCACATGGTAATCATGTTATTCCACATTTTTTTAAATAGGTTGGTTTTTTATGTTGAATATTGCATTATTTTTTTGTTATTTGAATTTGTTTTGTATTCATTTGCACTCTTTTTTCTTGTTGTATTTAGCATATTAGACATACATACATGACTCTCGCTTGCTTTTCCATGGTGTGCATTTGCAAATTTGATATTCTCCTTCTATTTTTTTATACTTTAAAATTGTATTGATGGATATCTTCATTTACCTAGTGATTCTACTCTTTCCGATTATTTTCCTTATTTTTAGTCGTTAGCCTTTATAAAAAAAAATATTGAACCAAATTCACTTAAAAGAGCTATAGGCAGGTGACAAGTGATCAAGATATTAAATCAACAACACTAACAAAATGTCACACTGATAACATGAATAGTTATGAGCTAAGGAAGAATTTGTACAAAATAAACTTTTTATGGCTAGAGTCGATAAATCAAGACACAAATTATTTATTATGACTATCGAAAAAACGATATACATAAACTCTTTATGTACAAAATCAAGAAGGAAACATGTATAAACTATTTATGCCTAGATCAAACAAAGCAATAGAAAAACATCTTTTATTCTTAATGTTCCCATGGAAGTTAAAATAATTATATTTCTTGAGTAACGTTTTGTGATAAGCTGAAATTCAATTAAGTAATTTTTTGTCCATCATGAAAATTTATAATGTCTAGAACCTTGAAATTTCCATTTTGTGTAGGTTGTCAAGCTAAAATCTTTTAGAAAATTTGAAAACAAAATAGAATATTTGAGTGCTGCTACTTTTATTTTTGATATAAAATCCAAACCAATCAAGGAGTTACACAATTTTCTTCCCAAACAGTGCGAGGCGGAAACATTAACAGTAACCTAATTCAAATCTCATGAATGCGATGAAGGAGAAATAGGTATAATCATTTTGTTCTAAATATTTTTTTTATCACAATTATGAAATAATTATTATAAAATATTGGTTGTAATATGCTTGGATTATGCTTAATTCTTTTCTGTTTTGTTACATAAATTAGAATGTGTACATAACAATGTTGTTTTAGATTTAATGCGGGGTCTACAAACTTAGATGAGTGAACTGATAACTTGTCTTGGAGTTCAAGATTTATCTCCTATGGGCTTAGGTCTCTCCCACAAACTTTCAAGATTGAAGCTAAAATTTAGTCGGAAAAGGTACGTGTTTTATTCTACTCAGAATTGACCCATATATGCTTAAACATTATAGTGCTTTCTATATGCCTACTGAAATACATATATTGATTTTTATCTTCCTTTGATATGTACAAGTTATGGCCAACTCTATTGGTTATATTTCAATATTTAATAAGTTTGATTTCATATATAGATACTATCATTGGAATTTACAAAAAAATGAATTATTTACTATAGTAATTTTGTACTTGAACTTTGTGTTCTTAAACTATTAGTATTTTTCCATACATCCATTTTTGGTGAATTTCTTGCACCGAAGTGATTTTTTTAACATGAGGTGTTTGTTGCTCGCACATACTAACTTAATTTCAAATTATTACATCCTACCTTCCAGGTGGATATAATTCTCATTCAAGCAATTGGTCTACTTGATGATCTGGACAAAGATCTTAATACATATGTGATGATCAGTACAAGAGTGGTATTGATGGTATTTTTCATAACTCGTCAAAAAAATGTCAAAGATAATATACAATATGCTAAAGTAGTAAATCTTATGGGTAGTCCCACAAATGTCGCAATATGGATTTCTCGAGGTATTTTTTTTATAACTAATGGTATTTGAGTTTATTTATAGAAACATGTACAACATATAATATTACTATTACATCACTTTCTTTTTTCGAGAATATTTTCATTTTTCTAATATTTGTTTTCAGATAGATCAAGAAATCTGGATATGAGCTAAAAGAGGCAAACGAATGATATCAATGGGGAATCGAAGTTAATGATCATGAAAATCTATAAATTAGATATTTTTGTACCCAAGTTATATATCTATCTTAGTATAGAGCACAAATATTTGATTATATCAAATTTTATAACTCTCCATTGTGTCCAAACAAAAAAATACATTTGAGGTATCTCGAACCATCATGCATACCTTCATGCACTCCTTGGTTTATATATATTTTTAGTCTAGGAGAAGGTGCTTCGAGAGGGGGAATACATTTATTTTCCTTCTGCTATGATGCTCCACATTTTGTCTCTTGGTTTTAACTTGCTATGTAATAGTTTTTATCATGTTTTTAAACTTTAGGAGCTACTAGGTTGTTTGAGTATTAGAGTGTTCTTCAAGTAGAAAGTTGGCTTTTTCGTAGTCACCCCTAATATCATGGAAGGGATACGATTGTAGTTGTGCCTTATGGATTATGAGGATCCATTTTTTTAGTATAGGATATTCCTTGTTTTATTTCTCAAAAATATCTTGCCATGTCATTGTTGTGCTTGGGAGTGATGTTCCATAGATGAGTTGCTAGTGCATACAAACCAAGAGGGTTATTGTTGTTGTTAAATTTTTATCATATGTTGAGTTTTCATCATTTGCATAAGCTAATTTAACACTTCAATATGCATTAGTTCAATTTGGTGAGAAATTCTTGGTTGTTGCTATTGCTCTCGCTCAACTCATGCAATAATATTTGGGGTGTTCATTAAGACATCAGAGAGAATTCTAGTAGACAATCATTGCCCTTGTTTTTTCATAGCTGTGCTGGTGTTCGTAGTGGATGCATATGGCTGGGAGGAAAATTTATACTACATAGCTAGTCCACATGAGTGTATTTTCATATAGATAAGTATTTTCAATGAAAATTATGAATATTTTTTTTTAATATTTATTGTATGTTGTGCTTGAATGATAAATTGTTAAAGAGAAATATATTTATTATTCATGAGTTCTCTATATAAATCATGATTGTGCATGAGAATAGCTCAATTAGTTGTGCCTTTTACCATTATGTATAAGCTACATGAACATGCCATTTTGTATGAGTTGAATGAAAGATACATTGATATATACTATGTTTGGTTATAATTCTAAATTTAGATGCCTTGGAAACTTGTAAATGTGTTATTGAAAGCTCTTGATAGGGGAAATTTTTCTTCTATGATGCAATTTGTGAGCCAGTTATCATACATTATTTTAATATGTTATTTTTTTTTATTTACATTTGTTTTCATAAGTTATATATAGCTTGAGATTTTTAGTATGTAACTTAGTTGACATGATTATGCCTAAGCTTTTCTAGAAGGTCAAATACTATTTTCTTAAGGTGTTATTTTCTTTGGTGATGTTTTATTTGTTTTGTTTATACAAGTCATCTGACCACATAGTGACCACTATCTCTCACTAAAGAAAATTTGTCCAAGTTTTGTGCTTTTCTACCGAAAATGACATTGACATTGATGATGTTGAGGTATATTTCATATAAATATTTTACACTCTAATTTAGTTTATATTCCAGTTTTCATTTATTTAACATATTATACTCTCCATTGTATATTTTTTAATTTTCAGAAGAGGAACTCAATATAGATGGTAATAAGAAGGAATTGAAAAAATAGGATCACAATAAGACTAGAGCGACAAATGTAGAAAAAGAGAGACAAGAGAATTGGTTAAGTGATACCCTTAATCTAATATCCCGCATGAGACACACATACAGATTGATGGTCATGTCTTTATAGTTGGTGAATTCACATGCAATGTGTTGGCAACATAACGATAATGTTTTCATGTGATGAAACGATATTTCATTTGTAAATTGTAGTCCAACCAACATTAAGTAGGAAACTCATAATGTAATACACATTTTTTATAATATAATTTATGTGGTTGAAAGTATTTATAGTTGTGCTTGATATTATTTAGTGTTGTAATTAACATATGTAATTGTGTTTTCATATTAGACGAACATGCAGATTGTATGCCATTTTTAAATTTAGTAGCAAAATCATATTAATTAATTTATGCTTATAATGAACACTTAAAATAAATTTAAAACTAATAAATTAATAGTTTATAATGATTAAATTTTAGTCCAAGTAATATTAAGTTGGAAATTCATACTGTAATACTCACATTTTATTTAATATAATTTATGTGGTTCAAATTATTTATAGTTGTACTTGATATTATTTAGTGTGATAATTAACATATGTAATTGTGTTTTCACATTACATGAACATGAAAATTGCATGCCATTTTTAAATTTAGTCGCAAAATAATATTAATTGATTTACATTCACTAATAATGAACAAAAAAAATTAATTTAAGACTACTAAATTAATAGTTTAAATTGATTAATGTTGAACACAAATGAAATGAACATACAATGACTAAATTATTTATTTTTAATAATTTTTAATTCAAGTAAATGAAATGAATATAAACTAGTAAATCAATCATTTATATAATGAATATGAAACTACCAAAAAATAAATAAATTACTACTATAAATGATAAATTTGTAATTATAAATAATGATAAAATTATTGCATATATATGATTATTAGTAGCTATTTATGGTATAGGATAACAAGACTAAAACGTATTCATATTTCTTTGGTCATTAATTGATTTCAAATGATGACTAGAATTTTCATATATATGACTATAAGTAGCTAATTTATAGTATCTTAGAATGCGACCAACATTTTGGTAATATTTCCTTGGTCATTAATTGGTTTTCTCAGGTGATTATGTAGTAGTATATTTTGTTATGTATTTGGTCATTAATTTTGATAATTAATGAAAAATCAATCACTAAATTAATAACCGAATTTATGACTAAATATACTACTAGACGATAAAATTGAAACAACCAATTAATGACAGCTAAATATGACTAAAAGTTGGTCGCATTATAAGATACTGTAAATTATGTGTTATTTGTCACCAGCTAAAAAATTGTCATTTATATGAAATTTTAGTCATTGTATTAGTAACTAATTATCCATTTTTTAATAGTGCCTAAACAACAATGATTTCACCTAAAGCAGTCCATAAATCACTAATACCATAACAAACTTGGATGCCTCTGATTTCCTTAACCATCTCCAAAGGAATTTTCCCGTCTCCACCCATCTTTTAAGAGTTCCTAGAGAAATATCATCTTCATATGAAATTAAAGAGGATCACAAAAGAATAAAAATATAACCATAAATAGAGAGATGCAATAGAAATAATACTTCATTTCATTAATATCAATGAACTAGAAAATGCTTACAGAGAGAATGGAAGTTAACTACCTCAGGTTATTGTAGCTTATCTTTGACAAGAGATGTGGCAGCTACATGGCTCTAAATAGTGTTACAATGACACTAAAAGGACCTTTTATTATTTAACAATAAGGGAAAACCCTTAACTGAGGAGATGAAAAACCAAAAGTTTGTTGGCTCTATGGGGGTTAGTTGGGTAGCCAACTTCTGGAGGTCATAAATTTGTCATATTATCTTTGTTTGACATGTACAATACATTTTAATAAATATATCTATGAGTAATACAATATTTGGTGCAATAACATGCTGCTCTAAACTTCAGAAAAATTTCGTTTATGGGGGTCAAAATTTCTCCGTAAGTTTAGGACCTGGAAAAAATGCTAAAACTAGTAAATGCTGCTATAAATAAGGAAATTGATGAGACTGAATAGAGTTCTAGGTGGAATTGGTGGGTGGCCACTAATATCCACATGGATCAGTCCTCCCCCCTTAGGAATCAATGGTCCCAATTGTGCGTAGAGCCTCCATGAGGTGAGGAAATTTTTGTTGAACCTGGCCCCTAGTGAAGCACTTTCCCTGGTGAAGGCGTTCACATGTTTTTACAACTCCATATAGCTAGATCCTATGTTGGTCAATGTTTTTAATACATATGTCCATGATTTGATCAGTTGTGGCATGTTCCATGCATTATGGATTTAACCTTGCTGGTGTGAATTGTTCTGTAATGTCGGATGTGTCTAGTAATGGTGGAAAGTATGGATGAAGGTGCTCCACATTGAAAACTGGGTGAAGGAAAATGAATAGTGGAATGTTGAACTCCAATTAATTATCCCATAAAAGCTTGGTGATGGTGTCCAACCCATATCAGAGTGGGTGAAGCTTGCGGTGGGGTCCATAGAGGCACTCCTTCTACAAATGTAGCCAAAATTTTTTGCCCACCTGGAACTTTTGCGACACCCGATGTTGATCATGTCACTTATTATACTTAGCATTTCCTCTATCCAATATGTCATGTAACTACTGGTGGATTTTATTAACACACTCAACGCAGTTGTTAGCCCTGTGAGCGTCGAACTGGACATGTGATCAATCTACCTATATAGTTACAAATGATATATCCACATCAATGGGACATAGTGGATGGGATCCCAACCCCACTTGAAAGGGATTGTGGTCAGTTAAGCTACCAAGAGCTCAGTTTTATATGTGTTGGAAATAAGGGAGGATTTCATCCCATGTTCATGGATTGTTCAAGTTATACATGAGCAAAATGTGTATGATCATCTTGTTGATGACGTTTGTTTTGACATTAGTTTGCAGGTGTAAATTTGTGCACTTAATGAGCTTTCTATCCAACATCAACCAAAGGCTTTACCAAAATGTAATGGGGAACCTATTTTCCCGATATGGGATAATGGACTATGGGATCCCAAAGTGTACCCACACTCATTCAAAGAAGAAATTAACAATTTCTTTTGCTATGATACTCTTCTTGCAGGCTTCCAGAATTTCCATCTTATAGAATCTGTCGATGACCATGAAAAAAAAGTCATTTCCTTGCTTATTAGAAGGAAGGGCCGACACGTAATTAATGGAGATGGACTCCCAAGGTAGACTAGTAGTAGGAATAGGATCATATAGGCCTTTCTTCTTGATGGCTAGTATGGAAATAATGAAGGCAGTGCTAAACCTGATGTACTTCACAACATCTTGTCGATGATTCATCTAATGAAAATATCTTTGGAATACTCCCACTAGTTTCTCTACCCATAAATTTCAAACAACCCAACATAGGGTTCCTCCAAAATCATCTTGGACCACTCACTTGAAGGAACTCAAAGGTGTGCCATGTGGCATAATAGTGAATCTCAGAGGTAATAATTTGGAATTTGTTTGCCCTCTAGGAGTTTCTTTTATGTGTTTCAAAATTTTGGATCGCTTTTGTAAAGATTTGTCCATCTCAAAGTTTCGTGCCCACAAGAGTGGATCACAATGGTCAACTCCATGACCGATGGTTGGCTCAGGTTGTATGAAACATTGTTAATGTTTACCTTCTTATAATTAATGTTAAAATGGAACTATTAGAGATATGTGGACCATTTCTGATGGCAATCATGCTAGAACTTCCCTTGTCTCTATATGAATAGTAGGGGTTAGTGGTCTATATGGATGAATATTTCGCTACCTAGAATTTATTTCTTCCACTGTCAACAATCCTACAATATGGAATACATCTCTTTGTCATAGGTGGGATACATTCAGAATGTTCCTGAAAATGTCTCGTTGTGATATGTCACTCAATGACCCTACTGAGTAAGAACTGCACAAATCACATAATCAGAGTAATTTGTCTCAATATTAAATAGTTTTTGGAGGTATGGTAACGTGAGCACTAGTTCAGAGAAGATTCAATGATTCAACTCAGAAAATTCCTTCATTTTGGATTCAAACCAGAATAAATTTTCTTTTTCTCCTCGCTTGGTGACCTGACTCATAGGCCAAGTGATATGAGAGAACCCAAAAACTAACATGCCATATAAGTTGCCAAGTCCCAGAAAGCCACAGAGTTCTGTTAGAGTAGTCAGGGTTGGCCAATCCTAACTGACTTGTATCTTGGCTGGGTCCACATGCATACCCCACTCATCAATGATGTACCCCATATATTGAACCTAGGTCATATCGAAAGTGAATTTCTTCAAATTGGCACATTGATTGTGTTGTCACAGGGTTTGGAGGACCAGTCAAATATGGTGGATGTGCTCTTCCCAACTCCGGCTGAATATTAGGATGTCATATAAATACACCACCTATTAGGAAATCAAATCCAATAATAGAAGAAAATAGAGATAAACGCCTTAGAAACAAGCCACTTCGAGGGGGAAACCTCCTTTACATTACATAAATGAAAAATTCTTGGATGACACAAATGACAAAACCTCTTTTCTATATATAGGAGTCCATGGGGTCACAGCATAATCGTAGCCGACCTAACAATAATAATGTAAGGGAATAATAGTAACAATATAGGTGTTACAGGGGTACACGAATAACAATAAGGGGGCTACACTAATAACAATAAAGGGCTACACTAGTAATATAGGTACCTAAGATGCCCCACTCCTTCGAATAAGTGTTTTCCTCAACGCTTGAGTAGCTCTGGATGCTTTTGTATAAAATTCTCATCCTCCCATGTAGAATATTCAGTAGGTAAGTTCGTAATTGATGAGATACTCTGAAATTGATTGATTTTGTAACTGTCGCGTTCTTTTTTCTGTGACTGCTTCAGGTTCCAATATGATTTTTCCTTCCTCATCAAGTTCTGAAAATAATGTTTGAGTTGAAACTTTTTCACCTATAACCTTCTTTAAGCATGAAACATGGAAAAATGGATGCACTCAAGAATAAGCAAGAAGCTCCAATTTTTATTCCATAGTACCAATATTTTGGAACACCTTGTAAGGACCATAGTACTTGGCGATAATTTATTATCCTTCTTAGATTTCTTGAGGGACATTTTTTCGTATGGTTGTAGCCATAAAAATACCCAGTCTCCTACATCAATTCTTCTCTTGCTATGATGTTGATATGCATGTTGTTTCATTCTATTTTGTGCCAAAATTTAGGTTATCCTTTAAGAGTTGGAGAGCTTGTTGTTGATGCTCGATGTGATATTCCACTACTTGAACCTTATAATTTCCTCGTAAATATTATGTGATGGACGGTGGAAGATATCCATAAATTGCAATAAATGGGGTCATTTATGTTGCAGTATGGAAGGAAGTGTTATACCACCATTCACCCAGAGGTAACCACTTGACCCATTGTGATTGTTGATTAGATATAGAATAACGAAGACATCCTTCCAAAAATTTGTTCACTATCTAAACTGAATATGGGTAAACTTGTTATTTCTATGCAAGCTCCCTCATTGGTATTAAAAATGTGATTAGGATGTTCTCATGTTAACCACTTGTGAAAGGTGTTTATGTGTGTAGTTTCATGTGTTTTGAAGGACAAAATTGTGAGTTAATTAAAAACTAAAAGATCATATACAGAAAATTAAACTCAGCAATATAATTCACAACAATCACATAACACAATGGATGATGATGGAGTTCACTCCTCCTAGGCTACATCTCCATGGACCTGCTTTAACTAGCTAGGCCCTCTTGGGATTATGAGTCAAAAGTCTGATTAGAAGCATATGTGCTGCTCCAATGGATTTTATGAATGTTCCATTGGCTTCATAATATATGAAAACCCCAAAAATGACTATCCAATCTCCAAATTTGGTTACCAGCTCCTCCAGGCATGGCCTCCAATCTCGGTGGCCATGGGCTAGTTTAATCTAGAAACTGACCAAATCAGCTTCATATGTTCTTCAATGCCTTTATAAAATATACCAATGTGTTCTAAGCATTAAACACATAAGACATTAACTATTTATTCACTGGAATTGGCCTTTAGTTGATCTAGGAATGGCCTTCCCTCTTGGTGTCCCTCGGCTTCAAATTTCTTTAAGTGACCAAAAAAACCTGTAGACGAGCTCCTTTGCCTCTGAAAGTCACTCCCATGGATTAAGAGCATGAAAATATGCTAATAGTGACTATCCTTGAGAAAAATTTGGTCTAAAATTGACCAAGATAGGCCTCATTAAAATTTTCCTTGTATTTTGCCTCTAAATTTGGAGAACTCACAGATAACCCCGACAAATTTGGAAGTGGCACCGAATTTGGAGGTGGCTGCTAAAATTCCGCTAGGTTAGCTGCCAGATTAAGTATGGCTAACTGCACACTAATTTTGGGCACTTAGTGGGGCGCATAGGTCCTGGTCATATGATGAGTTCTTATGGAGGAGGTCTAGCTCGCGGGGCTAGCCCTCTTCGCTCCTCCATTCAAATCCATAATCTACAATAAATATAATATGGTTTGCATCCATTTCAAGAATTTTTGTTGTCACGCATTGGTGGAAAGGCGAAGTGGAGGGGGGAAGGTCACTGGATCGAACCACAACCTCACCCCTCATTAACGTTTTTTTTCCATCATTTGTAAACATGCACATTCAAACCATTTGTTATAATGTATAGACTTTGCATATAAATTACTTCCACTTTAATCAAACCTTAACGCTCCACCATAAAAATATCACATGCCAATTTTTAATATGAATTCAACTTTGGGTTAAATATTTATGTGGAATTTCAATAATTAATATAAATTTTTGATTTAACTAAATATATATATATATATATTATAGTTTAATACATGATTATTAAACCATATATAATATTATAATTAAATATATATAATATATAAAATTTAAGCCAACCTTAATAATAATAAATTAATTTCCAACACATCATAGAAATCATGAACCCATATTCAACCTTGGAGGACATTGGTCAATTTTTACCTTCACAAACCAAAGTGGCAAATCCAAAAGTGACACTTGTCACAGTCTCATTGGACTAAAAATTGATGAATATTCTCTGCATGTTGACTGTGTTATGAAAAAATCTCCAAAAATAGAACAAAATATAGATTACCGACTTAGAAATAAGCCACTTCGAAGGGGAAACCTCCATTACATTACATAAATTAACAATTATTGGATGATACAAATGAAAAAAACTCCTATATATAGGAGTCCATGGGGTCACAATATAATCCTACTCGACCTAAAAATAATAATGTAAGGGCACAATAATAACAATATGGGGGTTACAGGTGTACAAAAATAACAAGAAGGAGGCTACACTAGTATGATAGGGACCTAATATGCCCCTCTTATTCCAAAAAGTGTTTTCCTCAACACTTGAGTAGATCTGGATGCTTCTATATAAAATTCTCATCCTCCAATGTAGAATCTTCAGTGCGTAACTTCTTCCACTTGATGAGATACTCTAAAATTCCTCGATTTCATAGCTGTCGAGTTCTTGTTTCCATGACTTATTTAGGTTCCAATATGATTTTTCCTTCATCATCAAGTTCTGGAAATATTGTTTGAACTGGAAGTTTGTCACCTATAACTTTCTTTAAGCAAGAAGCTCCAATTTGTATGCCATAGTACCAATCTTTTGCAACACCTTGTAAGTACCATAGTACTTTTATGATAATTTATTATCATTCTTAGCTTGCTTGAGGGACATTTGTTTGTATGGTTGTAGCCGTAAAAGTACCCAGTCTCCTACATCAAAACTTCTCTTGCTGTAATGTTGATCTCGTTGATGTTTCGTTAGATTTTGTGCCAAAAATAGGTTATCCTTTAAGAGTTGGAGAACTTATTGTTGATGCTCGATGTGATCTTCCATTGATTTAACCTTAGAATGTTCTCATAAAGATGATGTGATGGATGGTGGATTATATCAATAAAGTGCCACAAATAGGATCATTTTTGTTGCAGTATAGAAGGAAGTGTTATACCACCATTCAGCCATAGGTAACCACTTGACCCATTGTGTTTGTTTATCAAATACAAAAAAAGGAAGATATCATTCCAAACATTTTTTCACTATCTCAGTTTGACCATCAGATTGAGGATGAGAAGATGAGTTATGAGCTAGTTGAGTACCCAAACAAAAATAATAATTCCGTCCAAAAGTTTCTAGTAAAAATGGGATATATGTCGCTTACCATAATCTTTGGGTTTCCATGTAGCTTTTGAATTGTTTCCATAAATGTAGTAGCAACTATACTTTCTTTAAATGGATGAGATAATGTACAAAAATGTGCATAATTGGTAAGTCTATCAATTACCACCATGATCACACTCTTTCCTTTGGACTTAAGTAACCTTATGATAAAATGCATTGAAATCTCCTCCCAACATTGACTTGGAATGGATAAATTTTATAGAAGACCTAGGGTCTTAATTGCCTTAACTATATTTTGTTGGAAAACCAAAAATTCTGTCACAAAATTTTTAATATCAGATTTAAGGTCGTCCCAAAAGAAATCTTCCTTCACCCTGTGATAAGTTTTTAAAAAACCCAAGTATCCTCCTAAAGGATAAGTGTGCAATTCCAAAAGAACATTTTGTTTTAGTTTGGAATTCTTACAAAGATATAATCAATCTTTGTACCATAAGGAATCATTTTTCCAACTAAATTTATCAGATGTAATAGGATCTTGCTGCAACTTTTGAATCTATCCACATTTATTCATCCTTCTTCCATTCATCCCTTGCTTCAGTTATCCAATCTTCTTGGATAATATAAATGGAAAAAAGTAATGCTTCCACCTCTTCATCCTTTCTAGATAGTGCATCTGCAACAACATTTAGCTTCCCTTTTTTGTATATGAATTCAAAGTCATAGCCCAACATTTTTGCGACCCATTTTTTCTGTTCTTCTAAAGATAGTCTTTGTTCCAAAAAGTGTTTAAGATTATCATGGTCAATTTTTACCTTGAAGTGTCATCCCTTTAGGTAAGGTTGCCATTTCTTTAGTGCATGTAGTATTTTTGTAAATATTTTCCTTAGATTGAACCATTTTTAAAAGAAATGGGTCTTCCTTCTTGCAATAAAACAACACCAATTCCATTTCTTGAGGCATCACATCCCACACTAAAGGTTTTTGTGAAGTTTGGTGTAGCTAAGACTGGTGTTAGGAACATTTCCTCTTTAAGATGTTCAAAGGCCTTAGCTTCTTCAAGAGTCCATGAAAATGCATCTTTCTTCAATAATGTTGTTAGAGGTGCTACTATTCTCCCATAGTTCTTAAAAAAGTTGTGATAATACCCTGTTAACTTGAGAAATCCTCGCTACTTCTTTATGGTTGTTGGGACTTTCCATTCCTTAATGTCTTTAATTTTGTTAGGGTCTACCTTGATACTCTCGTGGGATACAATATGACCGAGATATTCCAACTCTTGTACTCCAAAGAAACATTTGGAGGTTTTTTCATATAATTGTTTCTCCTCCAATAGTTTGAGCACCCTATCAACATGTTGAACATGATCCTTCCAAGACCTGTTGTACATTAGTATATCATCAAAAAATAATAACACAAATTTTCTATGGAAGGGTTTGAAAATGTAACTCATCAAACCTTGAAATGTAGAAGGTGCATTAGTGAGGCCAAAATCCATGACCAAAAAATTCATAATGACCCTCACGAGTTTGAAATTCTATTTTCGGAATATCTTCAGTCTTCATTCTAATTTGATGATATCCTGAATGAATATCCAACTCGGTAAAATAAAGTGCTCCATGTAATTCATCCAATAGTTCATCAATCATAGGAATGGAAAATTTGTCTTTAATAGTGAGCTTATTGAGCTCCCTATAATCTGGACGCATGAGCCATGATGCATCCTTCTTGTGCACCAATACTACTGGAGCAGAGAAATAACTTTGACTAGGTTTAATTATACAAACCTTTAACATTTTTGGAATCATACGTTCAATTTCGCTCTTTTAGAGATAAGGATATTTTTAAGACCTGATGTTTGGAGGAATACTTCCTGGAATCAAATGAATAACATGATCATGATCAAGAATAGATGGGAGTCCTTTGGGAGTTTCAAACACCTTGGAATTCTTGTCCAAGACATTTTGGAGATATGTAGAAATAGATGATTTTGATGTTGGAACTTATAGTGAGCATAATTGTGAAATTACACCTAATTTTTATTTCTTCAGAAGCTTTGTTATGACATTAGAGCTTATTATCTTTCCCATCTTCCCTGCGATACCCTATAATTCGACTTGCTTTTCTTCAAAAAAATAAAAATTAAAGAAACATTATTGAAAATTAAAAGCTACCATCCCCAAAGATTGTAACCATTCTACTCCTAGTACAACATCATCAACTACCATTGGAATGGAAATCATTGGACTATTCGATACATATTACCCCATGGTTAGCTTGATACTATGGCATTTTCTAGAGCCATTTATAGTTCCTCCATTTGCAATCATCACTTGACATTCTGGTGCTGGGTATAAGAAGCAATTCAATTCCTTGGCTACCTTACAATGAATAAAATTATGGGTACTACCTGAATCAATCAACACTATTACCTTTTTATTCTTGATACATCTTTTATATTGAGATTTTGAGGAGTGGTAATTCCTACCAAGGCATTACACGATATGGTTAGACTCATTTCTTCTTTCTCTAGGGTTGGTTCCTGGTGTATATCCTCTTATTTTGAAGTTTATTTTTCATTTTCTTCCTCCTCTTCACAATCTATGTAAAATTATTTCATCTCAACACACTTATGACCTTTACTGTATTTGTTATTGCAACTGTAATGAAGGATTTTTTCTCCTTTTTCTTCGAATTATTGTGGTGTCAACCTTGTAGGTTGTGGAAGTCTAGGAGTAGCAATACTTCCATCTCTACAGATCTGAGTGGTAGGCTTCCTTGTTGCCATAATTTTACATTCAATTTTTCTTTCCAAACTTAATTCCTTCTCTAATTAATCAGGTTCCCAAACATGAACCTATTGTTTGATGTTATCCTTTAATGTCCTTATGAAGACGTCAATCATGTGTTCCTCTGGAATACCATTTACCCTTAAATTCAATTTTTGGAAGTCCTCAATGTGCTCCATCGTTGAACCCTTTTGTTTGAGATTTATCAGTTGGCTAAAGAAGTTGTTGATTTTTGTATCCTCACAATGTGCTATTATTTCCTCCATAAAAATTCACCAAGTGAAAAAAAAATTACGGGAGAAAATCCATCGATACCATACAAATGTATTTTGTTCTAAGTATAAAGTTGCAATGTGTACCTTTTGTGTGTTTTGCACATTATTGAGATAAACATGTTTTTCCATATGTAATATCCATTTTACAAGATCCTTGACATTAAAATTCTTCATATATATCTTTGGAATATGTTGGGTCTTGCATACAACATTTGAGTTTATTAAATCATGATGAACATTTATTTTGTTCTCATCATGAGTTTCCTCTACTATATATTCGCCATTTGGAATCATTTCTTGTATCAACTTTTTCAAGGCTCCTATGTATGCTTTTATATCATTCTTCATCTTTTCCATTTTTTCTTCCATTTATTCCATGCCATTATTCAAACCATCCATCTTAGCTTCCACGCCTTTCTTCAAAACTTCCATTTCATTTTGTGTTTCTCTTTGCGAGAGAAAAATTTGTTGTACTTGATCTTGTAATTTTGATATATCATGTTGCACTTCTTCATTTTCAGGAGTCATAGTAGAGTATTATGAGGGATTAATGGGTGTTTAATTCTCTTTAGGAGGAATTTTAGAACCCAATACTGATATCTATGCTTCAATATGACCTTGGAATCACTTCAAACCGATTTTTCAAACAAGACTTTTACAATTTGAAAACAAATACACACATTTTTCTTGCTTTTGAGGAGCTCATTATTGAAAATAAATTATATCTATGATTTAATATCTTCAATATCTAAAATTCATTCCTTTAGATGCCCTATTAATCTTCTTTCAAATTCCATAGGTCTGAACTAATTTGGATTTTTCAAGGCAAATTTATGCCCAATCTCCCACAATGGCCTAATTATGGAATGGTTCGGTAGAGAGATATTTTACGGTGTGCCACGTGTCATTGTTTCATCCTTTGGATATAAAATTGATGTAAAGAATACTATAGTCTGTTTACTTTTGTCCACTTTTTACATAATTCCAATCCGATGCTTAGAGAGAGAGTTATGACAATTTTCCCATGGTCACCTCTTTTAGATGAAATTCATGAGCCTGAAAAACCCCTAACTTCCACAGATCATATCTCTGAAAATATTCAAAACCAATATCTTAAACTTTTACATTACGTTCCTCAGGATTTCTTCTTCACATGCTAAAAATTTCAGCTTCTAAAACTTCGTAGAAACAATTTTATAGCGAAAATTCCAGGATGACCTGTTTGGAGCAGAAAAACCATAGAATCCAAAGCTATGATACCAAATGTTATGAAATCAAGTTAAAAAATAGATGAAAAGAGAGATAAATGACTTAGAAATAATCCACTTCGAGGGGGAACCCCCTTTACATCACATAAATGAAAAATTCTTGGAAGATACAAATGACAAAACCTCCTTCTATATATAGGAGTCCATGGGGTCACAATATAATCCTAGTCAACCTAAGAATAATAATGTAAGGGCACGATAATAAAAATACGGGGCTTACATGGGTAGAAAAATAAAAAATAATGGGGACACACTATTAATATAGGGACCTAGTAGACTGGACTGCAATGTCATCAACTATACTTGTTCTGCAATATTTTAAAAAAAATTTGCATGTTTTGAGCTACAATTATCAAACCATGACTTCCTCATCTGAACTCGATTTTCAACGAAATGAGTTGCGTGGGATTAAATGCAATGGACTGGTCACTTTCATTCAAGTTTGGTGAAATTCTAAGAAACTTCAATTTTGAGCTCATTTTTGCCCCTGCTCCAGATTTTGATCACTCCTTCGCAATGAACTACTTTTGGAGCCACAAAATTTGGTTATATCATAAGTGTTGAACTCTCTTTTGTTTTCCAGGTTCTCTCATCTTGATTCTACTTGGAGAAATTGTTATGACCACGACTTGGTCACTGACATGCCTTGCCTTGCCTTGCCAATGGCTTAGCTCTTCATCCACTATTCTCCTTTTTTTGCTGACCCAATCCAACACTTGTTGGATGCTTGTTGATATAACACCTTTTTTGTGCCAAATCAATTCATCGGTGCCTTCCCATTAAGAATCATGTTCCTCCTTAGGCCAATGAGTGAACTACAACAAATAGCCTTCCAATAGGATTCAAAATAATAAAAGGCATGACCATTATTTTACCTCCATGTTTTCAAATTTCACATTTGGAAGAATGCATTCTCCATATCATTATATCCTTTGTGTCAACACATAAAATTTTCTACAATGGCTACAAACATTTTTCTTTGGCATCTTTTCATTAACAAAACATCATGCAAGAAACAACTTGACAACATACCCTCTTGCACCTTCACAGAAACTATTTTCACATCATGTGTAATTCAGCATGTACTCACACATATTGGTTTACAAATTATCGACTAAACACAAGTCAAAAAAAAAATCCTTCTTCAAAAGACTGACTCTCAAGTCAATTATAAGCATGTATAACAACTTGATGATTCTTTTCCCAAAACAAAAATAATTTCACATCTCATGAAATACTTAGTCAACATCTCCATTTAATATTTGGAGAAAAAATCAACTCTTCCAAGCCGATATGAAATGCATACAACACACAATAATCGACCAACACATGTCGACACTCATGCATGCACAAATGACTAACACTCTCAAGTTTACAACATACATGTTAAAAAAACCAATCGACGAACACATGTCAATTACACATGCATGTTCAAGCACAATGAAATCATCAAAATTCCACTATTCATACAAAAACTCTCATTCATGTATACAATTCTTCAACTATCTCACAAGCACAATCATAACTACAAGAACTCCATTCATATTTACATATAACTAAAGATGAAATGAACAAATTTTACACAATAAAGTGAGTCAACATAGTCCATGGCGTAAACATGCAACATGCATTCCATTGGCAAAGAAATGCATCAAAATGGAAAGAGATGCAAAGACTTAATTGGATAGTAAATCTAACCATCTCTTGTCAAACCATTTGAATGGCACTTCTTTCAGCTTCACATCATCATCATGTGAATCATCATGACCCACATCAATTATGTAATATTATTTTCCATTCTTTCCATTCTCTTTCTCCACCTTCTTCAAATGTCGTGGACGACTTGCTGGATACAAAGTCCAACACTTGTCTACAAGATGACCTTTAATATGGTAATGAGTTCAAAACAATTGTCTCTTCTTTTCGTGCCTCCTTTTCTTTAAAATTTTATTTTCCATGGCTATATTATTTTAAAATATTGAAACATTATGGTTAAAACCACAAAATGAACATGCAAACTTTCTCCAAATCTTGTGTGATAATTTGCCATGTTTATCATAATCAAAAGCAAATTGATTAAAAGAAGATTTATACCTTTAAAATTCACCTTTCTTGCCTTCTTGGGGAAGTGAATTTCATGAGGTAATGGCTCTCTTCAGAGTACCAATAATTTCTTCAATGACTATAGATAGTTCAACATCATCTTGTTCGCCATTCTCATTAGTTTCATGCTCATGAGTACCTTCTCAAAACATAGGTGTAAAAAAATTAAATTCCTCATCAACTCAATCTTCACAAGCTTGAGGTAATGAACATCAAATGAAATTCCTTCTTGGAACACCTTCATGTGCCTTCTTGGCTTTAGAGCTTTCTCCATGATTTTTTCCATAACCAAGACCCAAATACTTAGGTCTTTCCTCAATACAAATGGGCTCAACTATGCCTTGTGCATGTTTTCCTAATCCTTTACCTTCATATCCCATATTCATCAATAATTTGGACCCTATTCCTCTAGTGTGTCTTTCAAAAGAACCTACACATTCATTTTTAGAGGAAATTGAAGATAAACTTGAATTACATACCTCTTTTTCAAGTACATGCTTGGCTAAGACTTCCTTGGCATCATAGAGCTAAGTCTCCACCTCATGCATATTCTCAAGAATCTCTTACTTCTCCTCCTTCATGGCAATCAAATTCTCTTAAATCTTAATTCTCTCCCTCATTTCTTCATACTTCTCGTGCATCCTATCAATCATGATGTAGAGCTTTTGCACCATATTTTTATCAAATAGTTTTGCTAATGAAGATTGATTAGAAAAATTAATTAATGAAGCTGCCATCACATCTAAAATTCATACACAAATTCTTTGATGTGTTTTGAGAATTGAATTCTCAATCTTGACTTTCTCCTTCACACATAAACTTGTTCTTCTTGACACATAAAACTTGTAAGTTCGCTATGTGCAAGTTCAAAAACCAATAGAAGAATTATCTATCCTTGGCTAAAATGAGCTAAAATTTTGCTTTGATACCAACTTGAACTCAATATGGAAAAATTTGTTATTTTTATGCAAGATCTGTCATCAGTATTAAAAATGTGATTAGGATGATCTCATGTTAACCACTTGTGAAGGTGGTTTATGTTTGCAGTTTCATGTGTTTTTAAGGATCAAATTATGAGTTAATTAGCAATTAAAAAATTATATATAAAAAATTAAATTCATAAATATAACTCACAAAAATCACATAACACAATGGATGATGATGGAGTTTACCCCTCTTGGGCTATATCTCCATGGACCTACTTTAACTAGATAGGCCCTCTTAGGATTATGAGTCAAATGTCTAATTACAAGAATATATGATGCTCCAATGGATTTTATGAATGTTCTATTGGATTTAGAAGACATGAAAACCCCAAAAATGATTATCCAATCTCTGAATTTGGTTACTAGCTCCTCTAAGTTTGATCTCCAATCCCGACGACCATGGGCTTGTTTAATATCCAAAGTGAAAAATGCACCTTCAGATGTGCTCCAAATCCTATATAAACTATACCATTGTATTTAGGTAATAAAATACATCAAAAATTGACTATTCATTCACTGAAATTGGCTTCCAACTGATCTAGGCATGGCCTTCTCTCTTGATGGCCCTTGGCTTCAAATTTCTTCTAGTGACCAAAAACACACGTAGATGAGCTCCTTTTCCTATGAAACCTATTTGTGTGGATTCAGATCATTCCAATCTTCCAATAATGACTATCCTTGAGAAAAAATTGGTCGAAAATTGACCAAGATAGGCCTCATTAAAATTTTCCCTAAATTCTCCCTCTAAATCTGGAAAACTACCAGATAACCCCAACAAATTTGGAAGTGGCGCTGGATTTGGAGTTGGATGCTAAAATTCCACCAAGATAATTTCCATATTAAATATGGCTAACTGTGCACTAATCCTGGGTGCCTAGTGGGGTGCTTAGGTCTTGGACATATGATGAGGTCTTGTGGACGAGGGTTGGCACGCGAGGTTGGCTCTCTACACTCCTCCATCCAAATCCAAAATCTGCAATAAATACAATATGGAACACATTCATTTCAAGGATTTATTTTGTGGCGCATTGGTGGAAAGGTGAAGTGGGGAGGGGGAGGTCGTGGGGTCGAATCTCGACCTCACCCCTCATTAACATTTTTTCCATCGTTTGTAAACATGTGCATTCAAACCATTTGTTGTAATGTGCAAAATGTGCATATAAATTAACTCCACTGTAATCAAACCTTAGCACTCCACCATAAAAAAATAACATGCCAACATTTAATGTGAATTCAACTTTGGGTTAAATAATTTATGTGGAATTTAAATAATTAATATAAAGTTTGGATTTAATTAAAGATTAATATATAGAAATTATAATATAATACATGATTATTAAACCATATATAAGATTATGATTAAATATATATAATATATAAAATTTAATCCAACCTTAATAATAATAAATTAATTTCCAAGAAAAAATTCCAAACCATTGGAGGAAAAAATGCCAGGGGCTCTGCTAGGGTTCCTGCTCAAACGCGGTTACTGTATCCTCTAACACAGTCCGCTTTCTGCAAAGCACTGGCACTCTCAGAATAGATTCACGCGACCGGGCTTTGTATCACCGGTAATGGCGGGCACGTCAGGGGTGGGGGGGCGCATAGTCCTCCCCCTCAAATAACGACAAACAAGTCACCAAGAATCCCCTATAGGACTCTGATGTGATTCAATGGCATCTGGAGGACAAGGGCGCTCCACAGCACGAATCAACAAACATCTCTGCAGAAAGAAGCAATGCAGTACAGGAAGAAGGATCGGGGCAAAAAGAAAAGCCCACGGTGACTTCAACAACCTGCAAGCAAATAGCAACTGAAAGGCCAAAAATCGAGCTTCCAAGTCACAGAATTAACAGTAAAATCTAGTACATGAGAGATCATGCCCTCATTGGAAAATTCATCGAGTTTTGGCCCACTGAAAAAGCCTTGCAAGGGTGGATCTTTGCCAAATGGAAACGAAAAGGGCATGTAACTCTTCAGCTAGGACCTAAGGGATTTTTCACTACAATATTTAGCTGCATCGAAGATCGTAACAGGGTTCTGGATGAAGGACCCTATTTCTTCAACTCAGCCGGCTTGTATTAAAGGGGCTGGATAGAATGGTTCAATCTTGACAAGGAGGATTTCAGTTGGGCTTCTGTCTGGATCAGGATGTACTCTCTCCCATTGGAGTACTGGGATGAAGAATCTCTAAAAGATATAGGCAAGGGGCTAGGAGAGTTCATCAAAATCGCTGAGGAAACAAGGCTCTGATGATACACTTCTTATGCTGACATTTGTGTCCACATGCACCTGGACCATGCCCTTCCGGGCTCGGTAAGCCTCTATCATGATGATTTTGAATTTATCCAACCCCTAGACTTTGAACATGTACCCTTCTGGTGTCATAAATGTCACGTTCATGGCCATATTTTTAGGGATTTCCCGCTCAATGCCAAGCCTACAGCCTCTGATCAACCAGATTCTTCTGTTCCGGAAGGGTTCACCAAAGTTACCAACCGAAGGAAGGCTCACAAGAAACCTTCATTTGGGAAAAAATCTTTCATTGCTACCCCTTCAATCCCTTCCACCGGCAATATTTTTGAAGCCCTGGCCGCTCCCACCGAATCTACCCCTAAAGATATCCATATGGCCTCCAAAGCAGTCAATCCAACCCTGCTTTCCTCTCATCCTGACTCTTCCCCCTTACCTCCCCTCCTGGGAGCTCAGGTATCGCATGATGGGAACTCGTTGAAAGATCCAAACTGGAAGCCGAATGGAATGGATGTTGACTGTATACCAAATCAACTTTCAATAGACAACAGTCAAGCTCAGCACATGGAGGAAGAACCAGAAAGCATCGATCTCAAAGGGCTTGACATCTTTGAACTCGAACAAGCCTGCAGAAGGAAAGAGTTTGATAAGATCCCAGACCATCAGCTTGAAACTCTGTAAGTAGTTATCTCGAGAGCTTTCCGACAGAAAGAGCTAGGGATTCAGCCGGGTAGTCAATGGGATGGAAGTCAGATCCCTAAAGACTCTAAGAAATGCGGAAGGAAAACAGATCTGGAAAGGACTATCATAGTGGGTAAAATCATGGTTGACTCAAGTAGATATTCGAAGTTGACAAAGTACTATAAGCCTCTCCCAAATAGTGAATCATGAAGCTCACTTCATGGAATCTAGAAGGGCTTAATAGTCCCAGGAAACTCAGAATGATAAAAACCATGATAAAGCAGGAGCAGCCTCAGGTTTTCTTCATGCAAGAAACAAAATGTAATAGCCGCACTCTTGAGAGTATTCTCTCCATAGCTTGGCCTGGATGTCACTCAGTTGCTGTGGATGCCTCAGGCGCCTCTGATGGGTTAGCCATTGGATGGAACACTCAATCCATCTCTCTCTCTAAATTCCATGCGTCCCACCATATCATACAAGCTACTTTCCATATCATAGGAACAAACATACATGGTCACCTTACTAATGTTTATTTCCCTCAGGACGCGGGCAACAAGATCTCTCTTCTGGACACAATAGGAGCGAAAAATCTTGATAGAATCCACCCCCTTTGGATCTTGGGCGGTGACTTTAATATGATCACCAAGCTGGAGGAAAAGATGGGAGGCAGAGCCAAGCTAGAACAGGAATCCGGCCACTACAAAGAATTCATAGAAATCAACCTATTGATTGATTTACAGTACTGCAATGGAATTCATACTTGGAGCAATAGGCGGACAGGGCGGCACTTAATAGGCTCCAAGCTTGACGAATTTCTAATCTCGGATAATGCTGTCCATGTAGGAGGTGATATTTCTACTTCCATTCTCCCTTACTCAGGCTCTGACCATTGACCAATCTCCCTCCAATGGCAAAAACCGGGGAATACAAAGCGTCGTCCTTTTCGCTTTGAAGCCTTCTGGCTCTCTCACCCCACTTTCAATGACCTCATCAGCTCTTTTTGGAAGAATTACAAGCCGCCAGAAGGGTCCCAAATGTTTCAGTTTCAACAAAAACTCAAACACCTCAAAGCTCACATAAAGAGCTGGAATCATTCCACTTTTGGCAATATCTTGCAGGCTCAGTAGGACCTAAATAAAGATCTGAGAAATCTTCAGCAACAAATCATTACAGAAGGCCACACAGAATGCTCTTTGGAACAGGAAAAGCATCTTCACTCTCAACTAGAGGAAATATATAAGCAGGAAGAAATTCTATGGCGGCAGAAATCTAGGATCAGATGGCTAAAAGAGGGAGAAAGAAACAACAAATTCTTTCATAGAACAACTATCCAAAGACGAATGCACAACTCAATCACCTTCATCAAAAATTAGGAAGGGGAAATACTGGAAAATCACGCAGAGATAGAAAGGGAGTTCATTAGGCACTTCCAAGAGGTGCATCAAGAACCTATTTTGGACAGATAGGAAGCCATAGAAAAAATAACTCAAAACATTCCTAAGATAATCACATATGAGCATAACTAGCTTCTCTTGCGCCCGGTTTCAAATTTGGAGGTGGATTTGGCCATGCAACAACTCAAAGAGGGAAAGGATCTAGGGCCAGACAGCTTCATGACTACTTTCTTTCACAAATTTTGGGACCTCATCAAAGAAGAGGTGTGGTCGGTGGTGGAGGAATTGCGCTCTATGCACTGGCTCCTCCCATCTTTAAATGCTACCTTCATAGCTCTTATACCCAAGGAAGAAAATACTAGCACAGCAGACAAATTCCGACCGATCGCCTTATGCAATGTTATATACAAAGTTATTTCTAAAGTGATCGCAAAAAAACTGAAGCCGCTTCTACCTTTTCTTATCTCGCCGGAGCAATCAGGATATGTGGAGGGTCGGCAAATTCTGGATGGCATTATCCTCACGAATGAGATCATACACTCCCTCAAGCACTGCAAGTAGGTAGGTATGATTCTAAAGATTGATCTTTCAAAAGCTTTTGATAAATTGAGCTAGACATACATTCAAAAAATGTTAAATGCTTTTGGTTTCTCCCCCACTTGGATTCGCTAGATATCAAGCCTTATCTCTTCCTCTTTCTTTTCTATTCTCATAAATGGGATCCCTTCACGTCCTTTCAGCCCTTCTCATGGTATCAGACAGGGGGACCCCCTCTCTCCCTTCCTGTTTGTCTTAATGGCTGAAGGTCTAGGCCGTCATCTTAAAAATTCTCTTAGATCCTGGAAACTTCGTGGTATCTCTGTCCATAATTCCCCAGCCCTCTCTCATCAGCAGTTTGTGGATGACAACATGTTATTTGGCTACCCCTTAGTTCATGAAGCCTCCCATTTCAAATCCCTCTTGAATGACTTCTTGGCTTCCTCAGGAGCAAGCATAAACTCAGCTAAATCCCAGATCTTCTTCTTTCACACCCCTCTGATCACTCAATTGGCTATCGCCCGCATCCTAGGCTTCTCCATTGCCAAGCTCCCCTCCACATATCTAGGTTCTCCCTTAATTGAATCTGCTCTAAAGCATGCTTCTTGGCAAAGACTCCTTGCAAAAGTCGAAGCTCGCCTCTCCTCTTGGACTCAAAGAACTCTGAACATAACCAGCAGATTAGTCCTTATTAAAGCAGTGCTATAGGCTATGCCCCTGTATTTGTTTTCTATTTTGGTAGCACCAAAATGGGTCCTCAAAAAAATCAAATCCCTACAGCAGAACTTCCTATGGGGATCTCATGGTGCCAATCGTAAGTGGGCTCTGGTCAAATGGTCAGTGGTCTGCATGCCTAAGGATCAGGGAGGAATAGGCCTGTGTGATCCCTCTCACAGCAATGCCATTATGAGTGCCAAAATTTGGTGGAACTAGCTCAAATCCCCCAAGAATCCATGGGATACCATCATGATAGCAAAGTACGCAAATCAAAGACCTCAGGAAGAACTCATCAGATTCATACCCACAGAGAAAGGCTCACTCATATGGAACACGGCTAATTTTGGACGGCTCATCAGATTCATACCCACAGAGATGGCAGCTCCGCTAGATTTTGGACGGATTCCTGGGACCAATTCCCTAAACTTACCGGCATCTATCAACCATCTTCTGGCCTTGATTGGGATTTGAAGCAGTTGGAATCAGTTCAACAACAATGGATAGACACAGCTGAGTAGGGTTTCAGAAAGTGGAAGCCGGCGGAAAGGATAATGGAGGACAGTGATGAGAAAACAAAGCAAGCTTTAACTATAGAACTTCAAACAAGATGCATCAGGATTTCAAACAATAAGGACATCCTGCATTGGGGATACTCTCCAAAGGGATCCTTCTCCACCAAGGAAGCTTACAAAATATTATGCAGAGATCCTTCACCCAAAGATCCTCTTTGGGACAGAATTTGGAACTCAGGAATCTGGCCCAAAGTCTCCACTTTCTTATGGCTCTTAGGGCGCTAAAGAATCCTCACTTGGGATAACTTGAGAAAGAGAAGCTTTCATGGACCCTCAATCTGTCCCAATTGCAATGCTCAAGAGGAAACGCAGCAGCATCTCCTGAACTTCTGCCCTATGGCGAACCAGTTATGGGAGAAAGTCAACTCTATATGTCAAAGAAATTGTAAGCCCTCTGTAGACATTAATAGCTCTATTCAAAATTGGCATCAGAATCCTTACAAAAGCGAATTACTCAACCAACTTTGGAGAATTATCCCAGGTCTACTCCTCTGGACCATATGGAAAGAGCGAAATAAACGCATCTTCAAGGATCAACAAACTCCTCTTAATATCATTTGGAGGAAATTCTGTCTCAACCTCACAGAAACCTTAGCTCTGCACTCATGGGAAGCGGAAGACATCCCCACTTTGGCCACTGAGATTTCCATTTGGGAAAATTGGGGCATTCAACTTGACCAGGGAAAAACTACACATAGAGCTCCTAGAACCCCCTCAGTGCCACGATTTCTTGGACTCCACCTCCCAAGAACACCTTCAAACTTAAATTCGATGGTGCTTCCAAAGGAAATCCTAGTAAAGCAGGCTTTGGGGGCATCATCAGAGATTACAAGGGCACTCCTATTGTGATATTTTTTGGAAATATTGGATGGGACATGAACAATTCGGCTGAATTGGAAGGACTATGGCAGGGACTTCTCCTTTCCCACTGAATGGGGCTGCTCCCTCTGGAGGCCGAGGGGGACTCCCAAATTCTCATCAACATGGTTAATCAGCTCCTCAACGGGGCTCATGCGAACAAAATTGCTAATAGCTGGAGACTGGAAGCTCATCTGTTGGACATTGAAAAGTGGCTCAACAACAACAGAGCTCTCCTCTTCAAACACACCAAAAGGGAAGGCAACAAAGTGGCGGATCTTCTGGCCAACCTGGGAGTAGACAATGAGAATAATCTTCTTACAGGTACTCTAGATATAATTCAGAACCATGAACAACATCAAGAATGCAAAAAATTGGTCTAGAAAGATGCAGATATCCAGGATGTGGATGGAGAGGCAGGCGATTAAGTTGATGGGATGGGGGCAGTGTAGGACAGAGAGACACCTGCCCACTCGCAAGCTAACTGACTCAAGGATATTAGTCCAGGTCACTTGGTTTTTAATGGCATTAATGCCTGGCGCTATTAACAATCTCTTGTTCGCTTCTCGATATGATCTTGTGCATTACGAAATGATCTGACCCTCTGGACAATTTATTGCTGGTTCTTGGCTCTGGATGTTTCGGCATATGATAGATATTATGGAGAATTAATATGGTATGGAGAATGTTCCCCTGCCTGTTTCTCATAGGTGTTCTCCAGAAGCAGGCATCTCTTGCCAACGCATAACCACTGGTAAAAGAAGCAGTTTAAACTGCTATCTTGACCTCGGTGAAAATCTTCACCTCTCTCTTGCTGGTAGCTGTATGTATGCATCTTTCTCCTTGCAACATCAAGCGTCAGAGTCCTCTGTTTTTCTGGCTTCTCCACTGCATCCTGTTCTCCCTCTTGCGTCGGATCTCATGCCGTGCCTCTGGCAAAGAATGAGATGCCGCAGAGGAACCTCCCGTGGCCGGCTTCGGCGTCCTTCCTCCTCTCCTAGTTCCTCCTCTGAGTCTTCCTATCATGAGGACAGCCAGTCAACTTCTCACCATGGTCATAAGCTTCACTCAGGTCCCTGCCTTGGCTCCCCAATTCTGCCTCCTCACCCTGCACAAACTCACACCATGCATTTCTCCTTCATTTTTTCTCTCAATCACCCTTGGGTTTCAGCCTCCATCACGGTGGATTTTCGCGAAGAACCTCAAATTTTTGCTCCCAATTCTAGCCTCGTGTCGTCCTCGGACCTCCGGGTTGGGTTTTTGCACTTAGAGAATTTGAGCTTGCAAGGAATTGACAGCCTGACCCCGTAGGGGCAGCAGACAGTGAACACTGAGCATGATAGTCAAGCAAGCAAGATGCTGAATGCTGGAGGTCAAGCGAGTGAGATGCAGACTATTGGTGGTCATATGAGTGAGGCACAGAATGCTGAGGGTCATGAAAGCGGGGGGCAGATTCATTCTACTTCCGGGAAGGTGATCCATTCTACTACGGACCTGTACAAGGACGATGGGCAACTGAATGAATTCTAGTGCAGGGTCATCGAAGAAGCTCCTGATGAGTAGTTTCACCCTCTCTACCTGGTTTTTGTTATCTGTCTCGATCCTTAATTCAGGGCTTGTTCCTGTTTGCCATGATGTTTATGTTTCAGTTTTATGCCCGTTTTGTGATCCAAAAATAGATTTCCATATCTCCCCTGCGTGGGATTTTTCTTGATAACCACTCAACACTGGTTTCCCTCCTGTAGGGTAATGTTCCTCACTGTTTTTTTGTTCAAATGCCACTGCACAGGGCAACGACTTGGATTTTTCCAGCTGTAAATATGTTTCTCTGTTAATAGATTACTTTTACTTAGAAAAAAAAAAAAAAAAAAAATTTCCAAGACATCATAAAAATCATGAACCCACATTCAACCTTGGAGCACATTGGGCAATTTTTACATTCACAAACCACAGTGGCGAATCCAACAGTGACACTTGCTAGAATCCCATTGGAATAAAAACTTATAAACATTCTTTGCATGCTCACTATTCTATCATGTCATCAGTTGTACTTCTTCTGCAATAGTTTTTTAAAAATTTGCATGTTCTAAACAACGATCAATAGATCATAACTTCCTCATCCAAACTTCGTTTTCAACGAAACGAGTTGCATTGGATTCCTTCCAGCTGGTTGGTCAGTTTCATTCTAGTTTGGTGCAAATTTTTTCACTTTTATTTTTGAGCTAATTTTTTCCCCTAATCTAGACTCTGATCACTATCTCAATTTTCCCATCAGATTGAGGATGATAAGATGATCTATGAGCTATTTGAGTACCTAAAAAGGAAAATATTTCCATCCAAAAATTTCCAGTAAAAATGGGATCTCTGCCGCTTACAATAATCTTTGGGTTTCCATGTAGATTTTGAATTGTTTCCATAAATGCATTAACAAATATGCTTTCTTTAAATGGATGAGATAATGCACAAAAGTGAACTTACTTCATAAGTCTATCAACCACCACCATGATGACACTCTTTCCTTCAGAGTTAGGTAAACCTATAATAAAATCCATTGAAATCTCCTCCCAACGTTGACTTGGAATGGATAAAGGTTGTAGAAGACCAGGGGTCTTAATTGTCTCAAATTTATTTTGTTGGAAAACCAAACATTCTGCAACAAACTATTGACTATCAGATTTAAATCCATCCCAAAAAAAATATTTCTTCACCCTATGGTAAGTTTTTAAATATCGTGAGTGTCCTCCTAAGTGAGACGTGTGCAATTATAAAAGTATATTTTGTTTTAGTTGGGAGTTCTTATAAATATATAAGCGATATTTGTGCCATAAGAAATAAATTTTCCAACTAAATGTATCAAATCTACTAGGATATTGCTGCAACTTTTGAATAAGTTTCCATACTTCTTTGCTGTTCTTCCATTCATCCTTTGCTTTTTTTATCCAATCCCATTCGATAGTAGAAATGGAACAAAGAATTGCTTCCACCTCTTCATCCTTTCTTGACAGTGCATATGCAACAAAATTTATCTTGCCTTTTTTGTAGATGATTTCAAACTCATAACCCACCATCTTTGTGAACCATTTTTCCTACTCTCCTAAAGACAGTTTTTTTTCCAAAAATTATTTAAGACTATCATGATCATTTTTTAACTTCAACTGTCTTTCCATTAGGTAAGGTCACCATTTATTTAGTGCATGTAGTATTTCCAACATTTCCTTCTCGTAAATATATTTCTGTAAATACATTCCTTTGATTGAACAACTTTCAAAATCAATGGGTCTTCCTTCTTGCATTAAAACATTACCAATGCCATTTCCCGAGGCATCACAATCCAGAATAAAGGTTTTTGTGAAGTCTAACGTAGCTAATATTGATGCTAGGAAAATTTCCTCTTTAAGATGTTCAAAGGCCTTAGTTGCTTCAAGATTCCATGAAAATGCATCTTCATTCAATAATGTTGTTAAAGGTGCTACTATTCTACAATAATTCTTAACAAACTTCTGATAATACCCTGTTAACTCGAGAAATCCTCACAACTACTTTATGGTTGTGGGGAACTTCCCTTCCTTAATGGCTTTAATTTTATTAGGGTCTACCTTACCACCCCTGTGAGATACAATATGACCCAAATATTCCACCTCTTGTACTCCAAAGAAACATTGGGAGGTTTTTGCATATAATTTTTTCTCCTCCAATAGTTTGAGCACCTTGTCAACATGTTGAACATGATCCTTCCAAGACCTATTGTGGATTAGTATATCATCAAAAAATCTTAACACAAATATTCTAAGGAAGGGTTTGAAAATGAAATCATCAACCCTTGAAATGTAGAATGTGCATTGGTAAGGCCAAAAGGGATGACCAAAAATTCATAATGACCCTCATTAGTTCGAAATGATATTTTCGGAATATCTCTAGTCTTCATTCAAATTTGATGATATCTTGAATGAATATCCATCTTGGTAAAATCAATTTCTCCATGTAATTTATCCAATAATTCATTAATCACAGGAATATCATATTTATGATAGGGAGGTTATTGAACTCCATATAATCTGGAAACATGCGCCATGATCCATCCTTCTTGTGCACCAATAATACTGGAGCATGGAAAGAACTTTGACTAGGTTGAATTATACCAGGCTTTAATATTTCTGCAATCATACGTTCAATTTAATTTTTTTGGACATAAGGATATATGTAAGGCCACATGTTTAGAGGAACACTTTCTAGAATCAAATGAATAGCATGATCATGATAACCAATAGGTGGGATTCCTTTAGGAGTTTTGAACACCTTGGAATGATTGTACAAATTTTTTTGGAGATCTGGATAAATAGATGATTTTGATGTTGGAAATTACAGTGAACATAATTTTGAAGTTACACCTGATTGTTATTTCTTTAGAATATTTTTCATGACATTAGAGTTTATTATCTTTCTTGGCTTCCATGCAATACCCCGTAATTCAACTTCCTTTCCTTTCGAAAAAAATTTCAAGAAAAAATCTTGAAAATTAACAGCTACCGTTTACAAAGATTGTAACCATTGTACTCCTAGTACAACATCAACAACTCCCATTGGAATGGAAATAATTGGACTATTCAATCCATATTCCCGCATGGTTAGCTTGATATTATGGAATTTTTTAGAGCAATTTATAGTTCCTCCATTTGAAACCATCACTTTAAATTTTGGTGGTGGGTATAGGAAGAAATTCAATTCCTTGGCTACCTTACAATGAATAAAACTATGGGTACTACCTGAATCAATCAACACTATTACATTCTCGTTCTTAATATTTCCTTCTATCTTGAGAGTTTGAGGAGTGGTAATTCCTTCCAATGCATTACATGATATGGCCAGACTCATTTATTATGTCTATAGGGTTGGTTCTTGGTGTATATCCTCTTCTTTCCAATTTTCTTGTTCATTTTCTTCCTCCTCTTCACAATCTATGTAAAATAATTTCTTCTCAGCGCACTTATTACCTTTAGTGTATTTTCTATCACAAATGTAGCAAAGCCCTTTTGCTCTTTTTTTTCCAGTTTTCTTGGTGTCGACCTTGTAGGTCATGGAAGTCTAGGAGTAGCAACAGTTCCATATTTATAGAAGTGATTGGTAGGCTTCCTTGTCTTCATAACTTTACATTTAATTTTTCTTGCCAACCTGAATGCCTTCTCCTATGAATCAAGTTCCCAAAGGTGAAACTCATGTTCGATGTTATCATTTAATGTCCCTATGAAGACATCAATATTGTGTTCCTCTGGAATAATAGTTACCCTTATATTCAATTTTTGGAAGTCCTCAATATTCTCTACCACTTAACCCTTTTGTTTGAGATTTATCAATTGGTTGAAGAAGGTGTTGCTAATGTGCTATAATTTCCTCTGTAAAAATTGATCAAGTGACAATTTTTTTACAGGAGCAAAGCCATCGATGCCATAGAAATGTATTATGTTCTAAATATAAAGGTACAATGTGTACCTTTTGTGTGTTTTTCACATTATTGAGATCAAAATATTCCATATGTAGTATCCATGTTACGAGATCCTTGTTGTCAAACTTCCTCATATCGAGCTTTCGAATATGGTGGGTCTTCAATCCAACATTACAATTTATAAAATCATGATTAAAATTTATTTTTTTCACATCATGAGTTTCCTCTACTATTATTTTTCCATTAGGAATCATTTCTTGTATCAACCTTGTCAAACTTTCCTTCAAACCTTCCATGTGTGCTTTCATATCATTCTTCACGTCTTCCATTTTTTATTCCATGTCTTCCATGCCATTCTTCAAACCACGTATTGTGCCTTTCTTAGAACCATCCATATTAGCTTCCATGCCCTTCTTCAAACCATCCATCTTAGCTTTCATGCCCTTCTTCAAGCCATCCATCTTAGCTTCCATGCCTTTCTTCAAAACCCACATTTCATTCTTTGTTTCTCTTTGCAACAACGAAATTAGGTGCACTTGCTCTTGTAATTTTTATATATCATGTTGCACTTCTTCCTCTTCATGAGTCATACTAGAGTATTCTAAGGGCTTAATGGGCTTCAAAAAAAAATTAGGGGGGTATTTTAGAACCAACTACTAATATCTATGCTTCAATATGCCCTTGGAATCACTTCAAACTGAATTTTCAGGAAAGACTTATTCAATTCAAAAAAGAATACACAATTTATTCTTGATTTTGAGGAGCTCGATATTGAAACTGATGTATCTATATAATTTCAGATCCCTGAGATTTTATCTTAGGTTCTCTAGTAGCCATTGGAATATTCTTTGCAATTCCATTGGTCTGAGCTAATTTTTATTCTTCAAGACAAATTTATGAACCATCTCCCACAATATCCTAATTATGGACTCGTTGACTAGAGCAAAGTTGTACGGTGTTCCATGTGTCATTGTTACCTCCTTTGGTTCTGAAATTTATAAAAAGGAAACTCAATTCCGTATGCTTTCAACCACTTTCTATAGAATTTAAATTTGATTCTCATAGAGAGAGTTATGAAAATTTTCCCAAGGTCACCTCGTTTATATGAAATTTGGGAGCCTGTAAAAACCTAACTTCCACAGATCATATCTTAAAAAAATATTGCAAACCAAGATTTGAAACTTTTACATGAAATTCCTTCGTATTGCTGCAAAATGGGTTTCTATTTTTAATGCCTGAACCATCACAAAAAATTACTTACAGTGAAAATTCCATAATGATCTGTTTGAAGCAGCGAGACCCTAGAATCCAAAGCTCTGATACCAAATGCTATGAAATTAGCTCCAAAAATAGAAGGAAAGAGAGATTAATGCCTTATAAATAAGCCACTTCAAGGGTGAAGGGTCATATCGATAGAATTATTGACCTGACAGTGTAGAGGTACTCATGTGGGTGAGATGAAAATTTTGTTGTAGTCCTCGATGACATTCTCAATCAATTATTTCCATGTGGGGGGGAGGGGGGGGGGGGGGGGGGGTGGGGTGGCTATCTTGATGTCATGGCCACGATATTCTTCTTTCCTTGAGAGCAAATCAAAAGGAAAAAAATTTCCCAATATGGGAAATGATCTTAGGGCATTGTTTCGTAATAATAAAGGGATCGCGATAGGTGATCCTACCTCAGGTATCATGTACAAATTATTACCCAAAGTAATAATAATAGTGTGAGGATTAGATTCATTCCAATAATTTTTCTTCCTAAAGTATGGTTGTCTTAATAATACAACAAATAATTCAAGAGGAGAAACATCACACATTACCTCATCTATAAAGGACTTGATGTTGTAGTGAAGCTGGAACTGTTTCCTCACACATATATCTCATCCTTGGTGAAGCCACATGATGGTATATGACTATGTGTGTGTTTAAGACCCATACACTTCATGACCTCTCCTGAAATTAGGTTCTCTTAGGTTTCGATGTCGTCAATGAAGTACAACAGAGAACCCTTGACCCCCATTTAAGAATGGAAGAGGTGCTTCCCCTCCTCTTGATATTGGGGCTCATACTCATGTAGCCTTTTCGTGGAAACATGTTGATGGCTCGAAATTATTTTACCCAACATTATAAGGGATACCACCTTGTTCAGAACATAGTGCAACTCATTTTCCATTGAAATTGTGGTTCCAAATAGTTAAACTAGGTCTAGTAAACTTATCTCTATATCTCCTAGCTTAAAGTATGACTTTCACCTAACAATAGAGAAGAGAAATCATATCGAATCTTCTTGTTTATTAGGCAAGGAAGGGATCCTAAAGATTATTTGGGGCAGATCCAAGCCATAACTAAAGCTTCCCTATTTGATAAGAGGACTTCTAGAATGCAAGATGCAAATTGATCCTAAAATGGAGGAAAAAGGAAAGAAATCCTAGGACTATCTCAATTCGGAAGATGTATATCTAACCCAGCCAAGAGAAAAGTAATTAAATTATTGGAATTTTAATAATGTCTAACCTAACATGAATATGCAACTAATTAATTAGTTCAATTAATTAATATTATGATTACCACACATGTTGTTTAGAGATCTATTAGCCACGAATAATAAACCAAAAACATTAGGAAGTAATTTGCACAATTCCAATGGAAATCAAATCGGAATTAAATGACATATTTCTATGTAAATAGTTACTCATAAATATGATTTAAGAATAAGGTCAAAAGAGAAAATTAGCAAAAAATCTTTGAAGCTAATGAATTAGAAAGTTAATTCAAAAAAGACCTTCATTTTGACATTAAACAATAATTCTCAACATGAAATATATTTTAGATAAATATATCATTAAAAAGATGAAATTTGAATTAAAAATAATACTATTTAAAACACAAACTGATTAAAACCCAATTTCTTTCTTTGTTCTTTAAATCTGATCTCCTACAATCTCCTCCAAAGAATAACCTCTACTGCTAAAAACATGAGCTGCAATAGTGAGAGATCTGGTTCTTATACATAGTTCGGAATGAAAAGGGACAATCCCCAATAATTCTCATATCTGATCTTGATCTTTTCTACCTACATCCTGGAATCCTTATTACAATAGTGCTATAAGAATTAAAAAAATGTAGAAGAGAGAAGTCAATTATCCATTCTACAAACTACTACTTACAATTACAAAAATGAATTCCAAATAGGAGAGAAAATCTACTTCACAATTTTTCATTGGTTAACATTATTTTTCTTCTCTTGTTGGACTAATTTCATTGAATGAAATATTTTGTTCCTGATTTCCTCAACTGCTCTCTTGCCACAACCAATTGAAATTTAGAAATTAAAAATAATTTGGTGAAAAAAATAGAAAACAAAATTCCATTCTCAACAAATTGATAAAACTAAAACTAAAAAATAAATTAAAATCCAAACAAAATTCAAGGTGTGATTGCGTCTCTTAAGGCTCATTTTCTTTCGAGAACTACTAGAGGAGGAATTCCAAATCTAATAAAATTTGTCCAAACCAACATAAAAAGTAATTTTGTTTCAAATTCATCATTTTTATTTTCGCTAGATCTATGGGTTATGAAATGATGAGAATTTTTAAACTTAACCATCCTATATTGTCCTCCTCTATTATATTTCTCCAATGAGCTATTGTGGGATTAATTTGGTTCAATAAATATCCGGATATGCCTCTCCAAAGATGAGGTGCCAAGATAATTTGAATTTTGGAAAATGTCACGTCTTGTTAACATTTGAAAAAATTAATTGAAAAAAATAATTCTAATTAATGTAAAACTAAAATTAATTAATTGCTAATTAATTACAATTTGTTAAATTAATTTTAGAAATTCTATTTAAAAGCATTAAATTAAATTACAAACTAAAAAAAGTTGAATTAGTTACAAAATCCAATATAATTCTCATATGAATTAAATTATTTACAAAATAAAAATATTAATTAAAAATTAGTTCTATTAAATTATTAAACATTATATAAATAAAAAATTTTATTTAACATTATATTCAAACAGTTACATAGCTAATATGAAATAAATCCTATATGTGTTAACAAACCCTTATACAAATTTTAATATACAAATCATCACATTATAACAAAGCCCGTTGGAGTTATGGGGGACATGGAGCCTCGAATATTAAGTGATATTAGAGGTTTTAAAATGATTTTACAATGGACGTAAATCCCTAGGTATGATGTATGAAGATTATAGGGAAGGATGAGGTAGAGTTATCGAAACTTTGGGAAGAATGGATATTGGAACATTGGACAACATGATTATCATAGCATTGGAGATATAGTGAAATATCAGAGATCGAAGAAATTATTCCGTCAGATATCGAAAGTATTACGATCAATTTCCAAGGTTTAAAATATTATAAGGTACATCGGGAGATTTTGAAGTATCGTGGAAGTGATATATCATAACTTTTTGTCAAATTCCTTCAATATCAAAAAGCTATGAGATCTCGATATGGAGTTGATCAAAGGAGAGAGAATGTGAGCCACGTGGAGGCATAAGGTATATCAGAGGAGAGAGAACCACATCATATTGAAATTAAATGGAAGATATACGCATCAAAGGTTTTATGTTATTGGAGTACCAGGGGTTTTTGAACATCGGTGGATCTTAAAAGAGGTGTTACCATATTTAAATGTATCAAAGTTTTGATATAGAAAAAAAGAAAGGAATGGTTGGAGTGGGAGGTATAAGGTGAAGTGGAGCCCATGTAGAGTGGGTCCCCTCAAACAAATACAACCACTTATGTTTATAATATTGATATTCGTTCTCGACTACGATGGTTCTATAAATTAATAAAAATTAATTAATTTATTGAAATAAATTGAAAGTAATAATATTTACAATTAAGTACTAAAAAATTAAAAATATATGCTTTGAACATTTTTAACGCATGCAATCAAAAAAATTAATTGGCAAAGCATCATTTGCAAATTTTGTAACGAAATGAGAAGAAACAAGTACCAATGGAAAGCTAGAAAAAGGTAAAACTTAATGAAACAATCAAAATAGAAATCGGAAGAAAATAAAAAATCGAAAAATTGTAAGAAATTTAACCAAATGAAGATCATAAAATGTGGTTTGGCCAAAAATTTAAGGAAAAGGTCCACATTAAATGAAATAAATGCGCTAAAAAATAGGGTATTTATTTTTCACCTCAATAATTCGTGACATACGGGGAAGAACTAGTTTCCTCTGGTTAGAAAAATTGATGAAATTCAGTTTACCCAAAGGTTAAAAGTGAGAAATTCATCAAAACATCAAACATTAAAAAATTTTCAATGGCCCCACATAAATATATTAAGAAATATAAGTTTTAAAAGTTAAGTACTCAAAATAGACTGGAGTAAAAATCATGAATCCAAATTTTCAGAAAAGTTTATTTTAAAATTACCTCATATGAGAAATATAAGGTCAAGATAGGAGCTTTTTGGTAAAGCATATATCCATTGTTATGGATGGTCTCTGACATCTCTTCACTGCTAGCGATTGTACATACCCCTGATACTTGTATTTCCCATGCTTCCTCTTTTAATCACCATTTTGATAAGTGCATTTGTGATCTTTTAATTTATGATGTACCTAAGTGAAAGGGGTGAGACTGTAATATAGACTTATGTTAATGGATATAATAATTCAATAAGGTTGACTACAAATCCTTCCCTACGACTATCATTCATAATATTTTATGAAGTGGAGGGGTGGCAGCGATTGATTTTGTTAAACTTAGATCAATTCTTTCCTTGAAAATGTGAACTATGTGGAACTATATCACTTATAAAGGATTTGTGTTCCTCCATGAAAAAATTTAAAGCAAGATGGATTTATGGTTCCATAAATATACACCTTTAATAGTAATGAAACTCACTGAATTAGACAGAGTAAAGATTTCTCATGTATGGAAACCATTGTTGGGTGAGGAAAATTCCTTCCACATAAATCATGGAGGGGTCACCAAAATCAAGCCAAAATAAAATGAAGTGAAACAGAAATAAATCAAAATCCAAAAATGTAAAAATGAAGAAAGAAAAAGTTGAAATAAAAGTAACAAATTTGAAAGAGAAACCCCAACAATACTACTTATACAAATGTCTCAACGAAAGAGTAAAACAAGATAATGATGTGAGTGTTCAGTTAGTGTTGATAATCTAGTAAATTTGATCGTGTAGAGTTATAATAGATTAGGACATGAAGCTAAAAGGTGAATAACAGTCATGAGTTAAAATAAAGCCAAAATGAGATGTTCTGTCTGCTGCAAATTTTCTTGTTTCAAGGCAAATCCTTCATAAAAGCAACCTTAAACAATTTTTTGATAGAAACAATGCTTAAGAAACAAGTAAAAATTTGAGGGACTACCTAATTTAGTTGATTTCATTGTAACTACTATTTAGAAATTTAGAGGAAAATAACAAAAAGAATCGACTTCAAAAATGAGTTAGTCGAAGTGAAAAATAATTCTGGGAGATATGCAAAATAGAGATTTATAATTAAAAAAAAAACTAAAAACAAAGTTGAGCTAAAAATGTAAAGAGAAGGAAAATAATGAAAGTGGGAATACGAAACCTACCATTGGAGAATTTCGTTTAATATTTTATGTGAGATATATCATTTCGTCCAACAAAAGCTAAATTATTCTTCTAATTAAAAGTAAAAACATGAAGAAGTGGCTTTCAGTGTATTTTTCAATATACCAAAATAATAACTTATTAAAACTAAACTAAAGCAAGTGGTCATGATAGGAAAATAATGATTCATGTTCAAGAAATCGAGAATAAACAAAGTCTATCACAAATGAAAATGCGCTTCTTTATATATTGTAGCTACAATTATTCTCTTTATCTTTTAATATTTTAGATTAACTCCAAGTGTTCATTAACTCTCAAAAATCAATAGCAAGTCCCAATCTATGTGATGCATATGTATTTGGGAAGAGGACTTAAAATTTTGTATTCTAACTATGGAGTGATATATAAAATATAAAATAAAATTCAAACATGAATTAACCATGATTCATTATATTTAGTTGTTCCAGATTTCCTTACCAATTGGTTGCATCATCATAGTAGCTACACAAGAATGTCTTTGAAAACAAAATATGCACACTAAAATATTATTAGGATGATTAGATGAGCATTAGTTAGTAAGATAAAGATGAAAATGTAAGCAATCCATATGTGATGAAATTCCTAATTAGCTAAGAAGATTGTTGGGAAGATTAAAAATAATTCCAGATGCATACACCATGAAGAATGCATATCCTCAAAGTCACAAAGTCATCCCAAAGGATGAATACTTGGATTATGTGAAATTATAATTAAAATATATCCAAGCTTTTTATCACCATGATAACATCAAAGTATGTATATTAATACATAGATAATGAAATAGGACTTCATGCGAGCATAGTTAAATATATGAATGAATTGATCAGAGATTTATGAGGATAATTAACCCGGTATTCTAAAGTTCTGATGCTCCAAGAGAATTAAAGTGAGAAATAAGAACTCTAATAAACAAGAGTTCTAAAATGAGAAAAACTCTCTCATAGACAAAATCCAAATAATATTTCTACTTTTTAAATGTTTTCAGTAGAATTACTTTTCATAGATTTAATTGATTTTCACTTCGGATATAAATAGTCTTGATATATAGAAGGCTTTACTATTAAAGGAAATTTTTGGGAAGCAAGATCTTGGAACGCAATAATTTCATAACTTTTCATAAATAAAACTTACGCTACATAGTTTTTTGATAGTGAATGCATTTTTAATATATTATGTAGGAATATCGGTACCTCAGGAATCCAAATATTAGAGATAAATAATTTTGTAATTTTATAAAATAGCTCTGATATAATATAGTTTCAAGAATCTGCAAAAACCGAAAGTCCTAAATTTTGAGGAAAGGTCCGAGAAAAAAAACAAAGGATCAAGGTTCCAATATTTACCAATTATAGTCTTTGAGTCATTTCAGAAGAAAGGAATATGGCTAAAGGAATAAAAATATGAAAGAGTGTGATGTAATGGTTCAACTCAACCAAAAATTGTTATATTCAGAACAAGCATATATAGAGTCATGGATACGAATATTTGCGGCAAGATTTTTGTGCAAATTTTCTTCAGTTTGTAGCAAATCCAAGTAATGAAGAGTATAAGCATTTCATTTCAACTACATCAATGAGAGGTATACTATGAATAATTAATAATATTGGTAAATGTGAAAAGGAATGAAAATCTAAATAAATTAAAACTAAATAATACCCAAATACTAATAAAACAAAAAATACTTCCTTCTAAATGTTGCAGATTAGAAATGGTTTGTTGTTTGCTTATCTCAAGTCTCCAAAATAAATCCAATGAAGACCTGCAAAAGAAACAAAAATTAGTAAGAGGTAAACTATGAAAAAGAGAAAACTAATAATAGATGAAGATGAACCTATCAATGCATACCTGGAAAAATCTCGCCTGAAATTTTTCCACATGAATCTTCAAGTTCTCCCATGAATTTCTCAAAATTCACATATGTTCAAAATCGTGTCATTCTTCTGTCTAGATTAACAACTAATAAATGTGTAATTAGCATATACTTTCCATTTAAATTGTAGTGGAAATCCTCCTCGTCATTTTTTATTTTAAATCAACTCCACACTTCTCATAGAATTACAACAAATCCATCTCAAGTACCTTTATGAAATTTGATGGCACAGAAATAAAATAAAAATATTTTAAAAATATATTTACTATCTTAGTGCATCAATATAGTGGTTTCACTGTAATATCTAATTAGAAAGATATATCATATTAACAAAAAATTTGGGCATCCGACGAAAGTGTGTGAATGAAGCTGAATTCTCATAGTTCCGTGATGTTTCTCAGAATTAATGTTCTTAGAATACTTTCAAAATCATACTTCAAAGTGTTCTAGTGTGATTGATGCGATGATATACAAAAAAGAGTAACTTACAGTTAGCTAAAAGCCATATCAATTGAGTGAGTGCCATAGAACTTTGGATTCTTCATATGATCTTACCAATTCTAAAATTTTGTTTGTGATCTTTCCATGGTCGTTGGGATTAAATAAATCTTCATAAAATCAATTTCTTCATATGTGAAAATTCAAAAAAAGGATCGAGGAAAGCCATGGACAAGAGTGTTTCTTAATTGTTGAGATATTCTAAATAATTTTTCTTTTGCTTCAATGCCATTTGAAATTTTTTTGTTCAATATGGAGGAAGATAAATTTCATCAACAAGAATAAGATAAACAAGAGATAAATATTTCATTTCAAATACATGATTTTAGAAATTAAATCATTACTCAATTAGAAAATCTTCAACATGAGAAAACATGTAGCCAGGCACAAATCCAAAGAATAGAAAATGATAAAATGAATCTTTTCTATGGACCTGTTATGATTTGGAGATAACTAATTGATCATTTATTATTAAAATATATTCCATAAATCAAGGAAATGAAAACTAAGTTCATACTTGAGCTTATTACCATCTATTGAAATTATTGAGATAAGGAAATAAAAGAAGAAGTAACAAACAAACCAACATTAGTCCTATTCATAATCCTAACTAAATTAAAAGGAAACACGAATAGGTATAATCATATCTCTAATGTAACCATTCTCTTATTCTAACTTGTGTGTGTATGTACAAGTCAATCAACAAGAGTAAAACTAGAACTAAATTATTAAAAGAAAAATTCATCCTAATATGTACAATTAAGAAGTGTGGAAAAATAAAATTATTTACAAAATTCTTACCCTTAAATAGTTTTAGCCGAATGTTTACGTGGTCGTAAAAATGAGAATGTATTTGAATGAATGGTTGAGAGAAGTTCAAAGCAAAATGAAATAAAAAGATTGGATTGAATTGTACATTTTTAAATATTGAAGCCTATTGAACACTAGTAAAATAATAAATATTTCAAAGCAGTGGAACTTCGAGATACTTTTCAAATGGATCGATAAAGTATGGATGGACCTCTAAAACGTTTCTAGAAGTATTCCATTGCTGAAAAAATGAAATAGTGTACTATTAAGTGCCACAATTTGTGGTAAACGCATTTGAAAATCATATATGAATTGGCCAAACATGAATAAATATAATTTCAAAATATAAGTAGCCAATGTTCATGCTTCAAATGATGGAATTGATTTTCATACACACTTGTTAATGCAATTGATTAGTGTCTAAAATTTGAATTTCCCCTTCCCTCGGTTTGGAATTGTTATTCTTTAAAATTTAGATTAATGTTACAAGTAATGGTACAAAGTAATTAAATCATTGGGATTTTAAGAATTTCTAACTTAAGATGAATATGCAGCTAAGGAAGCATTTCAATTATCTAATATTATTATTACCACACATATTGTTTATAGATCTATTAACCATGAGTAATAAACCAAAAATATTAGGAAGTAATTCACATAATGCCAATGGAAATCAAATCAGAATTAGATAATATATTTATGAGTAAATAGTTACTCAGAAATCTGATTTAAACATAAGAGAAAAAGAGAAATTTAACAACATATCTATAAAGGTAATGAACTAGATACCTAATTCAAAAAAGACCTTGATTTTTAAATTAAAAAATAGTTCTCAACATGAAAGATATTTTACGCAAATATGTTATTAAAAAGATGAAATTTGCATTAAAAATAGTAGTATTTAAAATACAAACTCATTGAAAACTGGTTTCTTGCTCTTTTCTTTAAATCTAATCTCCTGCAATCTCCTCCAAAGCATAAAATCTATTGCTAAAAACAATATTTTCAATAGTGCAAGCACTGCCTCTCATACATAGTTTAGAATAAAAAGATACAAGCCCAACAATTTTAGTATTTGAGACTGATCCTCTCTACCTACATCCTGAAATCCTTGTTACAATAGTACTTTAAGAATTACAAAAGTGTAGAAGAGAGAAGTCAATTATCCATTCTACAAAATACTATTTATAATTACAAAAATGAATTCCAATAGCAGAGTAAATCTTCTCCAACAATTTTCATTGGTTCAAATTTGTTTTCTTCTATTTCTAAAGAAATTTCATTGAGTGAAATATTTTCTTTCTCATCACCTCAACTGCTCTCCACCCACAACCAATTGAAATTTAGAAATTAAAATCAATTTATTGAACAAAATAGAAAACAAAAATCCATTCTCAACAAATTGTTAAAAATAATTCAAAATCCAAATATAATTCATGATGTGATTGTGTTTGTTGAGTCTAATTTTTTTTTGATAAATGTTGGAGGAGGAAACCTAAAGCCAATAAAATTTGTCCAAATCTACATAAAGATTAATTTTATTTAAAATTGGTTACTTTTTTTCCCACTTTATTTATGGGTTATTAAATGATGAGATTTTTAAAAATAAACCATCACAAACTTTCCTCCTCTATCATAGGTTTTCAATGAGCTATTGTGGGCTTAATTTGGTTGGGTAAATATCCAAAAATGCCTCTACAAAGTTAAGGTGTAAAATAATTAGAATTTGGAAAATGTCATGTGTCATTAAAATTTGGAAACTTTAATTGAAACAATCTAATTCTAGTTAAATGTACAACTAAAAATAATTAATTTCTAATTACTTAAAATTTGTTAAATTAATTGTATACGTTCTATTTAAAAATATCAAATTAAATTACAAACTAAAAAAAAAGGTTGAAGTAATTAGAAAATCCAATACAATTCTCAAATGAATTAAGTTATTTAAAAAATAGAAATATTAATTAAAATTAATTTAATTAAATTATTAGACATTATATTAATACAATAGATTATTTAACATTATATTCACACAATTACATAAGTAATATGAAACAAATCCTCTATTTCTTAACAAACCTTTATACAAATTTTAATATCTAAATCAACACATTATAACCAAGCCCATTGGAGTTATGGGGAACATCAAGCCTTGAAGATTAAGTGATATTGGAGGTTTTAAAATGCTGTTAATATGGACTAAAATCCATAGGTCTTATGTGTGAAGAGTCTCAGGAAGCATGAGGTAAAGTTATCAGAACATTGGGAAGAATGGATATTGGAACATCGAAGAATGAGATTATCATAGCATGGGAGGTATAGTAAAATATCGAAAATTAGAGAAATGAAGCCATGAGATTTCGGAAGTATTATGAATAATTTATTAGGTTTAAAATATTTTGATGTACATTGGGAGGTTTTGAGGTATCGGGGTATCAGGGAAGTGATATATCATAGCTTTTTTTCAAATGCCTCTGATGTCAAAAAGCTTCGAGGTCCTGATATGGAGTTTATCATATGAGAGAGAAATCAGGGGAGACATAAAGGGAGCCACACGGAGACATAAGGTATATCAGAGAAGAGAGAACCATGTCACATCATTAGTGATAGGAATAAATATGTATCGAAGGTTTTATGATGTCGGAGTATCACAGTTTTCTAAACATTGGTGGATCTTAAAAGGGTGTTACAATATTCAAAGGTCCTGAAGTTTCGATATAGAATAAAAGAAAGAAATGGTTGGAGTGGGAGTTATAAGGTGAAGTGGAGCCCACGTAGAGTGGGTACCCTCCTTGAAATAAAGCCACTTATATTTATAATTTTAATATTTTTTCTGCAGTTGTGATTCTGTAAATTAAAAAAAATGAAATAATTGATTAAAATAAATTAAAAAGAATATTTTTTACAATTAATTATAAAAAAATTAAAATAATATATTCTTTCTACATTTTTAACCCAGACGGTAAAAATGATCAAACTTTGGTGAAGCATCATTTGCAAACCGTATAATAGAATGAGAAGAAATAAGTACCGATGGAAGGATAGTGAAAAGTACAACTTAGTGAAGCAATAAAAATATAAATACCACAAACATAATAAATGGAAAATTTTGTAAGAGACTTAACAAAATGAAGATCATAAAATGTGGCTTAGCCAAAAATTTAAGTAAAGGGTCCCCATTATATGAAATAAATATGCTAAAATGGGGGTTTTGTGTTTTCACCTCAACATGACGGTGAACTCGGTTATGCTTCAATGAATTTCTTCACTTTATCATTCCGCTTGTCATATTCTCTCTCAAAGTAGGAACATGCATATGATTCCAAAGCATTTAGCTTAGTCACTAGTGACTGCATGCTGTGGCACTCACTTGTGTAATGAGTAGAGTTCTTATGGAATTCACACCACCTTCCTGTGTCCTTATTTTTGGTTGCATTGTTGTTATTTTCGTGTGGGTTTCATGGGTTTTTTTGGTCACCCCACCTTGGCTTTGTCCTTTGTTTTTCACTTTGCGGCTCCTTTACCTTCCTTCCAATCCATAGATCGAAAGTCTCACTTCTTATGTTTAAATTTATGCTCGATCTTGGTAGCATATTGGTATTCTGCAGCAAGCAAGGATATGTCAAGAAACTCCATTTCCTCCTGAATGTATCTCTGTAAACAACTACGATACTTTAGCACCAAATATTTAATACCTAACATTGTGCACAAAGTATGAAACATGTTTGTCATCTCATGCACATCTTCATCACTTTGGTACTGCAACATATTTGTACTCATATCTCCCCATGGGGTAGTATTGTTCCTTGAAGCCATCTAGGAAAGAATTCCTAGTACGTTTAGCTGAAAATAGTGAGGGTTCTCCCATATCCCTACGTTCATAGTAGGTTTCCCACTGTAACATCTTCATTTCCACAAAAAAAAAAAAAACTATTTATATCACTAATACTTATCACACCTTATGAACTAATTATTGTTCGTCACTTTCTGACATATATCATCCATTAACATTTTTTTTTGTTGTACTTTTAATCTTTCATAAATTGCACATATACTCATTGGGAATAAATTTCCAAGTCTTCCACTTCAATGAGATTATATTTTCTATGAAACTATCCCATTTTTTTTTACATGGAAATTTGTAAGTGATAGTTAGATTCCCCCTTAACTATTAATAACAACTTCTTTACCCAAGCTAACTGTTTATACATCTTCTAAGTATAATTTCCCCAACCATATATATATTTCCTTAAATTTAATTTAAAAGTTATAACTATTTTTACTTTCTTCCATACATTGATAAATTGTCATATGAGCAATTTCCCTTTTTAAGGACTTCGTTCTAATAACTATTAATGATCGCATAGACTTTGAACTTTACGAGTTCACATAGCTATTAAGAGTTCACATTACATAGAAATGAGGTTGTATCCACATTTTATATTTAACCCATCTCACCAAGGCATATTATCCTTTCCTAGAATTTATATATCTTAATCGAGTCTTATGTGAAACCTTTATCCCCTCTATTCACTTACTTTTTCCAAGGTTTAGTGGGACGTTGGTTGTCTATGTTACCAATTGAATCCCTACCACATGAGATTGAAACATTATATTGCATCCACTTATATTAATTCATTAAATATGTTGTTAGAATTAAATCCATCATTGGAATTTTGAGCCGTAGTGATTGATATGGTTTAATTTTAGTGTTTTCTCCGTATGAGTGTACACCAAATCTCTGTAAGTGATTTTCCTTCGGATATATTGACATTAAATTGAATGTACAACATCACATGGCTTCTCTGGTTCTTGATTGAACCCAAAAATTCACGGGAATTCCTCTAACACCAAATCTCTTACACGTGGACGGTTAGGATCTATTCTAAGTTAGGGTTTGAGGCTCCATAGATGGTTTCATTTTTGAATTAGGACTATTTTTCACTCCATGTCCTTAGTAAGCCTCCTTCCTTCTGCCTTGGCTTCACCTTTCAATTACAGTTAATCAATGTCACTCCTGGCTCTTCCTTCGTTTACCTGTTAGATGAGAAATCACTCTACTAAGTTTGAAGCAAAGGTCTTGTTGTCTACGCAGAGGTTACATTCATCATTCTATCCAGGTAAGATACTTCTCTTCCTCTGGTTTCTTGGAATTTGACATGTGTTATTTATTATTTTCATAGTTCCAGTTATTTAGTTTCTTTTCTAATTCTTTCATTGCCTTCTTAACAGGAACTCCATGTGATTGTGTCTCTCAACCATGACCAAGACTTTGGTTAGGTGTGGTTTGACAGAACCCCCTCTTTCCAAGTAATCTTTTGAACCATTTTACAACTTAAGCTATCTAAGATTTCCAAAATTTCTCGTTGTATTAATTAACTACAACTCAAATGTGAAATACCATTTCTAATAATATGGTATTGATTTAGTTCACAGTATATTTCGTTACTTGGTTAGATTTTTTCTAAGTTTATTTAGAAAATATGCCTACAAGGGAGTATCGTGTGGGAGTTACTCTCAGACATCCATTATCAATTCTCATTTTAAATTTGAAAGTATGCTTCTGAGTTTACGATGCTCCTTTCTGTTACACCACACTTTCTTTAATTTTTATTTTAGCTTTCAAATTGACTACTATTACTTGTAAATGTGTGTGACTGCAGTTTTTGGTTATTGTAGATGGTTAGAGAGAAGGACTTCCTCTCGTCCCATCGTTTTCATCCCAGAACCGTTATATAAATCTACAGATAGTCTCAATACTACTACGGTCTCCTTTAATGTTTTATCTTTACCATGAAAAATTTGCTGATACACGTACTATCTGACTGTACTCACTCAAATCACTTTAACGAGATCTCCATATATTTATGGATGTATTTGATGGCCATTATTAAATCCATGTGGTAGCATTTAATGTTAATTTAAAAACACATTCGCATTATTTCAGAATACCAAATTGGGTTTTTATACAATACTTAGGAACTTCGGTTCCTTAGTCAATATTCTCAATAGAGATATGTGGTATCTTTTTAATTCAAGTTCGTATAGTCTATGTAATGATGATACTCTGGTATCTGGGTAGTTTCCATTTAAACCATTTTCTTAGATAGCTTTTGTAATTGGTTTGATCTCTACGATGGATTTCTTCTCATCGTTTCACCATTTTGTACATATTTGTATTAATTTTTGAGTTGAGTTTCAACTACTGTCATGTTAGGATAACGCTTGTTAGCTTCATTTACTTAGTGCAAGAATTATGCCATTCCTATTATTTTGAATGTCTATTGATAGTCCTCTGAAATTTTGATTTAAAAAATTTAACTTAATTTCTATTTGTTTAGGATGTACATTACATCCTTCGATATAATAACAATTTCTCTTCTGATTATTGTAGGTTGGATTTCCTACATATGTCCATAAGGTAACTTCTTATACCTTTTGGTTTTAAAATTTATTATTATCTCTCTTTATGTTTATATTCCTGAACCAGAACTAATTCATAGTTTTGTCATGTGCAGGTACTATTTACATTTTATTGAGTTTGCATATTGCTGTTAGCCTTTTATATTCAATCGTAATGGTGGAATTTTTCTCTTCAAGTTGGTCCAGTAACCCACTTGGGTTTTCTGATATGCCATCTCTGCATAATTTCTAGAGATACTTTACAATCTATTATAAATGGGACAGAGTTTCCAATTTGTATAATTTAGTTATACTCAGATTTAATTTGAACTTTGTAACTCGATGGATTTATATCCTTATAATTACATCACTCTGTAATGTATGGAACAAACTCCTTTCTATTTTAATGAATTTATGTTTGAACCCTTATGTAATACTTTTCTTAAAGTTTTTATTTTAGTTATAGTAATAATTTCTAAGTTCCTCCTAGAAAGATGTTACCATCATTGTCTATTATGTCTCAGTTCTTGTATTAATTTTTCCAGTTATACTACAGCATAAGATTTTCTTGACTGTACTAATTCCACCTTAATTTTCATGCATATTTATTTAAATTCTATAATAATATATTCACAAAATTCCTGATTTGTAGAATAATGCTAAAACAGAAATATTATTCCATAATAAATTCTGAGTGTCATCTAACCTCATATTTAAACCTTCATTAAGGTTTATATATTCTGAGAGTTGGTAATCTTCAGCCTATTGTCTGTACATCTGTTAGAACTGTTATATTTATTATAGCCTCCTCTGTTAAATGTACATAATTCCCAATTCATTCCCACTTAGCCTTTTTAACATTCCTTTCATATACAACATCTACTCTTGAACATATTTAATCAAGTACATTTCAAAAAATTTACTTCACCATAATAAGTGTAATAATACTAATATTCTAAGTTAAAATGAATTAACTAGCGCATACCACTTAAGGTAAACTATTTTCCACCCAACATTTGAGCTCTTTCTCCATAGCTCCCTTGGAGTAGAGATCCAATATTCCAGCAATAGAGAACCCCCTTGTCTATTCTGAATCTTCTTTTTTAAACTTTCTTTCCCATAAGCTTGTTTCCTTAGCTGTATCCAGTTAATCAGGATGCTATTTTCCTTTTCGCCTCGGTTTTCCTTTTTGTTTCTTCCACTAAATTACTTTAAAACTATCTTTTCCTCTTTCTAGTTTTATTCCACCTCTTCCCAGTAAGTTTCCTTTTTACAGGGGTAGCTTTTCAGATTTTTATCTCCAATTTAAATTTTAATATTTAATTGATTTTCTGCAAGGATTTTTGCAGAATTGGGAAATTCTTATGAACCTTATCCATCCTCATGGATTTGGTTTCCTGATCTCTAATCATAATATAGTCTTTGCAGAATTAATTCCATTTTTATTTTATTAAATTAAAACAATAAAATAAATCCACAATAAATGTTTTCCTTTGGGGTCCACTTTACCCTTTAGGATTTTTCAAATTTCTAATAATAGCAGAGAAACGGGGGACATTACACCCACTAGTCTTTGATATGTGGGGTGACTTTGAGGAGTGAAAAAGTGTTATTTTCTCTATCGGAAAAATAATGCACTAAAAAGTATCCTTCCAACATGTTTAACCATCTATCTATGGAATTTGCATCTATCTGAAATTCAAATATGGGAATTCCAATGTTCAATATACCTTGAAGGGAGTGTTTCTTCTAGAGTGACTATTGGATGAAGATGTGTCAACTGTGGGCATTCACCGAAGGATCTAGGAAAATTTTTCCATCATTGCTTTCTTCTATCACTTGATGGATTCTTCAAGAAATATTTTTATAGGATTTCCTTCTTCCTCATAATTATTTGGTTTTTTGTGGGAGGTTTTTGGGGTATGCGAGACTAGTATTGTAAATTTTGAACCAGTTCAAGCCCTAACTTCTTATATAGTGACTACATTGGGGACATGCAAAGAATAATAGAGAAATTATAGACTGCTCTGATACTGCTTATCCAAATTTATAAATAAACACAACAAAACATATATATAACCACAAATACAAAGATGTAGTAGAAACAATACTTCATTTTATTAATATCAAAGAATAGGAAATTTCTTATAGACATAATGGAAATAAACTAGCTCGAGCAATGGTAGCTTATCTCTAAGAAAGATGTGGTGGCTACATTCCTCTCATCTATGTTACAACGAAGCTCAAGGGACTTTTTATTATTTGAAAACAAGGTAAAACAATAAACAACCAAATTCATAACCCTAGGAGACGAAACACAAAGAGTTTGTGGGCCTCGTTGGGGTTAGTTGGGCATCTAAATTTCTAAGGTCATAACTTGGTCATATTATCTCCCTTTAACACATGCAATACCTTTTTCAAAATATCTCTTCGAGAACTACATGATTTTACACACGAATATGGGCCTATTGCAAACCTCAAAAAAATGTCATTTAGGGGTCAAAACTGCTCAAGGAGTTCAAGACCCAAACAAAATGTAAAAAATAGTAAATGCTTTTATCAAAAATAAAACTAATGAAATCAACTAGAATTCTAGGTGCAATAGGTGAGTGACCACCAATATCCATCTAGGTTACATCTCTATCCTTCACTATTGGAAATTTTCCCGAGACCACCTCAAGTAGTATCCATGTCAACCAGCCAACCAATGCTTACAAAAAGTAGAGAATGTAATACTTCATGGCTATCTAGGAAATGGAAAGGGAAGGTTGAAACCAATGTCAATCTAAGAAAAACCCATGCTAATAATAGCAAAATAACCAAATGAGCAAATGCATGTATCATGTATTCAAATCTTAGTGAGGAAATCACACATGCAACATGTTACATGCAATGTACTCTTGTTGTAACAACACTTCCAACTTTTCCTTATGATCCCTTTCTTTATTCTACTTGTCCTTTGCTTTATTCCTCTCTTATGTGAAAGTTCTCTCTCTCTCTCTTCCCTTTGATCCCTATTTTTGAAAATGATCAAAATCTAACATTGGTAAAAAATTATCTCTCTCTCTCTCTCTCTCTCTCTCTCTCTCCCCTCATTTTTCTTTCATTTTCCATCATTTTGTCTCTAATTTCCATTTTATGCATATTTTTTTCTCTTCACCTTCCTTTTATCCTATTTTAATTTATTTTATTTAATTAAAATCCCATGAATATTTGTTTCTCATGCACATCTTGATCACTTTGGTGCTGCAACATATTTGTCCTCGTATCTGCGCATGTGGTAGTATTATTCCTTGATGCCATCTTGGAAAGAATTCCTAGTGGGTTCAGCTAAGAATAGTGAGGTTTCTCCCATGTTCCTATGTTCATAGTAGGTTTCCCAGTAGTCCTTGACATGGGGGGAAACTTTGAGGAGTGCAAAAGTGATCATTTCTCTATCGGAAAATCGTGCACTACAAAGTATCTTTCCAATAAGTTTAACCATATACCTATGGAATTTGCATCTATCTGGACTCAAAATATGGGAATGTCAATGTTGAATTACACCTTTAAGGGAGTGTCACTTCCATAGTGACTGTTGGATGAAGATGCATCCATTGCAGGCATTCACCAAAGGATCTGGTCAAAGTTTTCCATCATCATGTTCTTCTGTCGCTCAACAGATTTTTCAAGAAATTTTTTTATAGGATATCCTTCTCCATCATCTTTCCTTGATTCGGCTGTGGGAGGTTATCGGGGTTTGTGAGACTAATATTGGAAATGTTGAACTAGTTCGAGCCCTAACTCCTTATACCATGACTTCATTAGGGACATGAAAATAATAATAGAGAAATCATGGACTGCCCTGATACCATTGATCCAAATTTAAGAAAGAACACAAAATAATATATATATATATATATATATATATATATATATATATATATATATATATATATAACCAAAAATACAAAGATGTATCATAAATAATACTTCATCTTATTAATATCCAAGAACTGAAAAATTCTTACAGACATAATGGAAATAAACTAGCTTGAGAAATGGTAGTTAATCTCTAATAAGATATGTGTTGGATACATTCCTCTCAACTGTGTTGAAATCCCTAATCAACCAAAATCATAAACCCAGGAGATGAAACACCAGGAGTTTGTAGGCCTCGTTGGGGTTATTTGGCCAACCAACTACCCGAGGTTGTAACTTGGTCATATTATCTCCCTTTAACATGTACAATACCTTTTTGTAGATATCTCTCCCAGTAATAGATTATTTTTTGCACGATAATGGGCCTACTACAGAGCTCAAAAAAAATTATTTTAGGGGGTCTAAAATGCTCAGGAAGTTTAGGACCTGAAAAAACTACTAAAAATAGTAAATGATGTTATAAAGAAGGAAAGAAATTAAATCAACTAGAGGACTAGGTGGCATAGGCAGGTGGCCACCAATATCCACTTGGATCACACCTCCAACCTTGACCATTGGTAATTTTTCTGAGACCACCTCAACGAGGATCCAAGTCAAATAGCCAACCAACGCTTACTCAAAGTAGAGAAATCACTACTTCACGGTTATCCAGGAAATGAAAAGGAAAGGATGAAAAAATTTTCAATCTAATAAAGTCCCAGATGAATGATATAAAAATAAACAAGTGACAACATGCATTTATCATGCATTAAAATTTGAGTCAAGAAATCACACACACATCCTCTTACTTACAATGTACTCTTGTTGTTGCCACTCTTCCAACTTTTCCTTGTTATCCCTTTCTTTAATCTAATTTTCATTTGATTTATTCCTTTCTGATAAAAAGCTATCAATTGTTTCTATGATGCATTTGCATCATTAATGTCTCATTCTTCTTTTATTTTCCTTCATTTTGTCTCTAATTTCCCTTTTGTGCATATTTTTTTCTCTTCACCTTGCTTTTCTCCTATTTTCCTTTACTTCCTTAATTAATTTCTTTGGTTTCCTCTTTTCCTTCTCTAATTCCTTTTCTAATTTCCATAACCATTACTAAACCACAAGTGATTCCCACCATTCAACTTGGAGTATGTGTCCCGGGACATTGTTCTTATTTTATTTACATGGCGTTGACGAGAAAATCTGTCTGGCCAATAGCAGGGGATCTCCCAGGTAAAAATTCCCAATTAGACCTTGAACTGTTTGGAATAGGGATCCCGTCCGGGGTGTGGGTCTGGCTACCGCTGATTTCTACTTTCTTTGGGTCTCGCTTAAACTCTATAAAACAGTGGATACACACCTATTCAAATGATACAATACATATTATTGATGCATTAAACGTACATACAACACTATAAGTAGCAAGAGGAAATAATAAAGCATGAAGACCGAAGGAAGTGTTGTTAACAACACTTCATTAGGGTCATTCTTGTAAACTGTTCTGACCACAAAGGAAACAATTCCTCATGGCAAGAACATCCTTCACTTCCTAAAAGTTTTAAATGGTAATACAAATGCTAATAAACAAAGCCATCAACGTTCGTTAAGAAAGTGAAATGAACTCAACCACCATTGACATACTCAACAAACTGTTATGCAATTGTGATATGAATTAAGGATACAGTTCCCTTAATCTAAAGATGTTCAAAAACTGAAAATATAATACTCAATAGCGCTCATACATATGACAACACTAGATCCACAAAAGGATTTTCAAAATGCTTGTATTCATGCTCAAATGTATAATCCTCTGGTAATACAATGTACTCCTCTCAAGTCCCCAACAAAATGTCCCCTCAACAAGTTCTCGAAGGAAGTATTTATAGGGCAAAGCTTGCCCTTTGGGGTCCCTGAATTTTCAGCTTCCTGACGGTTGGGCTTCCTTGTGACCTAGTCTTGGGCCATCCGCAACCTACGACCTCGGCAGATATGCAACCTATGACCTCGGCAAATTTGTGACCTGCGACCTCAGCAGATGTTCGACCTGCGACCTTAGCAAATATGGGACCTACGACCTTATTAAATTTGCGACTTGCGACCTCGGAAAATTTGTGACCTGCGACCTAGGAAAATTTGCGACCTGCGACCTCAACAAATGTTTGACCTACGACCTCAGAAAATATGCGACCTGCAACCTCAGCAGATGTGTGACCTGCAACCTCAGCAGATGTGCGACCTGCGACCTCATGAAATATGCGACCTGTGACCTTGGTAAATTTACAACTTGCGACCTCAGAAAATTTGCAACCTGCGACCTCGCCAAATTTACGACCTGCGACTTCAGCAGATGTGTGACCTGCGACCTCGGCAAATTTGCGACCTGTGACCTCAGCAGATGTGTGACCTATGACCTTCTTGTATTTTTCGGCTTGCGACCCAGTCAGTGGGTCGCAAGTCGAGTGTTTGGCATGGAACACGACGCCGTGACCTGGAAACCTCAAGAAATCTGTGACCTAGGGTTTTATCCCTTCTACATTTCTCCTGTTGAGATAGTCTTAGCTCCCGCCACATGAACTAGCATTTTCTGGGTAAGTGACAAACTTCCTTTTCTAGGTCATCATCATAATCTCCTCATGTTACCTGCGTGTAAGCATATTAGATTAGCCATTAGCCTCGCCCACATAAATATTTTTATGCATGTTGAATAAAAAATAAAGATACAATAAAAAGAAAACGCAGATGCATAAGAAGCATATTGACAAATAGCATCAAGGGATTTTAACGATTAGCTTGGACCCCTGTATATTCCTATTCTGTAGGAAATATATGAACGATTGTGCATATCTTCAATGTGTCGTAGCCTTTAGTGGATGCACAATTTGCGACCTTGCGACCTCAGAGAGGTTGCATAGTCGGCAAGTTGCACTATCTGGACCCTTCTCTCCCTTCCCACGACGGTTGACTGCCAAAATATCTCAATCCAGGGAGGAGTCAAATCTTACAACCTTTCAACCTAATCAGGATTTAGATTTAGATTTTCGGTAAGCACATCCACTGTAATCCCGGCCATGTATTCATGTTGTAGTGCTTCTGCCACGTTGATCCTTTTCCGCGTATTAAATACAAGCATTACCTCTACCAAATCCACAATCTGTTTGTCTATTACGTCCACAAATATTGTGCTCAATGAAAGCGGAGGAGTAGGAGGCAACCAGCCCCTTTTACCAACTAGCGGGTCTCTGCATCGGCAATCATTTCTGAGAGATCTTCATCATCGAGGCCAGTAATTGTGTGAGCGATCTTCGCTATAACGTCTTTATGCCGCTTGACATCTGCGAAAACAACAACGATGCTGGTGTTTGGAGCAACAAGTCTGCAAAAATGCAACCCATTGACCATTCATCAACAGCGGGGCTGTAATGAAACCGATTTCCCATGCGTCTCAAAAACAACTCCCGAGGCCTATAGTTTTTGGCGATGACCCTATGACTCATTCCAAGTTCTTGTATTATTCCAGCAAGACCAAAGTCACATATTTTTACAGTCTGGTTCTCTGTTATGAGAATATTTTGGGGCTTCAAATTGCGATGCAGCACATTCCCAGAGTGCAAATACTGAAGGGCCCTCAATAACTGGTTCATAATGAACTGAACATTCAAGGGAGCCGCTGATTAGTGGCTGCAACTTTTGTATGCTCGATTTCTAGACTTTATAGAGTCTGCCAAATACTCATGCACCATTTCCATCACAATATAAATATCATCAAGATTATGTTCACTAATAGGTTGCATGATCTCCTTCAACGTCATAAGCATACGCTTCTGAATTATGTGAGATGGCATCCGGTACAGACATTTCCAAACGGAGCGTTTTAGGTATCTGGTGTGCACTAGTGAAGAAAGCCTTCTGCATCAGTGACATAAAGGTTATTTCTCTGCTCAACATGTATCGCAACTTTGGCCTTGTTTTTGAGCTCCATTTTATTTCCCTTGATGTCGCAACAAGATTGAGGATTTTTTCACCCATGGGGTTGATCTGTGTGGAACATTACAACATCACAATTACTCTTTGATAATGGCATCCCTAGATAAAACATATGAGACTAACGATCTTAGGAGAAGTCTTCAAACAACATGCTTAATGAGCCATGGTAAGAGGGCTGCTACTGTACATCCTCAATGCATAGAAAAGTACTTATTTGAGTGTGTGCTAGATGATCCCTCCCTCACACGGTGTGATTGCAGCAACAGTATCTGATCACGATGGTGAGAAAGGTCATGAGGGTTGGGGATAGGTCGCTGGGATGTCACTGACTTCAGGTCAGGTGAAAGACTTTAACGACCAAGCGAGCAGAGGGGGACCCGAAATTTTGAATATACCCAAAATTTTGGGTGGTGTTGTAGCGGTTACAACACATGGGAAATCAACTAGGGATTGCTACAAACTGCTCCCCCTTAGGGGAACACCATCGTTGGCATTATATCACACTTATAAGCAAAAAAAATACTGCTTAATGGAGCTTTATAACACATCTTATTGCAGTATCTACGACATATTGATTAATGGAGATTTACAACACAGCTCATTGAAATATTTGATATATATATATATATATATATATATATATATATATATATATATATATATATAACCAAAAAGAATATACCAAATAAATTTTGAAAACTAAAAAATAAGGAAGGGTATAAAGTATACATTTGATCAACCATCTTTGATGTAGTTTCATCAGCCCAAAGTGCTTCCACTACCCTTTAACTAGCTCTATTTCTTAGTTCCATAGCATTTTCTATAGCATAATGCATTTCTCTCTAGTTGGAGCTCTCCCTTTAGTTCAACATACAATAGAAACATATAAATCACACAATCAACATTATGGACATATGTTTTAAGCAATGAAACATAGAAAAGATCATGGACCTTCACTATTGTTGAAAATCAAAGTATGTAGGCCACTGGTCGAATCCCCTTAAGGATCTGATAAAGGTTCAAAATACCAAGGTTTGAACTTGCCACATGACGCAACCCTCAAGGAGATCCTCTTGGGATTGATACAAAAGTAATCATGTGTTGGGTATGTGTTATATTCTTTCCATGATTAGTCTCACGTGCAAGATCACAAGGGGGTCGATAAACCCCCCTGTACGTTGCACTAGGCGTAACAGGGGGGTCACAGGGGGGTGGCAGCCAACCCTATTCGTGGTCTGGGGAAGCGCCTTGGGAAAAATGTTTCGGACCCTATTTTTCAGTGGACAGACCTACCCATGGTTTTTCTCATGGGTTTGCACATGGGTTTGGGGCATGATGATTTTCGGCCCCTGGTATTTTGTTGATCTGGTTTAGGGATCTACAGTTATGTTCTAATCTAGGGTTAATGGATTAGGGTTTATGAATTCTTCGGCATGTATATATATGTGTGTTGTAACACTAAAGGGAAATAATGAAAAATAAAACTAGTAGTCTCGATTTGGGATGAAGGGGAATTTTTTTTGTGTCTATATGTTTTATGTTTTATGCTCTCGCTACTGTTTATTTTATGTTTTTAAGATTCATTTACAGATAATTTCTGTACAGTGTTAAAACCTACAACATGCTCCCAATATGAAACTCCTTCAATGATATATGTTGATCCACATAGCTCTTGTATATGTCTTGTGCTACCTTTAAATTCCTTTTAATAACCTACATATCCTACTCCATCACGAACAATGTATTCGGTCCAATCGGGACCCTACTCACTAGATCACTCCAACATATAGGAATATTACAACTCTTCAAATAGAAAGACTCAAAAGGACTCATCTTCAAGGATTCCTAATATCCATTATATGAAAAATATACTAGTGGAAGATGCTTCTCCCACTCTCTCTATTGATTCATGACACACATCCTCAACATATCCTCAAGAATCCTATTAACTTACTCCATATGCTCGTCTGTTTATGGATGATAAGATATAGTGAAAGTCAACTCAGTCCCCAAGCCTTCAAACAACTCTTTTCAAGTTTCAATACTTGTAAGTGAACTTTTCATATCTATCTAATAAAATCATCTTGGGTAATCCATGAAACCTCATTATCCCCTTGATGAAGATCTAAGTAATATCACTTGCTAAATTAATAGACTTCACTGCAATAAAGTGGGCTACCTTGCTCAACTTATCAACCACAACCATGATGCAATCATGTTTCCTCGATGTACTCAGAAATAATGTAATGAAATCTGTTATCACTCAGATTTTCCTTGAAGTTGTTGGGAAGAGGAAAGGGGTCCGAGGTAACCACAAACCAATCTTTTAGGTACAGAATCTAGCCAATCTGTATGCAGAGAGGGCTCTCTCTATATAATTTACCTTTGTTTTTAGAAGATATTAGGCTAGTTATAACGTTCAGGGGTTTTTTTGAATTTGGGTGGTGGAATTTGATAGTTGAGGGCAAGATTGAGTAGTTCAGGCCATTGGGCTATGGAGTCAAAAAGATAGCTTCACTGGATTAATTTTCTTAACGAAAGATGGCTTTACAGGGCAAGAGAGTCAAACAGAGAAAAATTTTAGAGCTAAAGTGAATGGGATGGATTTAAAATGGATGAAAGGAAATTAAGAATCTTTCAACACATTCAAAATAGGGAAATTGAGTGATTACCAATAAAGAGAAATTAAGTATTCTTTACTAAATAATCAAAATGCTTAAACTAGAAAAATAGGAGCAATTAAGAATTCACTGTTTATAACCAGTTCAGAAGAAAACATTTAGAATAACAATGATTGAAATAGATTACACTTAAGTACGTTCTGATTTATTCCTTTTCATTAGTCATTCAGAAACGAAACACAATGATATAATAAACAAGTATAAAACTTCAAAATATAAGATAGAGATGACTTCTTGATCTGTATTCTAACACATGAATCCTGTAAAAAGTCTTTCCCTTCAATTCATCATCTAGCTTAGCCACAAAAAATTTCTCCAATAGCACTTTATTCCAAATAGTCAATGTTACAGCAAAGTCTAAAAAATCCACCCACAATACTGAGATTGAGGGACTATTTATACAAAAAGTTACAAAAAATATCTCATAACAACTTGAGATATTATCTAGGACGACTCATAAGTAAATTACAATAAAATAGAGAAAAATGGTCTCGTAGATAAGAAGGAATGAAAAATAATGTTGTGCTATTTCCTTATTTTGAGAATGTGCTGGAGGTAGGCCCTATGCTTTGGCTCCTTGCTGTCCTTTTCAGTAATTCTGTGCTGGCTGGTCCGTTAACTGATACTCTTTGAATTGCTCTGATACACTTTGACCTTTATTCATCTTTTATCCTTTTTTATCCTGACTAACTGTAGTATATGATCAAAAATTTAGGTAAGGATAATTTTTACAAAAGTTCTAACAGCTCTTCCCACCATTTATCTTCTGGAATCCTGGTTCTTTGCAGCTTTTTGAGAGTTTCATTAGTCTCTGTATACCTAATTAAAGTAGGTTGAACAGGGAACAAATTCTTTACTTCATGCTCAAGATAAAAAAAAATTTCTAGTTTGGCATGAAGATCTTTTCCTGTAGGTAATGCTACTGTTGATGAACTAGTTGAGGCATTGGCATGAGTGTCAGCATACTTGTCTAATTTTCCAACATAACTTTCCAGGTCCATCAATTTATCCTCTAAAATAAAAGGACTGTGCATTCCTTTATTCAATACAATTTCAAATCTTGTTTTGAAGGCAGTGATTTCTTCTTGCATGTCTGAGCATCTTCGTTCTAAATTCTGCATTAGATTTCTTTTGGTAAAAACTCTCTTTATTTCCAAAATTCTGCCTGTCCTGTTGCGAATGCAAAATTCTTCAAGTTGCTGCTTATTCTGAGTATTTAGAAAATGAATGAGTTCATTGGCTTCATCAGGCCTGTTTCCCAATTCCTCCCTTGCTGCTAGGACTTCTTCTATAGCCAATTTGACTAAATCATTTTGTTCCTGCATTATTTGAATTGAGGGCCAGACATCCTTTATTGATTGGATGATTTTGTCCCAAAGAATTTCATTTATTTCCTTTAAAGGCTTCTCTAATGTGAGATCCTTTTCCAATGTTTTGACTGTTTTTTCTAATTTTTTCACTTCTCTTGTTTTATCAGCAACACTCATTTTTGAAAGATCATAGTTGTGTTCTAGAGTGGCCAATTGTTCCTTTGTTCTGTGGAGCTCTATGACCTGAAGTTTCATTTCTACCATTTACTTTGTTATTTCATCAGTATTTAAATTTGTAGTGTTGCCCTGCGACAATTCTGTTGGCTGACCTGTTGTTGTTGTACTTGTCACTACTTCTGTTGTAGATACTGGAATATTTGTCTTGTTGTCTTTCAATGAATTCTCAAGCTCTTTTTCAGTTGCATTAAGTTGCTAATTCAATTTTAAGAGCAAATCCATTTGTTCTTCCTCAGAATTTTTCTTGATGATCTCTACAGTCTGTGGATGTCTTGAGGCTGGTAACTTCAGTTGCTTTCTCAGAGCTGCAATATCAACATCTTTTCTCTTGATCAAAGCTTCAATACCTTTCACATATTTAGGATTATGACCCAAAACAATGATTATTTCCTCCAAAGTTTTGATTCTATGATCCTTAGCCTGGGAGGAGGCTTTTTCAAGCTGCAACTATGTACTAGTGTTATCCAAAGAATCTTGCAACTTATGAACTATCATTGATTTATCCGTTAGAGTAGAATAAATCATCTCACTTGTTTGCTTGTGTAACCCAATTTGGTCTAAAGGATGGATATGCTTTGCTAAGACTTCAAAATTAGTCCTAATGTAATCTGAAGTTGTCTGAGGCTGCTGCATCTTGGGCTTGAAGTGGCTCATTAACATTTTACCCTGTTGGATGTCATAGGTTGACATCAATCTTTCTTGATTTTTCAGAGCCATCTTCAAATATTGGTTGTACACTTGAAGTCTAAGTGGATCGTTCCTAATCTTTATATTGATGAATGTTCTTTTGATGTCCCAGGCATCTTTTACTGGAGGTTTGAAAGAAGATGCAAAGTGTCTCATTGGGACATATTTTGGCAATTTGAATCGGCATAACTCACATCCATATATTCTGATCTCTGTGTGGTTTTGATATAGGTACCAATCACCTATCTTGTACTGCTTTGAGAGCTGAAGGATTTTCTTAATGTCATTATTTACCCTAGGAGGAGAGACTCCTGTCAACAAGGTGGTTGCAGGATGTACAAAAAGGTCAACAAACTCATTATAAGAATAAGGAGAATCAGGGGAATTGTGAGTAATGGCAGACCAAAAGATGACTGACCTAGGATTCCCTTTGGCATCAAGTTTCTTAACATAAAAAGGGAAACTCTCTGATTGAAAGTAAATCATGAGGTGATATATGACAAAAGAATACCTAAACACTCTTTCATTTCCTAATCTCATGAGTTGATCATGGATTTTGTCAGCAATGTAAGATGAAAAATCATACTTGACAGCAGGAGGCTGTCTAGGGGTAAAAATAGATAACAATACTAGGGTTAATTGATCAACATACTCACTAGTATTGAAGCCCATTATAGAAGATATCATGTTCAGAATAAGTCTGCCCACATCAGTAAAAAAATTATAACCATAAGGGGGAGGGCTTTTAGGCTGATGCTCTGGTAACATGAAGGTTTGGCATAGGCGATTTAACTCTTCATGGGATAAATTGGTGGATCTCTCAAGTAATTCAGCTATGGAAAGGGGAGTGAGGGCTTCACCAGGTTGGAATTGTAGCATTTCATTTATGGACTAAGAAATTATTGGGAAAAGGAAATTTTGACTTGGGGATAAAACTGCTCGTTAGTCGGGATCATACTTTGCATGGCAGTAATGGATTAAATCAGGAAAAATCTGGACCGAGGGGAGAAGGTACATGGGAAGATTGGATTCCCAAAGTCTAAATATGTCAGAACCATTCAAATAATTGTCTCTGCAGCGACAAAAGATTCGAAGAGGATTCTCACTGAGAAGCAGGTCTTTAATTTGAAAATTCATATCGGCTAAAGGCAAATAATCCAAGTCCTTGTGAGGGGCACGGCATTTAGAGCTATAGCAACTTCCATTTCTGGTTCTTGTGGATTTAGAAATGGAAATTTGGGTTTTTTATGGAAAAGGGGTACAATTACAGGTTTTGGGGATGCAATTGCAGTTCTGGTAATTAAAACAGATCAAATTGAAGTTCTTTTCAAACCTTAGTGTGGAATTAAAACCAGAATCAAGACTTTTTTTAGAGTTTAACAGAAAATTAGAGTAAATACCTGTTTACGGGAAATGAATAGGGATTAAACAGGTACACGCTATGGAGAATGAACTCTGAATTACTTGTCAGCAATTTTTTTCAACAAGGTAACGGTTGGCAACTTCGACAGTTGATTTTTGAAATTTGTTGCATGGGAGATTGGTTAGTGCATAGGATAATGAAAATGACATAGATTCGTTTGTTTTATTCGCACAGCCAAAATTTTGGTGGGCTTTGATTGATGACGTCAGCATGTACAGTGGATGAGTCACAGGGGGAAGGTGGTAAACGGTTTCTATCGCACCGCTTTTGGGGAAGAGTGGTTTTGGGCGGAATGGCAGCGATTCCATACGATGAATGACACGTGGCTCTGTATGCTTTGGAAAACCACTTGGCCATCGCACGTTATCGTTCGGACGCGGATGGCTAGCGATATGGATAATAGCCATAGATCTTGAATCAGACGATCGGATGGTCATTGTGACGTGGAAATGACAGGAATTTAACAGGTAAGCCCGATGAAATTATTTGTTAATTAATCTCATCGGGGACGTTTTTATTGGCAGAGTTAGGCTATTAATTAATCCTGAGAATTAATTAATTACTTTTTAAAATGCAGACAAGTGATCGGGAGGGAGTCGAGCAAGGGGAAAAATATATATAGAGATGGGTTATTTCGAAGTTTGGTTTAAATTAAAATTCGGGTTTATTTTTTTGTTTTAAACACATATAACATATGTTAAGGGTTTTTTTTCATATATTTTTTATTATATGGTAATTAAACCAAAGCGATTTGCTTACCATAGGGGCGGGAATAATATAAAGATATATTTTAGCCAAAGGGAATATATTGGGGGGTTTTTATTTTAAATATGTGGGGATAAAATACTTTGACTAAAATTATAATAAATGGGTTTTTGGGTATCTTATAAAGAAGGAGTTATATATAGTAGGAGAAGGTTATTTTCATAGGGATTTAAATAATAAACTAGAAATTAATATGAAAATGAACTAAAGCGCTAAGTATAAAACATTAGAATAATGTATTTAACTTATGCTTGCATGAAAAGGTTTTTATAGAAAATTGCATGAGTTTCCTAAGTAAAATGGGATTTTACTTAGGAAAATATTTTTTAGAAATGAATGAGTGTGATAATGAATGATTTTAAGTACTTAGGTTTTTCTAATCATTCGGCCGAGGGTTTGGTCCCTCCAAAAGTCAAGGAAATGCCTTGAGCCCCTTTAATTGTCAAATACCTTAATACTTAGAGGAAATTAGTGAAATGTTTAGGGAAAAATGAGAATGGAAGTTAATAATTTGACTTAGCCTTGCTTGCAATTCTTCCAGTGTATTGTCTACCTTTACACTTTTGATGAAAGTAAAAGATTTAACACATCTAAAACCATCATCCATCACATGTAATTCTGCAATAATATCTACCTACCCTACCTACTTTACCCTACCATTTTTTCTTCTTTATTAGGGTGCACTTAAACTGGCAAACCCTTATCACACACTTTTTATTTTACATATGGAAACCTATCTAATTCTAACCTTATTACATCCAAGGGCTTAGATTAAATTGTTGAGCTCCTTTTATTCACTCTACCTATTTACTTATCTGCCAAGTTTGAACAGTTTGGTCAGATTTTATTCTCTATCTCTAGAACATAAAATTGAAAAATGAACTAGCCAAGTTCAACTGTTTGAATATTCATGAATTGTGGCATAAAATACAAGTTGCACACAATTTGATTATTACATCAGAGCAAAAATTAGTGGCGTTTAGGCTTGCACACTTTCCTTGGCCTTTATTTTGGTGAGGTTCATTTTCTTTCACTTTTTTGGCCATTTTATTCTTTTCACCCTTTGATTTTTATTTTAGGGTATACCCTCTTTAGATTTTTTAAATTTTTTGATTTTTTGATTTTTTGAGAATATGGAAACCTTTGCAACAAGAAAAGGTATGAAAATATTGCATAATTCATCAAGTCAATCATGAAATATGACACCTATTGGTATAGGAGTCTAACACTGACTCCACTTGGGGATGGATTTTCCTGGTGAAAAGTCAAGAAGAGCAGGTCAGATGCCTCAAAATGCCTTTAATTGAACCATGAAATCTTCTTCTTTTTGTTGCTTTATTGTATGTATGATAGTGAAACTTCTGAAGCTTAGGGCCTTCTCTTCGGGCTTCAACTCCAGCAGGTTACCATCCAATCAAAACTGATACATTACAAAGGATATAGTATGTACATGTCAAAAATAAGAATATCCTAATAAATAGGATCAAAGTAATGCTTTAACATTCGACCATTTACTGGTCCTTCTTTAGTTTCTGAACCATCCAAATTTTTTAGAAAATATGTATTATTTCTTTGTAAAGCATGAATGATGTAAGGTCCTTTCCATAAGAAGTAAAACTTCCCATGTTTTCCTTTATCCTCTCTTCTGGAATCCCATCTCAAAACTTTATCTTCTAATTGGAAATCTTCTACTTTGGTCCTTTTGTCAAAAATCTTCTTCAGTTTTTCCTATAAAATTTGGGATCTTTGATAAACTTCTTCTCTAGTCTGCTGCAAATTGATTGTTTGATTTATTCTTCTCTGAATATCATTTGGTTCAACTTGAGCTTCTTGAAGTAACTTCATCACAGGAACTTCTAAAGACAATGGAAATATAGCCTCAATACCATAAACTAACTCATAAGGACTGGTCCCAATTGATTTTTTGGTGGTGAGTCTGTCTACCCACAGTGCATTAATAAGTTTCTTATGCCAATTTTTCTTGTTTTATTCCAACATTTTCTTAATGATATTAATGAAAATTTTGTTGGAAGATTCAGCCAGTCCATTACCTTGAGGGTAATAGGATATTGAATGGCTTAAAGTGATATGATACTTATTATAGAAACTTATCATCTTTTTTTATTTGAAAGCAGCAGCATTATCAATTATAATTTTTTCAAGACAGCCAAATCTTGATAGTATATTGGTTTCTAAGAATCCTATGATTACAGAGTCATTGGCTTGTCTGGATGGGATTTCTTCAATCGATTTAGTAAAATAATCTGTGGCAGTAAGGATCCTTTTGTGTTGGCCAGAAGAAGGAGGATGGATTTCTCCAATGAAATCCAGGCCCCATTGTTGGAATGGTTTTTCGGTGGAAATTGGTTTTAAGGTTAAAGGTAAAAATTTTCTCTTGCCTTCAAAGATCTGACATTTATGGCAAGCAGTTACGAATTTATTTACATCAGAAAACAAGGTTGGCCAGTAAAAGCCAGCCCTTAGTATCTTATCTGCTGTTGACTTCTAGTAAAGGTGTCCACCATAGTCTCCTGCATGGAATTAATTGAGAGTCTTGTCAGCTTCATCTTTTAATAAACAATTTAATAGAATACCATCATGATTCTTCCAGAAGAGAACATTATCTAAAATAAAATACTTTAAGGATGTCATTTTTAAAAACCTTCGCTTTGTTCTGGATAACCCCGGAGGAGCTTGCAGGTTTAACAAAACATATATTATATCAGCATAACAAGGTGAATCTAAAAAGGCTTCGCTGATTTTTGGAGTCGCCATCTCTTGATTGTCATCCAGTTCATTAATATCGAGGGCTTGGAAATTTGTTTTTGTCATGAGTTCAGCCAATCCCTGTCCTTTTATCAACTTTGTAGGTTTTATCTCAATATCATATTCTAATATGGTAGCCATCCATTTACCCCTTTTGCCCTCAATTCCATCTTGAGTTAAGATGTCTTTAACAACATCATTTGATAAATAAGCTATCACATGAGAATATAATATATAAATTCTGAAATCTTTAATGGGTTTCACAAGTGCAAAAGCTTGTTTTTCCATGATATTGTATTTTAATGATGTGTCTCTTAGTGCTTTACTAAAAAAGGCTATAGGTTTTTCACATCCTTGATCATCCTTTTGTAATAAAACAACTGCTATAGTATGTTCTGATGCAAATGAAAAAACAATAAAGTCTCTATCAAATTGTGCACTGGTAAGAACTAGTGTTCTGGTCAAAGCCATTTTAATATCTTCAAATGATTGCTTGGCTTCTACTGTCCATTTAACACTCGAATCATTTCTTAACATGTTAGTAAGTAATCTAATTAAGTCAGCTAAACTAGAAATAAATCTTCTCAAAAAATTGATTTTTCCTATGAAAGCTTGAAGTTCTTTAACATTTCTTGGATGAGGTATCTGCAAAATAGCTTTTATTCTTTCAGGATCAATTCTAATGCCATCCTTTGAGATGATATTGCCCAGGAGTTTTCCTTCTTCAAGACCAAACAATGAATTTTTCGGATTCAGGGAAATACCATACTTTTTGCATTTTATGAATACTTGTCTGAGATGGTCTAAATGTTGTTGATTTGAATTATAGAAAACAGTTAAATCATCCAGATATATAACAAGAAAGTCATGAATTTATTTTGCAAATGCAATTTCCATTGCTCTTTGGAAGGTTGCTCCAGCATTTCTGAGTCGAAATGGAATTTTAACATATTTGAAAGTACCCCATGGTGTTGTAAAAGCTGTTTTGTCCTGGTCATCAGGATGAACCAAAATCTGGTTGTATCCTGAAAACCCATCTAAAAGAGAAATCCTTGAAGCACCTACTACCCTTTGCAAAATGTGATCCATTTTGGGCAAAGGATAATCATCCTTCAAAGAAACCTTATTTAGATTTCTTAAATCAACACACAGTCTAATTTCTCTATTTTTCTTCCTAGTAGGGACCAAGTTAGACACCCACTCTGAAAATCTAATTGGAGCAATTATCCCTGCTTCGTACATTCGTTTAATTTCTTTTTCAATTGAGCATAACAATATAGGGTTGATTCTTCTCAGTTTTTGCTTAAATCATTTCTGGTATGATTTTAAAGGTATTGTATGTTGAATTATAGATGTATCGTATGATTTCAGTTCTTCATAACTCTAGGAAAAAACATCCTGGAATTCTGTTAATAACTCAACATATTTTTGTTTGTGATCGTGAGGCAAAGATTTTGATAACTTTATTATTTTAGGTTTTTCTTCAGTCCCCAGATTGTATTCTTCAATATTAGCTTTCAGTGGTTCCATTTTAGGTTTTAGTGGAATGTCATTAGAGTCAAAAAGATCCTCCAGAGGAGTCAATCCTTTAGGTAAATAATTATCTTTCAGAATAATGATCTTGGATTCATCCTCTACAATCTCATCAACTTCAATTTGTTTGAGGTCTTGCATGTCTTTTCTGGTGAATTTTGTTGGATGGAGCATTTGAATGGCACTCTCTTTAGAAATGTTTGTTTCATGTTCAGTTATTTGATCAGATTCAAGGATTGTATCTTCATCTATGCTACTGTTAGAAAATTCATTCTCTAAAGTTATAAAATTGTTAATCTGATTGTCATTTGCAAACACTTGCCAATTCATAAGATTGTTTGGTATAGCTGGTCTATGTCTAATCTCAGCTGTGAACTCATGATTAGGTTCAAATGGTAATTTACAAGTGCTAGAAAACATTGCGAGGCTATGGGCATGCAAGTTTTGTTTTCTTGGAATTTTTGCAAGCTGAGCCTGTAGAAAAGTATTGAGAATTTATACAACTGTTCCTCCATATTCTCTTAGTCTGGGATATTTTGTCGAACATTCACCATAGATCTGTTGAATAATTAAATCAGAATCTCCTATAACAGACACTCTAATTGCTCCTAAATTTTTGACAAGTTTAAGCCCTAACAAAAGAGCTTCATACTCTGCCATATTATTAGTGCATTTAAAGTTCAATCTGTAAGCATGGCCTTCAGCATGATCATTTTCAATGTTGTGTATCCAAATTCCAGCTCCTGCTCCTAACTTATTAACTGAACCATCAAATTCTAAATGCCAAATAATTTCATGTTCATAATATTCATCAGGTGTTTTAGTAACTTTTTTAACGGGGAGATCTGGTTTTTTATTTTCTTCAGGCATTTCTTGGGTTTCTGATGTTTCTTTTTCTTCAGATATTTCTTGGATTTGAACACTAGATTTATTTGCAGTTTCTTTTGGTTCAGTTGCTGGTGCTTCTAGTTCAGTGGGAAGATCATTTTCAGCATTATAGAGAATAAATGAGTCCATATCAGAGTGTACCGAGTAGATAGGGAAATTTTCAGGTTTCTCCTGACTACTGGCAACATATTTCATCAAGGTTTCTCTGTATAGACTCTTAGGTTGGCCAAATACTAAAATAGTAGCATATGACATATCTAATTGAAGAGATCCTCCGATTTTTGCACCCCAGGATCTAGACAATAGCATACCATATTTTGGAGGAATATCTGCTACTACTATATCCATCAAAATTGATTTAGCAAGGTATTGAACCAATGTAACACACAAATATTTAATTAATCCTAAACATCTTACCTGACTTGAATCAAAAGAGAAAATATCTTTGTAAGGTCTAGTGATGTCTAGATTTAATCTTTCCATTACAGCCTTGGGCATTAAATTGTGAGACGCTCTAGAATCAAGCATGGAATTATGAAGTATTTTGTCATGTATATTAAAACTTATATAAAATGGAGGAGTCCCTCCACTTTCAGGTTTTCCATTTACTTCAGGGCCAAATAGTAATCTGGGTTGGTCATCAAAAAAATTAATTGTGTCATCATTTCCAGGAATATTGAGTGATTTATAAATTTGGTTTCTGTAGACATTATGTTTAGCTAATTCAGACAGTGGAACAACTATCTTTAATTTTCCTAGTTCAGATTCCAAATTAAAAGATTACTCAGTTTGAGTCCTTGTATTTTGAACAGTTGGATTATATTTTTCTATGTTTTCAGTGTTTTTCTCCTTTACAGGAGTGTTGTTGGGTGCTGAAGTTGTTTCTGAATCAACTTCTAGAGGTTCCTCTACATTTCCTTTGGGAGGAAAAGTATTGGAAAGTTGTCTGTCATTCAGTTGAGTTTTAGATACATCTTCAATTATTGGATGGGCAGGATTGGGATCTGATCTAGTGAGAATATTTATAGGGGTAGTACTGATCTTACCTTTGAGAGGTTGCTTTGTGGTTTTCTGCTTACTTGTTTCCAGAACATCAACTCGTCTACTTCTCAAATTGTATTGCTTATGAACTTCATAGATGGTTGTGTCATATCCTTCCTTAAAATCAAATGATTCTCCTAACTGGGTTTGAAACTATTTAATAATGTGAGCTTCTTGATCATCTTGGGTCAAGAAAATTTCTGGTTCATTTTCATCTTCAGTAAAGTTATTTATTTGAACATCATCAATAGGTTCCTCAGAAGTTGAGCCTTCAACATAATTTCCCTAGAATGGGGGCCTAACATTTTGGTCAGGACTAGTTTTTCTAGTATTTTGATTTTGGTTTCTTCTAAAGTTCGGATTTCTCACAGTATTATTAGGTTGACCATCCCAAGGAGCTTTATTCTTTTAAATAGTTTCTACTCTGTCTCCTATTCTTTCCATTCCTTTGATTATAGCATCTAGTTTCTTCTCAAAAGCTGAGGGTTCTTCATTTATAGGCATTCTTCTTTTTGCTCTAGATCTAGCTCGTTTTTCTATCAGGTTAGCTTCAACACTAACAACTATGCTTTGCATTTCTTCTAGAGTTTGAGGAGCTCTTTCTCTAAGCTAATATCCTATATCAGAATCAAATCCATCAGGGAATTTGATTAGTACTGAATCTGGAGGAGGTCTAAGATTTTGGGGAACGACGTTATAAGCTTCATTAAATCTGGTAACATAATCTTACACAGTCTCATTTGGTCCTCTTTTTAGTTTTCTAAAGTCTGATAGGATTTGAAGAGGATCTTTCTTTTTCTCCCATCTATTTAAAAATGTTCTATAAAGGGCTAGTCAGTCAGCAATATTGTTTGAGGGAAGAGCCCTGAACCAAGTTCTGACTTCTCCGGTAAGACTTTGGAAAAAAATTCTCATCCTAACATCATCAGTATCTATTTCATAAAATTCAAAATAATCAGTCATCCTTTTAGTATGTTGTTGAGCAGTATAAGTATCAGAACCATCAAGGGCAGTGATTTTAGATTGGTAATCTTGAGGCATAGCCCCTAGATTAGCTGGTAACCTTAAGGGAGCATATCTGCCTGCCATTGGGAGAGGTAGTGGGATAACAGGTGAGGTTGTTCTATGAGTGATGGGTGGAGGAGTGGAAGGGGTAGTTTGATGTTGAGAGGTTTGGGGAAAGGTTGATGAACTGGGAGAAGCAGAAGTAATGATAGAAATGTTTGAATTTTCTTCAGAGGTAAAGTCATATTGTATGGAATCTCGCAAATGTTTGTCAAGGTGTGATGTAAAAAATTCAAATTTAAAATCTTCAAGAAATAATGGGTCTGGAACCAAATTGGACAATTCAGATTCAAAAAAATTCACAAATAAATATGTTTCAAACTGCTCGTCAAAAGGTTCGTCCTCAAGATAGATCCACTTCACAGGACAGGATATAGATCTATAGAGAGGTCGAGAACTTCCAGAGCTTTCTTGACTATCTTGTCTTCTAAGAATTCTGGGAATCAGATTTGGATTTTCGAATACAGGTGGAGGATTTGGATTAGGATTAGCCCTAGTATAACGAGTCCTTTCTGAATCCAACTTTCTTAAGTGATATTTTTGGTTTTTTGGTTTAAATGAAATGAATAATACAACTTCAATAATCTCTTTAAGAAGTTTTAGATGATGGATTTAATTTTATTAAAGATTTATATAACTAGAGGAACTGATCAGATGTTTGAAACCAAGGTTCAGTCCATAAACTAGACCAGAGATAGACTGAAGTAGCATTTATTTACTATGCAATTGCAGAGCAAAAGCAGTTCAAAAGCTACCTGCCTAACTTCAGGGTTCGTCTGTAGCTTATAGAGTAAACACAGTAACAATAAAATATTCAGGTCCCCAGTGGAGTCACCACTATGTTATCACTCATATTTTCCTTGAAGTTGTTGGGAAGAGGAAAGGGGTCCGAGGTAACCACAAACCAATATTTTAGGTACAGAATCTAGCCAATCTGTACCCAGAGAGGGCTCTCTCTATATAATTTAGCTTTGTTTTTAGAAGATATTAGGCTAGTTATAACATTCAGGGGTTTTGTTTGAATTTGGGTGGTGGAATTTTGATAGCTGAGGGCAAGATTGAGTAGTTCAGGCCATTGGGCTATGGAGTCAAAAAGATGGCTTCACTGGATTAAGTTTCTAAACAAAAGATGGCTTTACAGGGCAAGATAGTCAAACAGAGAAAAAATTTAGATCTAATGTGAATGGGATGGAATTAAAATGGATGAAAGGAAATTAAGAATCTTTCAACACATTCAAAAGAGGGAAATTGAGTGATTACCAATAAAGAGAAATTAAGTATTCTTTACTAAATAATCAAAATTCTTAAACTATAAAAACAGGAGCAATTAAGAATTCACTGTTTATAACCATTTTAGAAGAAAACATTTAGAATAACAATGATTGAAATCAAATTACACTTAAGTACCTTCTGATTTATTCCTTTTCATTAGGCATTCAGAAATGAAACACAATGATATAATAAACAAGTATAAAACTTCAAAACATAAGATAGATATGACTTATTGATCTATATTCTAACACATGAATCCTGTAAAAAGTCTTTCCCTTCAATTCATCATCCAACTTAGCCACAAAAAATTTCTCCAATAGCACTTTATTCCAAATAGTCAATGTTACAGCAATGTCTAAAAAATCCACCCTCAATACTCCGATTGAGGGAGTATTTATACAAAAAGTTACAAAAAATATCTCATAACAACTTGAGATATTATCTAGGATGACTCATAAGTAAATTACAATAAAATAGAGACAGATGGTCTCGTAGATAGGAAAGAATGAAAAATGATGTTGTGTTGTTTCCTTCTTTTGAGAATGTGCTGGAGGCAGGCCCTATGCTTTGGCTCCTTGCTGTCCTTTCCAGTAATTCTGTGTTGGTTGGTCCGTTAACTGATACTCTTTGACTTGCTCTGATACACTTTGACCTTTATTAATATTTTATCCTTTTTTATCCTGACTAACTGTAGTATATGATCAAAAATTTAGGTAAGGATATTTTTTACAAAAGTTCTAACAGCTCTTCCCACCATTTATCTTCCAGAATCCTGGTTCTTTGCAGATTTTTGAGAGTTTCATCAGTCTATGTATACCTAAAGAAATTAGGTTGAACAGGGAACAAATGCTTTACTTCATGCTCAAGATAAAACAAATTTTCTAGTTTTGCATGAAGATCTTTTCCTGTAGGTAATGTTGTTGTTGATGAACTAGTTGAGGTATTGGCCTGAGTGTCAGCATACTTGTCCAATTTTCCAACATAACTTTCCAGGTCCATCAATTTATCCTCTGAAATGAAAGGACTGGGCTATCCTTTATTCAATAAAATGTCAAATCTTGTTCTAAAGGCAGTGATTTCTTCTTGCATGTCTAAGCATCTTCGTTCTAAATTCTGCATCAGATTTCTTTTGGTAAAAACTCTCTTTATTTACAAAATTGTGCCTGTCCTGTCTCGAATGCCAAAATTTTCAAGTTGCTGCTTATTCTGAGTATTTAGAAAATGAATGAGTTCATTGGCTTCATCAGGCCTGTTTCCCAATTCCTCCCTTACTGCTAGGACTTTGTCTATAGCCAATTTGACTAAATCATTTTGTTCTTGCATTATTTAAATTGGGGGCCAAAAATAATTTATTGATTGGATGATGTTGTCCCAAATAATTTCATTTATTTCCTTTAAAGGCTTCTCCAATGTGAGATCCTTTTCCAATGCTTTGACTATTTTTTCTAATTTGTTCACTTCTCTTGTTTTATCAGCAACACTCATTTTTGAAATATCATATTTGTGTTCTAGAGTGGCTAATTGTTCCCTTGTTCTATGGAGCTCTATGACCTGAAGTTTCATTTCTACCATTGACTTTGTTATTTCATCAATGTTTAAATTTGCAGTGTTTCCCTGTGACAATTCTGCTGGCTGACCTGTTGTTGCTGTACTTGTCACTACTCCTGTTGTAGATACTGGAATATTTGTCTGCTTGTATTTCAATGCATTCTCAAGCTCCTTTTCAGTTGCATTAAGTTTCTCATTCAATTTTAAGAGCAAATCCATTAGTTCTTCCTCAGAATTTTGCTTGATGATTTTTGCAGTCTATGGATGTCTTGAGGCTGGTAACTTTAGCTTCTTTCTCAAAGCTGTAATATCATCATCTTTTCTCTTGATCAAAGCTTGAATACCTTTCACATCTTTAGGATTATGACCCAAAGCAATGATTGTTTCCTCCAAATTTTTTATTCTATTATCCTTAGCCTGGGAGGAGGCCTTTTCAAGCTGCAACTGTGTATTAGTGTTATCCAAAGAATCCTGCAACTTATGAACCATCATTGATTTATCCGTCAGAGTAGAAAAAATAATCTCACCTATCTGCTTGTGTAACTCAATTTGTTCTAAAGGATGGATATCCTTTTCTAAGACTTCAAAATTAGTCCTAATGTAATATGCAGTTGTCTAAGGCTACTGCATCTTCGGCTTGAAGTGGCTCATTAACATTTTACCCTATTGGATGTCATAGGATGACATCAATCTTTCTTGATTTTTCAGAGCCATCTTCAAATATTGGTTATACACTTGAAGTCTAAGTGGATCATTCTTGGTCTTTATATTGATGAATGTTCTTTTGATGTCCCAGGAATATTTTACTGGAGGTTTGAAAGAAGATATCTCAGCACTGTAGTTCCTTTCTTTGAAAATTAGTAGATGTCCCACTACTTGTACCTATTTTTTGACTGTCTTCTCCTCCCTGGCTATCAAGGATTTCCTGAACTGATTCAACTTCTGGAAGAGGAGTTAATTTCTGTCTTTTAACACGTTGCTGTTCAGAGGAGCCACCAATAGGAGTAGCTAATTCCACCTCTCTCTTTTTTCCTTTTTCTACATTCAAAGGAGTTTGTAAAATTGAAATTTCTGGCTCATTGATCTGAGTAGGAGGAATCTGTACTTTCTCCTGTCCTTTAGAAGTCTGAGGTTGTTCTGTCATTTTGAATTTTTCAATTTCTTGTATATCAGGCTCCTTCTCTTTTCCTTTAGATTATACTGCCACTGTACTAATCTCCTGAAATTTTTTTTGTGAAGTCCCGGCAGAAGAAGGACCAATACCTGGTATCTGCACCTGTCCAAAAGAGTCTAGGTCAAGTAAATTTTCAAGATATTTCATCACATTTTCAACATTGACCTGCTCACTATCTTTTTCAATTAATGTCCCTTCCACCCATTCATCTGTATTGGCATATTTTTCTATTTATGGGATTCTTTGATGGATGTATGGTGATAGTTTATTTTTCATTCCTCTATCACAAATAAAGTTGTTTGGATCATAAGGCACCCAGTAGAAACTCTTTTGTAGTCTTAGATAGTCTTCTAAAATCCTTTCGGCTTCCATTCCATCTTCCCTAGAGTTACAAATAAAGGGACCTAATTGGCTTTTGATCCTGAGTTGAGCATTTTTCTTTGCATTTCAGAAATGAACTATATCTGAATTAATCATCTGCCTAAAATATTGTTATGCAAAGAGTGTCATTGGGACATATTTTGGCAATTTGAATGGGCATAACTCACATCCAGATATTCTGATCTCTGTGTGGTTTTGATATAGGTACCAATCACCTATCTTGTACTGCTTTGAGAGCTGAAGGATTTTCTTGATGTCATTATTTACCCTAGGAGGAGAGACTCCTGTTAACAAGGTGTTTGCAGGATGTACAAAAATGTCAAAAAACTCATTATAAGAATAAGGAGAATCAGGGGAATTGTGAGAAATGGCAGACCAAAAGATGACTAACCTAGGATTCCATTTGGCATCAAGTTTCTTAACATAAAAAGGGAAAATCTCTGATTGAAAGTAAACCATGAGGTGATATATGACAGAAGAATACTTAAACACTCTTTCATTTCCTAATATCATGAATTGATCATGGATTTTGTCATCAATGTAAGATGCAAAGTCGTACTTGACAATATGAGGTTGTCCAGGGGTAAAAATAGATAACAATACTAGGGTTAATTGATCAACATACTCACTAGTATTGAAGGCCATTATAGAAGATATCATGTTCAGAATAAGTCTGCCCACATCAGTAAAAAAAGTATAACCATAAGGGGGAGGGCTTTTAGGCTGATGCTCTGGTAACATGAGGGTTTGGCATAGGCGGTTTAACTTTTCATGGGATAAATTGGTGGATTTATCAAGTAATTCAGCCATGGACAGGGGAGTGAGGGCTTGACTAGGTTGGAATTGTAGCATTTCATTTATGGACTGAGCAGTTATTGGGAAAAGGAAATTTTGACTTGGGGATAAAACTGCTTGTTAATCGGGATCATAGTTTGCATGGCAGTAATGGATTAACTCAGGAAAAATGTGGACCGAGGGGAGATGGTACATGGGAAGATTGGAATCCCAAAGTCCAAATATGTCAGAACCATTCAAATAATTGTCTCTGTAGCGGAAAAATATTCGAAGAGGATTCTCACTGAGAAGCAGGTCTTTAATTTGAAAATCCATATCAGCTAAAGGAAAATAATCCAAGTCCTCGTGAGCAGCATTGAGGGGCACGACATTTAGAGCTACAGGAACTTCCATTTCTGGTTCTTCTGGATTCAGAAATGGAAATTCGGGGCTTTTATGGAAAAGGGGTACAATTAAAGGTTTTGGGGATGCAATTGCAGTTCTGGTAATTAAAACAGATCAAATTGAAGTTCTTTTCATACCTTAGTGTGGAATTAAAACCAGAATCAGGACTTTTTTTAGAGTTTAACAGAAAATTAGAGTAAATACCTATTTATGGGAAATGAATAGCGATTAAATAGGTGCACGCTATGGATACTGAACTCTGAATTACTTGTCAGCAATTTTTTTCAGCAAGTTAATGGTTGGCAGCTTCGACAGTTGATTTTTGAAATTTGTTGCATGGGAGACTGGTTAGCGCATAGGATAATGAAAATGACACAGACTCGTTTGTTTTATTCGCAAATTCAAAAGGTTGGCGGGCTTTGATTGATGACGTCAGCATGTACGACAGATGAATCATGGGGGGAAGGCGGTAAACGGTTTCTATCGCACCGCTTTTGGGGAAGAGTGGTTTTGGGCGGAATGGTAGTGATTCCATACGATGAATGACGCGTGGCTCTGTACTGTTTGGAAAACTGCTTGGCCATCGCACATTATCATTCAGACGCGGATGTCTAGCGATATGGATAATAGCTGTAGATATTGAATCAGTCGATCGAACGGTCATCGTGACATGGGAATGACGGGAATTTAACAGGCGGGCTCGACGTAATTATTTGTTAATTAATCTCATCAGGGACATTTTTATTGGTGGAGTTAGGCTATTAATTAATCGTGAGGATTAATTAATTCCTTTTTAAAATGAAGACAAGTGATCGGGAGGGAGTCGAGCAAGGGGAAAAATATATATAGAGATGGGTTATTTCAAAGTTTGGTTTAAATTAAACTTCGGGTTTATTTTTTTGTTTTAAACACATATAACATATGTTTAAGGGTTTTTTTTCATATATTTTTTATTATTTGGTAATTAAACCAAAGTGATTTTCTTACCATAGGGGCGGGAATAATATAAAGATATATTTTATCCAAAGGGAATATATTGGGGGGTTTTTATTTTAAACATGTGGGGATAAAATACTTTGACTAAAATTATAATAAATGGGTTTTTGGGTATCTTATAAAGAAGGAGTTATATAGAGTAGGAGAAGGCTATTTTCATAGGGATTTAAATAATAAATTAGAAATTAATATGAAAATTAACTAAAGCACTAAGTATAAAACATTAGAATAATGTATTTAACTTATGCTTGCATGAAAAGGTTTTTATAGAAAATTGCATGAGTTTCCTAAGTAAAGTGGGATTTTACTTAGGAAAATATTTTTTAGAAATGAATGAGTGTGATAATGAATGATTTTAAGTACTTAGGTTTTTCCAATCATTGGGCCGAGGGTCCGGTCCCTCCAAAAGTCAAGGAAATGCCTTGAGCCCCTTTAATTGTCAAATACCTTAATACTTAGGGGAAATTAGTGAAATGTTTAGGGGAAAATTAGAAGGGAAGTTAATAATTTGACTTTGCCTTGCTTGTGATTCTGCTAGTGTATTGTCTGCCTTTACACTTGTGATGAAAGTAAAAGATTTAACACATCTAAAACCATCATCCATCACATGTAATTCTGCAATAACATCTACCTACCCTACCTACTTTACCCTACCATTTTTTCTTCTTTATTAGGGTGCACTTAAACTGGCAAACCCTTATCACACACTTTTTATTTTACATATGGAAACCTCTCTATTTCTAACCTTATTACATCCAAGGGCTGAGATTAAACTATTGAGCTCCTTTTATTCACTCTACCTATTTACTTATCTGCCAAGTTTAAATAGTTTGGTCAGATTTTATTCTCTATCTCTAAAACATAAAATTGAAAAATGAACTAGCCAAGCTTAAACTATTCGACTATTCATGAATTGTGGCATAAAATACAAGTTGCACACAATTTGATTATTACATCAGAGCAAAAAGTAGTGGCATTTAGGCTTGCACACTTTCCTTGGCCTTTATTTTGGTGGGGTTCATTTTCATTCACTTTTTTGGCCATTTTATTCTTTTCACCCTTTTATTTTTCTTTTAGGGTATACCCTCTTTACATTTTTTAAATTTTTTGATTTTTTGATTTTTTGAGAATATGGAAACCTTTGCAACAAGAAAAGGTATGAACATATTGCATAATTCATCAATTCAATCATGAAATATGACACCTATTGGTATAGGAGTCTAACAAAATCCATGGAAATGACCTCTCATTTCCATTATAGAATCATAATAAAATCCAATAAAATAACAAGATGCTCACATTATCATTTCATTTGATGATAGTCCAGACACCTTGAAAAAAACTTAGCCACTTTCCCCTTGAACTTCAACCAATAGTATAACTTCTTAATAGTTGTTGAGGTCTTCTGTTGTCTGTCGTGGACTAAGCATGGCTTGACATGAAACTCCCTCAAGATAATATTCTTTACTTCACCGCGATTTGGGACATATAGCTTGTTACTAAATCCGACTAATTCATTTGCCGTGATGTGATGCTCCTCATCTCTATCTCTTTCACCATGTTGTTGAAATATTTTCTTCAGCAGCTAATAATTGTTATCAATTTTACCTGCATGGAGCATTGACTCCTATAAATTTTTCCCATAGGAGATCGCAACTAAGTAGGGTTCACTTGTACTCTCCTATAGAGAGCATCTACAACTCTCTTATCCTTGCCCTTAATGTATTTGATCTGAAAATAAATCTCAATGAGAGTAGCTAGCCATCTAGCTTTCCTATTCAAATTTGGTTGGTCAAAGAAGTACCTCAGCCCACTATGATCACTCATAGGAAAGAACATTGTACCAAGGATAATGTCTCCACATATTTAATGCGTGAATAATAGTTTTGATTTCAAGATCATGAGTCACATACTTATACTTAGTCTCATTCATCTTCCCTGATTTATATCAAATCACCTATCCTTCCTACGTCCATAATCCAAAAATTTCTTCCTTGTAAGAATCTATAAAAACACATAACTCCTTATCTGAATATGGAATCTTCAAAACTAGAGCATTTGTAAGAAAATGCTTCAACTAATAAAATCTAGTTGCACACTCATTCCATTCAAACATGTTTCCTTTTATCTTCAAAGATGTTATATGATCACCAATCTTTGAGAAGTTCCTAACGAACCTCCTTTAATAACCTTATATTCCCATGAATCATTTGACCTCATCGGCATTCCTAGGAGTTTGCCATTCCATGATAGCCTTAATATTTTTTGTATCCATTTCCATTCCTTCCTTGAAAAGTACATGCCTGAAGTAATGAATCTAATACTAAAAAAACTACACTTGATGAGCTTGGAATACAACTAATTCTCTCTTATCCTTGCCTTTAATGTATTTCCATGTAAGGATGCAACCCATTCTTCATCAAACACATGAAGGCGGTTGTAGCATTAGTAATTCCAAAAGGAACCACCACAAACTTGTAGTTCCCATACCTTATCAGAAAAGTAATTGTGTATATGCTTTCTTATATGATGTGCACCTGATGATATCCTAGTCTTAGATCACTCTTTGAGAATATTTTTGCTCCCTTCAACTAATCAACTAATTCATCAGTCAGAGGAAATGGATACCATTTCTTGATGGTCACCTTGTTCAACTTCCTATAATCAATGCACAACTTGAGAGTGCCATCCTTCTTCCTTACAAAAAATATTTGTTCACCCTAAGGAGACAAAATTTCCCTTATGTATCCCTTATCCATCATTTCCCTAAATGAAAATGTTTTTCCACCAATTGTAGAGTTCTCATCCTATAAGGTACCTTAGATGTTGGTTCTATATGAAAGCAACAATGATTTTAAGATGTTGGCATTGGAAGATAAGCTATTGAACATTGGAATGGGTAAAAATGAAACTATTTTTCAATACCTATCCAAATTCACTCAGGTGAGAGATGAACTTGTAGAAGTTCGAGAGACTGTGCCACCATTTGAACTTGTGAGCTTAGAACTCCCTTGCCTTCAAAAATTCTAACACAGTTATCAGTATTATGTTAATCTAAGAGACAAGCTCCTAGATTGGGAGAAAATTTTGTCTAACTTGATGTTGGAGGAGATTAGAAGGAAAACTAGAGATGGTGTCTCATCTAGGATTGTTGAAGAAGAAAAACTTGAATTAACATTAAAGCGAAAGAAAATAAAAGGCAAGGAGGCCTCAGGAAACGTAAAATCCAGATAAAATCACTAGAAGAAGAAATAATTTATTAAAATTAAATGGTTTCACTCTCATGAGTATGGAACTATGCAACCAAATGTACACACAATAAATCTAGTAAGAAACCTAAGACACAAGAACGAGGAGATTCTCTCACATCAAAATTTTATTTAGATTTTACCCTCATTTATTTCTCGGAAATGTTGTATGAGATAGACTAGGATGCTTAAACTATGGAGCTTCATTGCATATGGTAATAAATAAGGAATTATTCACTAGATGAGATGAGAAGGACCTAAAATTTCATAGATTTCTTCGAGATGATGGGAGATATTTTACCAAAGAGACTGGAATTGTCACCTTTAAGATGGATTTGAGCTCCCATATTCACCTAAATAATGTAATGTATGTATCTGGAATTAATATTTTCCTTTTCTTTAGTTGTAATTGAAGAAAAAGGATATGATATGGTGTTGAGTAAAGGGAATGCGTATTTGAAGCATGTTACTCCTTGAAAATTAAAACAAATTTACGTTAGAAACAAAAATATCTAGAAGCTAGATGTGGATGCATGTGTTGCATTAAGTAGAAAGGAAAAACATGTTCATATCTGAGATGCTACAGAGATCTATCGTATGTGCATGGGACACCTACACCATGGAGCTTTTAGAATAATGCACCAGATCACCATTGTACTTCTAAAACTCACCCTTGATCAACATGATGTTTCCAATGGATGCAATCTTGGAATATATGTTAAATCCTCTTTCTATGGATGAGATAGTAATGTTGGAGCCATCTTGGACTGAGTTCTCTCAGATGTGTGTGGACCATTCTCAATAGTATAATTTCTAAAGAATACATATTATGTGATATTCATAGATGTTTTTCTCTCAAATTTTGGATCTATTTCATGAAGAAGAAATGCAAGTCTTATTCAAAGTTTGTTAAATTCAAAGCCTTAGTTACAAATGAGACTAGAAAACAAATTAAATAACTAAGAAGTGATATTGGAGGAGAGTATGTGTCTATTGCATTCAAATAATTGTGTGCCAAGGAGGGTATTATGACGGAGTTCATTTCACCCCTAAATCCACAAAAAATGGAGTTGTAGAGAGGGAATAGAAGTATTGTAGGAGAAGCTAGAGAAATGTTGCATAACTAGGGATTTCGACTATCCCTGTGGGAAAAACCTTGAAATATATTGTTTTACTTGTAGAAGAGGTTTCCTCAAAAAATTCATGGAAAGGTTACAATTGGAGATGCTTTATATGGGAGGAATCCATATGTCTCCCACTTTGGAATTTTTTGATCCATAGTCTATTTTCATGTCTCGAAAGATAGCAGGAAAAATTTGGAACCCACTCTAGAGAGGGGGATCTTTATCAGATATATTGAGACACCTCATATTTATTTAGTTTACATGCCCTCACTCAGGATTACTAGAACAAGGAGGAATGTGAAATTTGATTAGAATAAAGACATGAGGAGATATCTACAACTTGATTTGACAATACAACCAAAGAAGGAGCTTCTAGCTCCTAAGGATGATCCTTAGTCAGATCCAAAAGATCATATATTGCTCAAAGGAAAGAGTACCTTTTAAGAGGATGATTTGGAGTATCCAAATGTGTAGGAGTAGAGAGCAGAGCAAGAGGAGGCACCCACTCACATAGACTCTTACAATTAATGTTAGAATAGGACTAAGATGGTTGAAAGGTTGGTGAAATAATATTAGGAGCATGTTGGAGCTCCCAACTTATTTCAAAGATAGAGGAGATCAGTATAAAAATATACAACATATATGGAAGTCACAATAAAAATAATATATTCTAATCCATATTGATTTGAAGAGGGTTTTTCCCAGAATTTGTGGATAAATTCAATGGTGGAGGAGTATAACTCCATCACGAAGAACATTGTTTGGGAGGTGGTGCCCATACCTAAGAACAAATCAGTTTTTCATTCCAAGTGGTTGTATAAGGTGAAATGTGCAACTGATGACAATGCTAAGAAGTAAAATGCTAGATTTCTGGCCCAAGGCTTCTCATAGGTGGATGGGATTGATTATGGGGATACATTTTACCCTATTCCAATATAATCTTGTATCAAGACCATACCTAAAAGTGTAATTAGGGTGGAGAATCCATGAAATGAATGTTTAAAATTATTTCCTCAATGGAGTGGTTGAGGAAGAGATCAATATTAAGAAACCTAAGGGATTCAAGACCTTTACTAGGGAGACACATGTTTGTAGGATCAAGAGAGGCCTATATGGTCTCAAGGATGAGCATCATGCTTTGTACAATTACATAGATTCCTATCTCAATGGATTAGGCTTCACTAATATTCAAGTAGATGAAAATACCTACTAGATTATGGGATGTCGAAGTCTGCTTTCCTTACTCATTTATGTGAATTATTTCATACTGATGGGAGATGAAAGGTTGATACAGTCACAGTCATAGACATCATCAATAACTCCTTTGAATTATCAATGATGATTAAAAAACATTTATCGTCACCAAAAGAAACCCAAAAATGAAATTGAAATGGCTAATAAAATGTTAGAAATTTATATATTACAAATAAATGGAACACATAAAATATGTGGAAACAAAAACATAGGAAACATTAAACTAGATGGACACGTATATACATGGTTCACCCAATATGGGCTATGTCTATGGAAAAAAAACCAGTCCTTCCTTATATATTATCCAACAAAATGAATATATATAACCTACAGTAGATCGGTTTTAATTTCCTCTTCATTCTCACACAATCCCGTGTCTCTTTCTCGCTATAAATAGACACATTGTACATAACCGGAATACAATCCCCTGATATAAACTAAGGGGTTTCCTTCTAAGATAAAAACCCTAATTTAAACATAAATTCTACCATGAGATCATCCACCTAACGAATGACCCAAATTGACTACAAAATTACAATATTTTACAACGAAATTTTACATCTAATTTTAGCTTTGTAGGCATTGCCACCCTATTAGGAATTTTGTTCCAATGCAAGGATACATATGAATAAAGAAGATAATCAGGTTCCAAATCCAACACAAAATATCATCACTAGAAGTGTCATGAAAGAGACAATTAATGACGGGCCTTTAACAACCATCACTAAAAGTGTCATTGAACTTGGCTTTGGTGAAAAACCTTAAAGGACCATCACTATATGCACTTACAACAACATGTTTTTAAGGACCATTACGATATGGAACATTGGTGAGGAACCTTAAAGTTTTTCAATAGGAATGAGCCTCACCAATGACCTTTTTGATGTAATTATGCTTCAATTCATTGCATTCATAGCTCTTTTTAGTTCTGCACTAAAACTTTATTCCCCTTCTTTTTTTTGAATTTTCGGATGCTCATCTCATATTTATTTTCACGAGCCATTATTTTCATTTAAAGCTTCCCTAACCTCATTTGAAAACTTCCTAGTTCACAATCTCAATCTCACATTGGATTTTTAATGGGTTTTTATCCCTCCCTTATCATCCATAATAATATTGTGTAATCACATAGTTTTCTATAGTCTCACTATTGAAACTAATTGTTTATATTTCCATAGTTTAATTTTTCACCAAATTATAAATCACTATGCATTGGAGGCATCAACATCTTCTTCATGTGACTACAACCATAACTAGGGTATTTACATTTGATGCACTTATTCTCAGGTCTGGGATTGACCCTTTTTGTTGATCGCTTGAGAAAATCACTGAAATCAGTGGACTACTACACCAACTCTTGCTTCACACCCATTGTCTTTGAAAAAATTTCAAGAATTCGAGAGCATGAAACATTTCCCACAAACTTAGCCTATTGAAATAAATCCCATAGCTCTGTCACAACATATTTTGATAGCACTTCCCACATTATGGTGACATCATCTTTCCACACAAGAACGTACGAATTATGCCATGTGTCACATGGGTTTGGACCAAAAGGCCATTTGAAAAGTCCAAATATTCCTTCCATGTGTAACTTTCACAAACTGGAACATCATCACATTGGTATAGTCACTACCACCTTTATGTAACATCAATAGATTCATAATCCTTGAAGGTCATAACCTTATGTAGGAGGGAAAGGCTAATCATAGGGGCTTTTGCTATTTTATTTCATAATATCATTTAGGGATTAATACCCAAACTATTTTGGAACTATATCATGGAATGAAACATTTCTCATAGGTGTGGGTCCAGTAATATTCAGTCCATTCACCCTCAAATGGTATAATTTACCTATATATACAAACTACTATAGAATAGTGTGAGGTATGTCCCCTTTCTAGCGCATTACATGTTAGGTTTCACTACCATCCTATTCTTCCTGAAATCTTGGTCTGTATTATATCTTGTTTCACCACGCATCACCACGTGGATCCCAAAGCATATGGAATTTCATACTTATGATGCTATACTGATAGCCCAACTTCAAACTACAATATTTATTAATTCATCGGGATATTTTATAAGTGTCATATATCATTGGAAATGTCTCTTACAGAGATATCTGTCTACATACTTGGTGGGGGTGCCTTCCTTAGTCTTCTCTAATAATATGCTTTATGATGCCTACCGCTCTTTGAAGAGTTTTTCAAGAAAGAAATTAATAACTATAGGGTTCTCTAACAATGCCCTCAACACTTAGTAATCATATTTTTTAAGGATTTCTCACTTATCCAGCTACTGTGATGATTCTCAACTAAAGGCTACACATAAAAACTTAATACTACCCTTAAGATCTATTCTTTTGGCCATATAAATGGTCTCCAACACAATGTAGTGTATTCCTTTTAGAAGTGAATACAACTAGACATTTATAAATTGAGAAAATACATATGCAACCATGAATTATATAATAATTAATAATTTGAGAAAATAATTGTAAAGATAAATCATATATTATATTATTGTATGCAATAAATATTTTTCTCTCAAAAACATACATACTGTTCTCTACATACTATCCCAATACCAAAAACAATTGTAAAATCCAAAAATACATATATGCATTTACATATGGAATGTGTTGTGAAGGAATGCATATTTTTTTTAATCCAACACCAATGAATATGGAAATTAACACAACCCATAAGAAATAAAGGAAACAAATTCTCTCTTGAAGCCATAATTTTTTTTTTCAATAAGTTGTATAAAAAAATATGAATAATAACGTCCATTTATATTTTTTATATTTAGATATGTATGTTATCAGCAAACTAAGTCCCATGCTAAATCATAGATTATTTGGGTAAACTTGATTGCATTGAGACTCTGCTCTAGAGCATAATGTGCTAGTGTTGTGTCATGTAGATGTTTAAGATAATGTTGTATATATATAATGTAATTAAATTTAAAACACTTGTTTGTACGTGAAAGAGAGATTTTTACAGCCCAATATGACGAATAATGTAGTTATTTCCATGCAACAGATAATTCACATCTAAAACATTATTAATATAGAAACATTATTTCAATGATAGCAGTAGATAAAATATTTCGATGTCCACCAAGTTATGGATTTGATAGGCTAGTATATATATATATAAAGAACAAACATATATCCATTTTAAATCTAAATCTATCAAGCACAAGAATGTAATATTCCTGATTAGCTTTCAAATAGCTGGAATATTAAATTAGTTTTTTCTACATATATAGAAGAATAAGAGGGTAAGGAGACCCATAAATATCCTTAGTAGAAACAAAATCACTCCTAATGTGAATAAGGAGCATAAAAGTAGCTAGATAAAGCACCCTTATGTGTGAATAGGGGATGAATCATGTGGATGGAGTCAATTTTGACCAAAACAACATCGCCGGTATAGAGGGAGTGGATAATCAATGGGAGACAACACAGTGTGAATGGGGGGGAGTCCCGATGAGTGTAGTGGCTTTGATGAGTGAGGCCCAGGGTTAGAAGTCTCACAATGCATATAAGGAAGGGGAAGGTAGCCATAGAAGACATGTTGATTATTATTATGTTTCTGGTATGTTATGACTTCTTTCTCTCTTCAGTTGTTTAGCAGAGACTGTTGTGTTGTTTAGCACAAGGGTATTCCCAAGCAGGAATCCCACCCTCATCCTCAGGGGACTTCAAGTGCCCACTCAAGAGATGTTATTGAGTTGCATTTCCACATTCTGGCATCAAGCCAAGCTTCAACATTCTTCTATAGCTTAGTTTCTTCCACGGTTGTGCTGTGTTGTAGGGTAGAAGTAGTGGAGGGTTTATAGGACCATTTTATAAACTTGTTTTCAGTGGAGGAAGAATTATTTCCATTGGGAGGCAATCAAGGGAGGTCCTCGGGAATTATTTCATTATTTGGCACCATGCCAAGATATCAAAATATCCCACAGAGCAGTTTCATTCTCAAACTGCGTTATTCTATTGAACAGTTACAAAGGAGGATTCATTGTCTCATTTGGAGTGTTTGTTTTTCGGTGAAGAGATAAACCCTTCACTTGGAGAGTCCATTGGAGGAGTGCAAAAAATTTATAAAAAAAATTTATCCACCTACTTTCATGTGCTCATTTGTAGAGCTTATTCAACTCTACGACTGCATTTTGGCATTCTAATATTTTGTACATCTCTAGAAACCATTGCTGGGTTGCCTTGGAAAGGTGTTTTAGAGCCGTGATCTTTATTTCCAGCATCTCTTGAGGCAAATATCAGTTTTTCTATATCATTGTATGTTTCTAGCTATATTTATGTGCACTAGGACCACATTGTATTGATCTTCCAACATTTTTTATAGCAGCAACATCTCATGATTGACGGTGTTTATTCATTGGTGTTGCTTCGAGTGTTGCTACAGGTTTCTTGTAGTGTTACGTAAAAGTCCTCAATTTTTACATGAAATATTCTAAGGGTCATTTGAGGCTAAAAATGGGTGTGAAAGGGTAGGGAAGGTGGAGAGAAGGTGGTTTTATGTGAGTGGAAAGTGGCCCACCCCTTCACCAAGCTTAGGATGTCTTGCACCCGTAGGGTTTTCCCATGGCATAGGGATGATAAAACTAAAAATAGGGCTGATGGTGATTTTGATGAAAAAAGGGTTTATGAAGGGTAAGAGATGAAGTTGAAGGTGGTGGTGAACTTCTCCTTGGCTATGCTACCTGAACTGGTAATCAAACTACCTATTAATGCAATAAATATGGACAAATTCATGATAAACATAATGGAAAAGATGACTTGAATTTGGAAATAAAATATACTTTAACCTGCAAGCAGAGATCTAACACAACATTATAAACATATCATGGAACTATATCAACCTAACTTATCCATTCCAAGAAATCATAAACTAAAAAGAAATTTTGGCCTATGGGGACGGTCTACCCTCTTCGAGCTCCGATCACAAAGATGAGAGGGGGAGGCTTGAATCACAACTTTCTGAATTTATAACCTATTCTACCAACATGCAAGCAAGCTAAATCTATAGCAAAAAACAAATGGCAGCAAACTAAAAATAATGAATGAAAATGCATGAAAACTAGCTAAATACTCATAAGAAAAACTAACTAAAATGACATGAAATTAAAGAATGATTACACAAGAGAGACTAAGGCAGATGGATTGGGCACTAACCCACAAACCTATGTCTCTAAAACTAGATCAGTGAAGCACAATATGAATACTCATTTTATTTCAAAATATTGTCTCATTACATCAACATGAATGACTTAAAAACTTATTACAAGAGAAAAGAGCCTAATGTCTTTCTCGAAAAGGTTGAATCCTAATGAGCTCTTGATTAAGCCTATTTTAGCTAAAGGGTAGCTATCAATAGCTCCCTAAAATCTATGTGATGAGTCCACTTGACTACAAGTGAATTGTAGCTTTGGTCCACTTGGTCTTGAGTTTTCTTGGTTGCCTTTGATTTCAAGTTGTTGGAGGGAATCTCGAGATTTTCATGCATTTAACTCATGTTAGGTACTCGAAGTATGATAAGCCTAAATTACCATCTACAGTAGCATCATAATACCAAAATATTATTAAAATGCTAGAAAAAGAGACCTAATAAGGAAAAAATGTGATGATTAGCCCCTCCAAATCTACCTAATGATGGAGCTCACCATCACCCCCATACTTAATGGTTTCTCATCCTCTGAGCAACTAGTGCTCCTTTTGCGTTTCATTTAAGGCTTTGATGGACCCTCTAACTTCCCAAGGAAAGAGTGTGGGAGTCCCTTCAGGAGGGTAAAAACTATCATTCTTGACTATTAGGGAAAATTTTAAGGATGGAAAATTTTCCTGAAGTTTAAGAACATTGGCGAATCTCACTAGTCTCTAATATGGAAACTATAAAATGTTTATTTATGTATTTGTAAAATTTTTGAAATTTGTAATGATTTTATATATTCTCTCTTTATATTTTTGGTGATTGTTAAGGTAATATAATTTGATATTATAAAATTTTGGCGAATCATTCTTATAAAAAATGGAAATTGGCTAATCATTTTTTTAAGAAAATCATTGAAAATTAGCCCACCTGCGAATATTAGCCCTTTAAAATTTTACATGTTTATTGCATCCTCTCATTCTCCGCTATGCTCATCTTGGTCCTTTCCATCACTCAGCAATAGTGGCAAGGGTCGACTGAGCTTCAAACCAAGACACTGGATCTTTTTTTCCTGCATGTCCCTCTTGTATAATTGTGCTCTCTCCAAGGCACCCCTAAATCTTTTAGGTGTGTGGTATTACTTGTTTCTAAGGCTGTGAGGGAGGTTGTTCCATCTATTTTGGCTAGCCATTATGCACTCATCTCCCAAAAACTTATATATATCATCAAAGTGAGTAATTTCTTGAGATTATATGTTGAGGTATTTTTCTACAAGTGTAGAATCATTTTCAATCTTCAGACGATTATTGCGGAGTCCCATAGGGCTGAGTAGTTATGCCCTAATTTGTATGGTTCTTTATTTTCGACTCTCATAACCCTTCTCATTTCTTGTGCTCTAGCCTCTTCATTAACCATCCATGATGGCAATGCCATGAATTTCATAAGTCCCATTCTAGTATTGGGGTCCCAAATATTTAAGTCTATCAACACAAGCTTAGGCATGCAAAACGTTTACATTTTTTCATTGCCTCCCATACTTTTCTGGTTTCACAAATCAATGAAATTTCTACAGTTTTGGAGACATATGTATCCATGGGAGGCTAATGCTTTGATTTGAAAGAGGAGCCATTATTACTTGAGGTAAACTGCATATGAATATGAAGGATATCTGTGTTGAATGGCCTCCATGCATAAATTTGGCATGGTGGCCACTTTCTTATCATTTTGTTGAAGCTACTCTTGTAGTGTTATATTCTCTTCCTGTGCCTTCTAAATCTTCTCCTTCAAAACTGACTCTCTGAACCTAACATCAGATAAATTCTTCCCTAACTGTAATATACCTAGGGGGGATAATATAGGGTACAAAGGGAGGTACTCAAGGGAATAATATGATGTAATAATGTAAGAATTATAAATACATGTCCATAGTTAATAAATAAAGTGGTTAGCCCACATTATGCAAGTAACCACATGGAGCTAGGGAATAAAGGGATAAGCCCATTGTATTGGATGTATGGTATTGAGAGACCCATGGTAACTACCCATGGTATTGCATGTATGAAACCTATATAGAGGCTAGAGGCTATCCATTGAGAGAGGTCAAGGATTATTGTATTGAAAAGCATATGGCTTGTTGAGTGATCTCCTTCCTTAAGGAGTGAATGTATGGTGTTTCCCTACCTCAACGGTTTTGATATTAATGAAGATCTGAAGTTTTATCTTCTATGTTGTTATTTCTTGGGTATATTTTCCATTTTTATACATTTTCTTGTAATATCTATTACAAGTGGTATTAGAGAGCTTTCTTGGGTAGAGTTTGGGAGATTTCGTTTTTCATTTTTTGCAGGAAATTTTTGGGCGGTGAGATTGCAGAGTAGATTTGAAAATTTTGGTGCACTTTTTAAAAAAATAAATAGCATATTTGGATTCCTTGTGCAAAATACCAAATTTAAAAAGAAAAATCAGTTGAATTGGAGTCCGGATGAGGGAAATATCGTTGATTTAAATTCAGTTGTGTTGCAGAAATGTTTCTGACGGCAATTTGTGTACGGCGGCTTTGCTGACATTTTTTTGTATATTTTAGTGCATAATTTAAGATAAATAATTATAGATCTTATATCCCCTTGAAAAGTCACCCAATTTCAAAAAACATTTGGTCAAGTCGGAATCCAGGTGAGGGAGTTATCAATGATTTAAAATCAGTCATTCTTTCAGAAGTTTTGTGACGAAGAGATAGCTGCAGCACAAATATGTGTTTCCAAGGTACCTAGATCAGGGTTTTAGTCAAATTGATAGATGCAGAATGACTATTCCATTTCTGAAAATGGATTATATTAAGTATTTTGAGCTATATTGACCGAGTAATGTCCATTTTAAATCTTTGCCAAAGTAAGTGATTTTCTTCAAAACACTTAGTTTGTTTTAGGGGTTGTCACAAGATGAGGTTTACAAGAAACGATGATGGCCCTAATATTGAATTTTTTTCACAATATCACAAATATCAATACCAAATTTTTTGGATATGCTCCATAGGGCTTGATATGAAAGATGAGGCAAATAAAAGGTGGACCTCACTTGATAGCTCAATGAGGAAACTTCCTGAGAAAAAACTTGAAAAAGTCATTTTGGACAAGTGGTCTCAAGCAGGAAAGATGGACACTAAGAGCCATAAAGACTTCTTTTCTACTAAAATTTCCATATTACAGGTTCATGGAAGTATTCAGAAAGAGAACATCATTGTGTTTATCATTCCTAGTTGCAAGCATAATTGTATCAATGTTAATTTGGCTAACAAATTGCAAATTCCAGAAAAACATACTGAAAACACACATGTGTATAATGAAGATGTTCAAATTTATAAAGATTTGAATATTTCTATGGATAAGTGTGTGTTGCATTCTTATTTTTATGCTTCATATATGGCTACTATGAATGTTGTTTTGGGACACCCTTGTATAGAATCCGTTGGTGCTATCAAATTTAATGTGCAAAAGAAATTCATGAAGCTCTGGAATAAAAAGAATAATATTACATTGCATGATATTTGCATTAGGAACCATGCTGAGACTAGGGAGGATGAAGCACAAGGCTCTAACAACATGGACACATCAGATGATGAGCCTTTGATGGTAGACATCCCAACACAAAGATCAAAGCAAGCACCAACAAAAGTATTAGACACCACTCCATCACCAACAATGGAGCAATTAATGAAATATATTACATCAATTAAAGCTTCAACATATCACCAACCGCATCACCCAGTAAGACAACATCCAGCAAGGTGGCAACGAATTAGCAACAAGGAAAACAACCTCTCAACAACACATAGAGAGGTGCGACGATCCACCCACAACATATCAACACAAAAGAACCACTAGAACCCGCTTCCATCTCAAGCGAGCAAGCCACAGACTAGATCGAGTGTTCACCTTTCTCTGGGATGGCTAGATGCACGTGAATGGTAATAGAAGAATACTCTTTTGAGTAGATCTTATTATTTGTGTTCTTCTCATATTTCGGGACGAAACATGTTTAAGGGGGGTGTAATGTAGTATACCTACGAGGGATAATATAGGGTACAGAGGGAGGTAACGAAGGGAATAATATGATGTAATAATGTAAGAATGATAAATAAATAGCCATAGTTAATAAATAAAGTGGTTAACCCACATTATGAAAGGAACCACATGTAGCTAGGGATTAAAGGGATAAGCCCATTGTATTGGATGTATGGTATTGCATGTATGAAACCTATATAGAGGCGACAAAATCTCCATTGAGAGAGGTCAAGGATTATTGTATTGGCAAGCATATGGCTTTTGGAGTGATCTCCTTCCTTAAGGAGTGAATTTTTGTTGTTGCCCTACCTCAATGGTTTTGATATTAATGAAGATTTGAAAATTTATATTCTATGTTGTTTTTTCTTGGGTATATTTTCCATTTTTATACATTTTCTTGTCAGATATATTACACTAACCTAGCTACTTTTCCTTCCATGACCCCTATTTGATGCACACCTTTAGATGTGGCAAGCTTCGTCTAATGATGATTGTGTGTTCTATCCTTTTCCAACTGATAAATCAAAGGTATTGTGAATGTTTGTGGAATAATTTAATGTACCCCCATTAATGTATGTGTAGTAGGAGCTGATATTGGGTTGAGGGCTAGGGTTTGACACTACTGCCACATCTTTCAGGGTTGTTTTTTGGTGAGGTGGCATATTCCTTATCATCTTTTCGTCCCTCTTTTTCATCTTTTTTTTCCTCTTGTGCCTTGTCCTTAGATCATTTTACCTCTTGCCCCTCTCTAGCTATATTTTCCTCCTCAACCAAGGCTATTTTCTCCAAATTTGTGCTTGCTAGATTTTCCTATTGCAAAAATAGAGTTCCCTATAGAAAACTCTATTTTCCTTGCTGAAGAACCTATTTTTATTTTTTTTCACTCCTTTCAGCCCTTGGAAGGTCTGTGGTGGTTGCATGAGGTGTATGGTATGAAAATATGGATGAATGTATTCTGATATATTTTAAAGGGGTCCTTATAGGTGAAGTGAACTCTTGCACCCTTCCTTCCTCTAATATTATTTCTTCCTCCTTCTTTGGTGATTATTCAATGGAAATGTGACTCTTGCTAGGAGTCGGCCGTTTTCCTTGCCTCACTCTCCGACTCTTCCTAGTTCTGAAGTTTATAGGTGTCTACCTCTTTCTTTTTGTTTTGACAGGTGTCCTCAAAGTAGTTAGGGTAGTAGCTCCTTATTGATCTATGATCTCTAGTGACATGTTGGTGTCTTGAGGGGATGTTTCACTACGTAGGACATGGTCCAAATCTTCCTTTTACTCAATCTTTTCTTCCTCCTTTACCTTGATGTTTTTTTTCTCTATCTCTGTTGTCTCTATGTTTTCTGCCTCAATTTCCATCTCTTCTTTTTCTTCCTTTTTTCCTGGCTCCTCTTCCACTTCTTCTACCTCCTCATAACCCTCTTCTTTTTCTTCTAAAAACTCCCTCTCTCTAAGGCTAGAAGCAAAGGATTTCCCTATTTGGGTAGCTATAAATTCTTCCCTATCTGTGTATATGAAAGAATACCAGGATACAAGTAGGTTGAACCTTCTCAAAGAATCATTTACAATTGGTTTTATGAGGTGATGATGGGCCAACTACTGATATTTTATTTTCCTCACCTTATGGCTCATGTTAGCTATGGAGTTCATGAGGAAGTGAGGGATCCTTAATCTCTCTTCAAGTGGGAGTTCTCCTTGAAACCTAAGTTCATTTCACAATTTGAAATGATACGTATAGACCAAACTAAGTCTACCTTCACAAGAAATAAACTTCATGATATGAAATGCTACTTCATCCCAGAGGTATGGAAGGATTTCTCTCCTCTCTCCATTTTTGTCTTCAATGTACACCTCTCCATGTAGAAAGAAATTATTCTTGGCTACAGTGATAGGAATTATTTATTTAACCCATTTGAATCCTAAGGGGAATTTTTTAGCTATGATTATGAGTTCAGGAGATAATCTGATGGCTAGGCCTCTAACCACAGTGGTGGATCTCTCTTCTGAATGTGACTGCAAAGCTAGTGCAAATTCTTTAGCTGTATCTTCATCCAAACCTTTCAATAGCTAAAAGAACCCTAGCCATTGGTGATTTCAAAATATTTCTTATGTTTAATTCCCCTCCCATTTTAGTGCCCATGATATGAATATGGTGATAGGTTTGAGATTTATGTCTTGGAAATGGAGGTATTGAAAAAAAATGAAATAAAATTTCTTCTACCGTTTAACTACAAATTTACTTTCCTGAGTGTGAATTGTATGGAGAAATTTCAGTGTTGGAGGATGGAAACCACTTAAATTTTTCTCTACTATTTTGGTTTCAGAGATAGAGGATTTCGAAAGGAAATTCATCCAAAGGTGACTCTATGTTGCCTTCTAAACCCTTGTTGATTTGCTTCCGAAGGTTCCTATAACAAAACTTTGTTTCCTATAGCATGATGGTGCCTACAAGCTCACACCTTGATGTAGTTATTCTGATGGCTCCCACTACTCTGTTGCTCTTGACACTCATCAAAATGATCAAAGCAATTTTGAAAATGAGACAGATCTTACCTTTATGGGATTTTTAACTAAATTTGGAGTGTTGTGGTGACTCGTACTTAACATGCATTTTCCTCCTTCAGACTGTTGGTCCCACTTTAGTTATTTAATGTTGAGCCTCATGATCACTGTCATGGTACCCATCCACTCTCTCTTGACTTAATTTGACTTGCCCGGGTGGCATGCACTTTCACTTTTCCTCCAGTTTCACTTTACGAAGGTGGCCAAGTTAATTGGCCAGCTTTTTTCCTTTTAAATTTCTAAAACTCGACAATCAACCATTTTGGTAATTATGGATGCATAGTGAGAGGTCTGGGGCCATACCTAATATTAATTAGTGTTGGTGAGGTGTTGAAGGAGTTGGTGCAAGGAATTAGAGTTGATGGTGGCAGACATGGTATTTTCTTTGCTATATCTTCATTTGTTATTTTCTTTTTGAGTGAGCTGCTTGTATTTTCTGAGTGACCTACTAAAAATTTTCTTTTTTTTTCTTTTTTAGGTGATGCATGGAGGACTTCATGTGCCATTACTGGTGTGATTTCACTTCTAAATTATTCTAGTGGTCTTCTGGAATCATTCTCATTAGCTTGTCTTCATCTTTTGGCCTTGTTGTGCCACACATAGATTTGCTATAGGAAACTTTCTAATACCTTTAACAGTATATTCCTAGCCGCTTCTTGCTTCATTTTATCATAAATGGATGGACATGGTTCATGGAGGCTATGGATGAAGTCATGAAATGAATGGAGGTGAGGATAGGAAAGAGAAAGGGGTCCCATGCCAAGTTTCGAATGATTTATATGCTAATGCTGAAACATAGGGTTTAGATAGGGAATCCTTGTGCATATAAGTAAATAATGGTTTGGGAATGGTAGGTATAGGAAAAACATGAATTATCATTCCCTTATTGGAATTTAGAAATCCTTGAGAGTGATTTTTCCTTCATGAATGAGTTTGTTGTAGAATTTACAAGAAGCACTACATGAATCTTGTAGCTGCCTAATTTTCCTATAGCAATTACAGCTTAGGAATAAAATGAAATTGTTTCCTATGTTATGGGTTAAATGGATGTAATATTCCTATTTAGGAAAATCAGCAATATAGGCACAAAAAATGTATTTTTGGAAAATTATGATATAATAATCAAGAACAACACATGGATCCATTATTTTATGTATTATAGTATCCAAATATATAATGGGATCAGAAACAAATCATTCTAGCTTAGTTAAACATATCTCCCAAGCCCAATACAACTCAAAAACAATAAAACCCCATGACGACTGCAACACATAAATTCTGAAGCATATGACAGCGTAGTTTAATGAGGGTTTCTACTACATCAATATAGAAACATATGGATATGCTGATATATTACTCAAAAGAGCTGAAAAATGAAGATCTAGTCTCTTTTACATAATCTCAAGATAACCTGGAAAGGGTTTCCTGAAAGGCATGAGATACCAAAAGTATAAACTGTAGATCTATGGCTGAATCACAGTGTCTGCCTGAAGCTCTACATATATATGGATGAAAAGACAAATAAATGGTTGTAACTTCTCCTGACTATTTTTCCGAGTGAAAGGTTGATCCTTCCACTAGGAAACTAGCTCATCGACATGGGTTTTGACCCTTCCACTGCAACACCATGAAAAATAATGAAATTTTTCAAGAAGATTGTGATGTGTTTGTAGAAGACTACTTGGCCCAATGACCAATGGTGGAAATGAAGCCCATAATACTCCTCTATATTTCTTCAACAATTTCTCTAAGGAAGAGTGTGCGATTCTCGCATGAGAATACCCTTGTACTAAACAGTACAATAAGCCTAGCTAAACAGCTAAAGCATGCAACAAGTCATAAGAATAAAAAATAAAGAATATTTTGAATGCCTCTCATGGCTTCCATCCATTCCCTTATATCCTTGATGAGCTTCCTCACCCTTGGCCCCACCCATTTATGAGGTTACTTCCATGCAAAAACTCCTCCTCCAAAATTGCGTTGTTCCCACTAGCTCCACTCTCTTATTTAGAAATGTTGTTGATTTGGTCAACCTTGATCTATTCCACATGAATTTCTCCCTTTCACACCCAAGGTGACTTTATTTTTCTTATCTAAACTGATTTACATTCACATTGGAAGTGTTTTATTCTTACTAAAGAGATTTAAGGGTCTCCTTGCCCCATTTATTCCTCTAGAATGAAAATAGAAGCAACATATAATATTCCAACTAGAAATAAGCTAATTGGGAATATTACATTCCTCCCCTCCCAAAAGTTGCTTCTCCTCAAGCAACAGTAAAGAAGGATGCCACAAAAAGTTCTCTCCTTCCCAAGTGGCATCCTCATCAGGAAGATTCCTCCGTCGAATCAGATATTCTTTGATCACCCTGCTCCTTACCTGCCTCTCCTGAGTATCCAAGATAGCCTCTAGCTGAAAAAATATATAGCCATCATTGTCAATAGGTTTGAGATCAATAGTGGCAACCACATGTTTTCCAATGGCCTTCTTGAGGCATGAGACATGAAAACATTTATGGATCTTGCTCCCAACCGGAAGCTCTATCTCATATGCTACTTCCACAACATGATGGATCACCCTGTATGGTCCATAGAACCAAGGTTTGAGCTTCTCGGCTCCTTTCTCCTTGAGTGTAGACTATCTATATGGATGAAGATGAAGATATAACAAATCATCTACCTCAAACTGCCTCTCTATCTAACCACGGTCTGCATATATCTTCTATTGGTTTTGTGTTGTAGCAATGTTGTCTTTGAGGGCCCAGAGTATATCCTAACTCTCTTGAATCCACTCCTTTTCTCTAAGAGATTTGCTTGCCCCAAACATCTCATCAACAAATCAAAGTACATCATACCCATAAAGGGCTTGAAATGGGGTCATGCCAATGGACATATGAAAATTTGTGTTGCAGCAATACTCCCCCAAATGGAGCCAACGTAGCCATGCTCTCTGCTAGCCCAAAACATAGTTCCTCAAGTAGCCCTCCAACCACTTGTTCACTATTTATTTTTTCCATCAGTTTTTGGGTGATAGCTGGTACTTGGTGTCAATTCAGTACCCACCAACCAAAAAATATCTTTCCAAAAGCCACCCATGAAGCGGCTATCCTGATCACTAATTATGGTCTTTGGGAGACCATGGAGTCTAAACACATCCCTGAAGAAAATCTCAGCTACCTGTGAAGTAGTATACCATGTAGATATAGTAAAGAAATGTCAATACTTTGTTAGTCGATCAACAACTACAAAGATAAAATCCTTACCCTGAATTGTTGTTAGGCCAGTGATGAAGTCCATGGAAATACTCTCCCATTTCCCATCCGTAATAGGGAGTGGTTGCAATAATCCTGTAGGATGGTTGTGTTCTCCTTTATTCTTTTGGAAAACTATGCACTCCTCAATGTGTTGGAGTACATCCTTCTTGAGACCCTTCCATGAGAATCTCTCCCAAATATCCTGATAAGTCTTGGTGAACCCTTGATGCCCTGCAAGTGGGGAAGCATGTGATGCCTGCAAAATATTCTCCTTGAGCTTAGAATCTCTAGCCAAGAAGTCCCAACCTCGGTAATAGATGACCTCATCCATCACTTTATACCTCTCTTCAGTCGCAAATCCATCTAGGATCTCACATGTAAAGTGGTATTTGGAGTATTCTACTAACAATTAAGCCTTCCAATATGCATCTATGCTCATCAAGGACAGTGTTGTTGGCTTCCTCGATACAAAATTTTCCACTATATTACTCTTCCCTTTGACATATTATATGTCAAAATCATATTATTGGATCTTACTTACCCATTTGTGTTGCCTCTCCTGAATCTTATTCTTCTCAAGAAAGAATCTGAGACTATTATGATCAGTCTTCACTCGAAATATTTTTCCCACAAAACATTTCCATAGCTTGGCTAAAGAATTCATAATAGATAGCATCTCCTTATCATATATGGGGTATAGTCTCTCATGTGACAGCAAATTCCAGCTCTCAAAGCAATGGGGTGTCCCCCTTGCATCAATACTTCCACAATGCCTTCTCTTGAGGCATCAGATTCCAACACAAAGGGTTGAGTAAAATCTAGTAGGACCAATACTAGGAAGCTACTCATCACCTCCTTGAGCTTGTCATAAGCTCTCTGGGCTGTGGGTGTCCAACTAAAAAATCCCTTCTTGGTTAGACCTGTAAGTGGTGTGGATAGTTCAGAGAACCATTTTACGAACTTCCCATAACAGGTACATATGCCTACAAACCCCCAAAAGTTCTGTGGCATTCTTTGGTTCAGGCTAATCTATAATAACATAGATCTTCTCTTCATGGACTCTCACCCCATCCACTCCAATGATGTGGCCCAACTAAATCATATCTATGATCCCAAATTCACATTTGGAGAGCTTAGCATAGAATTGTTGCTCCCTAAGAATGCGTAATACTGCCTCAATATGTTGTAAATTCTCCTCCCATGTGTGGCTATAAATAAGAATGTCATAAAAAAAAACTAATACAAACTTCCTCAAGTGACCACAGAAGATGTGGTTCATGCAATATTGAAATTTTTCCAAAGCATTGGTTATCCCAAAAGGCATTACCAAAAACTCAAAATTCCCATAGTGACATCGGAATGCTACCTTGGGGATATCTTGATCCCTCACCTTGATTTTATGATACCCCGATGTCAAATGAATATTGGAGAAATACTTGGACCCTCTTAGTTCATCGATAAATTCATCGATCCTCGGAATTGGGTATCTATTCTTCATGGTATTTTTTTTCAATGCTCTATAATCAATGCATATTGTCAATGTGCCATATTTCTTCTTCACCAATACCACTGAAGAGGAAAAAGGACTACTGTTAGGCTTGATATTTCCTAAAGCCAAAAGCTCCTGAATAGCCTTTTCAATCACATCTCTATAGGCTTTGGGATTCCTATAGGGTGTGGTGATCCCTACTTGAATCCCTTGTTCCAACTCAATAGTGTTCTCAAAAGCTCGGTCAAGAGGTCTCCTGGGTGGGATATCCCCAAATACTGTAGAATATCGGTCCAAGATATATTTTACATCTGGATGTACTAATCAATCATTGCTCCCAACTTCTGACAAATGTAGTTCGACTACCTATTCTATGTCCCCTCTATGAAAATATGCTTCCATTCTGTGAGCTAAGACAATCTGGGGTGGATAGGTGTGTATGCCTTTGATTTTATAATGCTTACCACTCCCCTTCTCTGTCCACTCCATCTATAAGGTTTCCCAGTCAGTGGTAACCTTTCCTAAGGTGATTAACCACTAGACACCCAATATCACATTGGTGTCCGTAATATCAACCAAAAATAAGTGGTCTGTCAATGTGTAAGCTCCCATAGTGATGGTTAATGTTGGAAAATATTTGGCACACTGCATGGTTCTAGCTCTCGGAAAAAAAAATGAGAACACCTTAAAGTCTTCTATGTGAATACCCCTCTTTTGCAGCAAATATGTATCAATAAATTTATGGGTAGCTCCACTGTCTACCAATACTGATACTCTTTGTCCCATAATAGTTCCCCTAACTCTGAAGGTTAGATACTTGGGAACTGCTCCCAAAGCTGCAAGAGTCCCTCCCATTGGAGAAAATTCCTTTAATACATCTTCTGTGTGGGGGTGGGGGGGGGGGACTCGCGTTTTTTTATACAACACTGGTCTTCTCCTCCTCATTATAAAATATCTCAATGCAATGTGCTTTCCCTACAACACATTGGTGGTTTGGTACCCATGGCTCCCGAAAAGTGAGACAAAGTTTTTTCTTCCTTATATCTCTTCGATCATTATAAAGATATGTCTTCTCCTGATTCTCCCTTGGGAAAGAAGAAATATTTTACCAAAAGGGTGCTTTGGCCTTGGGTAAGGCATGCTGGAAATCCCTACCCTTCTCCACAGTTTCTCCGAGTGTAGTTGGTCTAGTGGATTTCACCAACCCATGCAATGGTTCAACCATCCCACTAGTAAATATGCATATTCTTTGGTTGATAGTGAGGTCATATACCATTATTGAAAGCTTCAGAAACTGAGAGATATAAGTTTTTAAATCTCCTAATTGCTTGATCTTGGTTAGCCCAACAAAGTAAGCCTCCGGATCCCTGGGATCAAATCTCTCGACCAACCTCCTGGTGAAGTTTAAATATGAGGTGATACTAGCATGCCCAAGTGTAGATAACCCATGGAACCACCACTCATGTTCCTCACCTTCTAGGTGCAATGCTGCTATTTAGATAGCCTCCACTTCAGAAACTCCGTTGAGTTGGAAATAAGTGTCCAAATTCTCTACCCAAGCCTTGGTTGTGCACTTGGGTGATCCATCATAAGAGGGAAACAATAACCTACTCACATTGTGTTGTAGATATGAGTTCTACATATACCCTCCCTTTTCATGGTGATTGAAGGATCTCCTACCATCCTTGATCCAACAAAACTCCTAAAAGTTCAAATGTTCTTTGAATCTTCTGGATTGAGATTCATATTCCACGAAATTATCACCAAGGGTTTATTCCCTCAAGGGCCTTCCTTTCTCATATTCCAAAGATATTAATGTGGGAATATTGGAGCATTGTGAAGAAGACTTTGCTACTTTTTTCTCGAACCACAAATGTGAGGTGCCAGATCTTTCTTCATGGTGAAACCCTCTAGGCGATTCCTTATGTCTTTAAAATCACATCTCTTTGATACATTTGGCAATGTCCTACACATTATGAAGAAGGAGATTTGGGATCTCTCTCTCCTCCATGGCTATATATGTATTTCCCCCACAAGCTGAGCCTAGATCAGAGCTTCGATACCACTGTAATATTCCTATTTACGAAAATCAACAATATATGCACAAAAAATGTATTTTTCAAAAAATTACATGATAATAATAAATAAAATCCAATGGATCCATTATTTTATGTGTTTTAGCATACAAATATAAAAAGGGATCAGAAAAAATCATTCTAGCTTAGTTAAATAGATCTCCCAGGCCCAATATAGCTCAAAAACACTAAAACCCCATGACTACTGCAACATAGAAATTATGAAGCATATGATATCGTAGTTTAATGAGGGTTTCTACTACATAAATATAGAAAAAAATGGATCTACTGATATATTACTCAAAAGAGCTGAAAAATGGAGATCTAGTCTCTTTTACACAATCTCAAGATAACCCAACAAGGGTTTCTTAAAAGGCATGAGATACCAAAAGTATAATCTACAGATCTATGGCTGAATTACGCTGTCTGAATGAAGCTCTACATATATATGGCTGAAAATACAAATAAATGGCTGTAAATTCTCCTTACTATTTTTCGAGGTGAAAGGTTGATCCTTCCACTAGGAAACTAGCTCATCAACAGGGGTTTCGACCATTCCATTGGAACACCATGAAAAATAATGTAGTTTCTCAAGAAAAATGCATTGCGGCTGTAGATAACTGCCCTGGCCCAGAACACTCTTCTCACATTTCTTCAACAAGTCCTCCAAGGAATATTTTGGAATTCCCACATGAGAATACCCTTGTACTTAATAGTACATCAAACCTAGCTAAACAGTTGAATCATGCAATAAGTCATAAGAAGCAAACATAAAAGATATTATGAATGCCTCTCATGGCTGCCATCCCTTCCCTTATATTCTTTATGAGCTTCCTCACCCTTGGCCCCACCCATTTATGAGGTTAATTCCATGCAAATAGTCCTCCTCCAAAACTGCGTTGTTCCCACTAGCTCCACTGTCTTATTTGGCAGCATTGTTGATTTGGTCAACCTTGATCTAGCCAACATGCATTGCTCCCTTTCACACCCAAGGTGAATTTATTTTTCCTATCTAAACTGATCTACATTCACACTGAAACTATTTTCTTCGTACTAAAGATATTTGAGGGTCTCCTTACCCCATTTATTCTTCTAGACTGAAAATAGAAGCAACATAGAAAATTCCAACTAGTAATAAGCTAATTGGGAATATTACAACGGATGAAGGGATGTATGATGGAGTAGCTTATAGAGTGTGCAAGCAGTGCAGAAGAGAAAATTAAGAGAAATTTCTCCTATGGATCCCCAAAACCATCTTTAATCAATAACGTGAAAAATAAAAAAAAAACACATAAGTGCATAATTATTTTTCTTATTTTTCCTATTCTTTCTTTTTGTTTTTCGTTTTTTTTTTTTTGAAGGACATTGGGCTACCTCCACAGACAGTTTCAAACCACAGGCCTTCGTTGGGCACCTTAGAGAGGTTTTATACCAAGTATCTTTTATTCTGTATTTTTTTCTTTTTTCTTTCTTTTTTCTTGCTCTAGGACTGCCTCATGGAGGTTTTCAACCCTAGAGTTATCCCAGAGAACCTTAGACAGGTTTTCACCCATGCTGCTTTAGTTATTTTTTATCTTTTTTTTTCTAGGAGGCATTGGAAACTATGGAGTTTCCCATGACATACACCTCCTTGTTTATGGAATTTATAAATTCTTCCCTAGATAGGGGCTACTTTTAAACCTTAAGCATGTAACCATTGAAATGTAGGAGAATTCCTTCCTCATTTATGGTTCTGATATGAATTGCACCATTATCATAAAAATTCTCCAACTTTTAGGGTACCAAACATCTTGTCATCAATTTCCCTTGAAATCCTTAAAGCTTGAGTCATAAAACAGTGCCCAATCTCCCTCTTGAAAGGTCTTTTCCTTAATGTACTTGTCATTCTAGACCTTCCTTTGTAGGTGAATTACCTGTGTGTAAAGGAGTGCTTGCATCCTGAACTCATCCAATCCATTTAATTGCAGCAAAGTCTCTTTTTGGGCACTTCATATATCTATTTCTAACTTAGTTTCCATCCTTAAGGTGTTGAATTCAAATTCAACTAAAATTTGAGCTTTCTTGACATTGATGACATTATAAGGGTTCAATAATGTTGTTGTTTTCCAAGTAGTGTTGTAGGCCCAAGTGGCTTCTAAAAGGTTTTAGAATCATACTAGCATTTACAAGATTAACCATCCAACTAAAATAAATAGTTCTATGATGTGGTAGAAAGGGTAAAAAGATGGAAGCACTATTTTATGGGTAAGGAAATGATTATTCATACTAACAATCAACCTTTTCAATTTTTACAATAAAAAACCAAGGTATAAAAATATAGACATTTGAGGTCGGAAAACTAGAAAAATTGGCAATGATATCCTCTTTTGGTGTATCCGCAAGGTGATAATCTTGTGTGGGGATGATGAAAATTTCACCAATATTAGTTCAAAATGTGGATCACTTAGTTGGGCACCTATGGCCCTATATTCGACAATTTTAATTAATCATGTGGCATTAATGTGGCTAGGGGCATGGGCCAGATACCACATGCTCACCGACTCCACCACTCCTACTCATGTTGTAGGCCATGTGACCATGGACTAGGTGTCATGTTCCAAGCCTTCTCCAATGCCTAGTTGTGGTTGTTGGAAGAGGTGGTTGGAGCCTAACTTCCCGCCCCTTCTTCCATTGCACATCGTCATGGTTATATTCATATAGCTCAGGGATAGGGCCACATGCTCACCCCCTCTCCCTTACCTCTACATTATGGTCGAGTGATATGTGATATGACTTTGGGCCAAGGACAGTCAGGAAAGACCATCTAATTAACCCCTCCCCCATCCGTTAGATCGTTATAAATTAAATATAAATGACCTATGTCATATAAACAACCTATGTTATTACATAGGCCCCGAGGGGAAAGAAAATCCCTCCCATTGGGCCAACTTGTGCCTCCCAATTGGTAAAACCAAAATCTCAATAACTAATGAAACTTCACAAACTCCATCTATATTATGTACCTCGTGTTAGCATAGGATTGGATCTTTTGACTACTATACCTACCTAGTTATCCTATTCATGCCAATGCTACGTCACCCTATGGCCTACCTAGTCAGCAACACATTCAACCCTAGAAGTTGACTTTTTAGTTGTTTTCTAAAAACTTCAAAACACAAAACATTTCACATAAAGTGTCAGAATGAGGAGAGTCAAGCATCATTGGAATCAGAACGAAAATACCTAAGATTTGGTGTTGGTTTTGAGTGATTTTGAACCAATTTATTTTTGAGAATATTTTTCATCCCTCGGATCATTCCTCCCCAATGAAGGATTTTGGACCATTAAAAATTTTCTTTTAGTCAAAAATTGAGGGTACAACTACCTCACTTTCCAAATCTCAATTTACTTTACATTACTTGGATTTGTAGCTTTAAGCACCACTCAAAGGTAATCCACATTTCCTCTGCATGAAGTCCTAATTCTCTTGTTAAGAATTGAGTCTTCTTGGAACTAATTTAAATATTGAAGAGAAAAATCTTAAATATATGGAATCTGAAAATTCTCTTCACGATCGTAAATGATTGGAGGCTCATACAATCTCAAGTTTTCTACATTAAAAATAGAGTAAATTTTCATATAAGGTGAAAACTCTAATAAGACAGAGTTGTTACCAATATTCACCAAGATTTTTAAAGGACCATATCTGATTAGATTTAGACTTGTACCTTCACCTTGAAGTCATTCCTTGCTAATATACAACCAAAATTGATCTCCCACTTGGAAATAATGATCAATTGGATTCTTGTCATGCTTTGACTTGTACTTTGATTTTATTTTCTCAAGTTTCTCATGTACTCTTTGATTCACTAATTAAATTTATTCGATGAAACTCTTGGATTTGTCTGCACCAGTATTTCCATCAACTGCAATATACTTACCAAAGATGAAATGCAATGGAAACTTTGTAAAATAACCGAAAAATTGAGATACTTGCATAGATGTTTGTTTGGAATTATTGTAGGCCTATTGGATGTAATGCAAATGCTCATCCGAAAGTCTAGTATGCTTACCATGAGATCCATGAAGGAGATGCAATTTTTTTCTGTTTACCAGTTCTGTATGGCCATCGCTTTGTGGATGAAATGTTGTGCTCTTCTTCTACTTGGTTTCCATGAGTTCCCATAAAATTCACCAAGAATTCCCAGCAAATTAAGAATCTCGATCATAAATAATATCAATGGGAAACCCATAGTGAAGCCATACATTTTGGAAGAAAATATTTGCAATTTTTTCAGTTGTAACATGTTTTTTACATGGAATTAGCAAATACATTTTTCTAAAATAATCCACAAAAACATAAATAATCATGGAATTTACTATACAATGGTATTCCCCATAAAAAATGCATAAAAATACTTTCCCAAGGACAATAAGGAATAGAAAGTGGAGTATAGAAACCCAATTTCCAATTTCTAGGTTTGCTAGTAGCACACATGCAAGATCCCTTTACATATCTTGAAACAAATTTCATTCATGTGAGGCCAATAACAATACCTCTAAATTTGTGCAATTGTTTTGTCTATGCTAAAATGACCAACAATAAGAGAAGTGTGGGCTTCCCTTATGACATTGGCTATATCACCCTATGGAACACATACATTTGCAAAACGATACTACAAATTATTAGGAACATGATAATCCAACACGTCAACACGATTACGTTCAACAAAAGTTGCATAAAAATATTTAAAATCACCATTTTCAGCGCATTCTTCAATATAATTTAATGGTTTATTTATGCTTAACATTGACAGATGAATTGAAAATAGGCATCGTTAAGATATAAAAAAATTGTTGTATATACCCTTTTGTACCTAATTACCAAATGAAATTGTTGTAGGAATCCCATCCACCTCAAATTTCTATCTTTTTATATCTTGGTTTTTTTATTGTAAACATTGAAAAGGTTGATTATTAGTATGAATAATCATTTCTTTACCCCTCAAATACTGCTTCCATTTTTTTACCCTTTCTATCACATCATAGAACTATTTATTTTAGTTGGATGGTTAATTAATACATTGGTAAATGTTTTAGAATCATATAAAATAGCCTTACCATGTTGCACTAAAACTAATCCCATAACATAGTTGCTTGCATCATTTTTAATCTCAAATTGTTGCTTAAGACCTAGAAGTAATAAAACTGGTGTTTTACTAATTTTCTCTTTCAATGTATCGAAGGATTTTTGCTGCTCACCTCCCCACTGAAATACATCTTTCACTCTGGTCAAACCATGTAATGGTCCTAAAATGAGTGGGAATTCATTGATAACTTTTCTCCAAATAAGCTCCTAATTTCTCTTATGTTGATTGGTTTAAGCCAATTCACAATGACTTCAAATTTTGAGGGATCAATATTCAATTCACCCCCTCCTACAATATGACCCAAATAAACCAAAAAAAAATTCCCCAATTAACACTTTGAAATCTTGAGATATAATTTCTCTTTTTTCAAGACATCTAAAACTTGTTTCACATGCTTGACATGTTCTTCACGAATCTTACAAAAATTTAGAGTATCATCTAAGTAGATTACGACAAAATTATCAAGGAATGGTCTAGTACATCATTCATAACTATCATCGATATTGTAAGTGAATTTAAAGTCCCAAACGACATAACTGGACATTCAAATAGACCTTTTTTTATTATTATTGAAAGAATTTTTCCAAATTTCACCTTCAACAATCCTTATGCGATGATAATTTCTTCTCAAATATTTCCTCTTTTAGGAGGAAACCCTTCCGGTTCCTAGCACATATTTTCATGAGTGTTAACAAATTCAATCAAATCATGCTTGATTGTTTAATCTCATAATGTAATTTATTTATTTTCAACAATATCTTTAGCTTTAATCATCAATAACCGAAAATTATTACTAGCATTTACAATCCTTTTCATCTCAACAACACTTACACTTACAAGAGATAAGTTCGTCTTATTGAAATGTACTCTAACAATATACTCAGATACATCTTTAAAAATATGATATTTGTTCTCATGGCGAAATAATACGGATTTTCATTCATACAAGTATGGACTCCGTAAATAAATTCCACATATGTTAAGTGGTAAAACATCAAGCTCTAACTCACCAATAAAATTTGCAATGATTGTGAATTAAAGTTTAAATTTTACTGTCACTTGTAATTTGGAATCATCACATACCCAACCCAAAGGGAAAGGTTTAGTATGAGGGGTAGTTTTTAAGTTTAGTTTCTTGAAAATTTCTTCAAAGATAAGATTGACTTGGGATCCACTATTAAAGAATGTATCAACTTTTGTATGTTTTGGAAGACCCTGATATGGAAATACTCAATTCTTTATTTATAATTTTAAGAATCAATAGGAATAATAGAAGAAGATGTAATTTGTTTAGAATATTTAACTTTTATTCCCATGGTTGTGATTTTGGTTTCATCACTTCAATCATATCATAGATCTTGTTGATTTTTACCAACAATATTTTTTTTTCCCTTTTTGTTGGACTTCTTTTGTCTCATTTCTCAATGTAGTTTCAAGGAATGGTCTTCATAATGTCCTTGTTTTGAATAATATTTATAGGTAAGTTTCTCTCCCTATTTATTGACTGTATAATTATTTTTGTCTTTTCCTTTAAACACCCCCTTTCCTTTGTCTCTATATTTTAATGGATTCTTGCTAATGTCTTGAGGAACATTATTTTTTCTTGGTTGTAAATCAGTTTCCTAAACACATACTTCATCTAGAATGGTGGGATTAAACATAAGTATATAATATATTAAATAAATATGTAATCCACCTATGTATTTAAGGATAGTGTCCTACGATGACATATCAACACCTAAGATTAAAGCTCTTCCTTTAAATTATTTTGTGTAAATTTGAAAAATTTGACCTTTAGCTCACCTAAAAATTTCCAATACATAATTTCATTTTGAATATAAGCTAATGGATAAAATTTCCTTCCTAATGTAGCTATAAAATCATTCCAAGAAGAGATAATTTTACCACTTTTCTTCAAATATCCTTGATTTCTGGCCTCCCATTAGGTGAGCGATAGACTTTCCAAATGAAGAGAATAAATCTAGCTCTTTGTAACATCATCCTTAATATTTTTAATCTTGTAATAGAATTCAACTTGATGATCCCAATTATCCAACTTTTTAGGATTTACTACCCAATTGTACATAAAAAATTAAAAATTGACATGAAGCTTAAGAAAAACAGACTTAACATGTCCTTTTGGAGATCTAGGAGGAGTATGCTAGGTGTTGGAGGTCAAGAAGGAGATGAGCATGAAGGTGAAGATGGAGGTGAAGGAGGAAGTGGTTGAGGGAATAGAGGATTGCTCCAATCACCACCATTACCTTTTGGATTGTTTTAAATCTCTCCTTGAAACCTTCTTTTCTTGTCATTTTTCAACCTTTTAACCATATGAGACATATAATATATCTAAAATCTCTCTCATCCTCACATATCAACTCTTGTCCTTCTTCATGTGCCATTCTTGGAGGATATTTTGGAATTTTTGACCTCCTTGAACCAATTTGAGGGTTTTTTCATTCAATCACTCCCTATACTCTTTTGAAATTATACCTTACAATCATTCAAAAACACTTTCAAAAATTGTCAAACCTTAAGAACAATGATGCATGATACCAAACTGATATGAAAATAAAACGTGAAGGTTTCTTGAAAAGGGTTTCGACCTAGTTTATGTCTTTGGGGAAATGAATAGAAATTGAAAAAGCACATAAAATTAGTAATTTTAGTTAATTTTTGGAGCTATAACCAGAGAGAAATATAAAACATGGCACATCCCAAAACATCAATTTGATGAGAAAGTTCACCCCTCAAGGGCTACATATCTCAGTATAGCTTCCAATGTTGGCCCTTTATATTATATGCTCAAATTATGAATTACAATAGTATACAATGTTCAAATGATAAACATAATTCTACCATTGTGTCCAAAACACCAAAAAACACCTGTATAGGCTCTTCTTAGCTGAGAAATGCTGAAAAATGGCCAAGTTATGCCTAATTTTCCATTTCTCTACCATTGGTCCTCCAAAATGACAAAAACTTGATAAAATGGAAACTTTTTCCTCGTTTGGTGTATTTCCTGGGAAATAATAAGGTGTGGGGAGGAAGAAAATTCTGTCGAAATTGGTGCAAAAGTTTGAGCACTTAGTCGAGCAGAGTCGACCCTAACGTTTTCCATTTTCATTAGTCCTGCAACATCAATGTGGCCATGGGTACAAGCCAGAGGACACACGCCCATAGACTCCACCACTATTAGTCATGTTATGGGCCATGTGGCTCAAGTTTTGGAACCACAAACCAACTCTTCTTTCATTCCATCTTAGAGGATTTGCTGTGGTTGTTCGAACCGGGGGTTGCGGCTTAACTGCCTGCCCCCTCAGTCATTACACCTAGTTGTAGGTATATTCATATGGATCAGGGATAGTGCCATGTGCTCACACCATCCTCCTTTCATCTATGTTGTAGTCACGTGATATGTAATATGACCTCGGGCTAAGGCCGATCGGGTGGGCCCACTAGCCAAGACCCTCCCCCAATAGCTGGATCATTATAACTTAAATATAAATGATCCATGTTATATATTAAAAAAAATATTTTGTAGGTTGGTAGCTCTGATGGTTAGCCTATCGGAGGTGACAAGGTCAAACCTCATTTGTTTTCTCAAAACCTTAACAAATATTGAAAAGGTCGAGAGGGCCATGTAGCACCCTCTCATTGGGCCACGTGGCACTTCCCAATTTCTTTAACCAAAATTGATAAAACCAATGAAACTTCTCCAATTCAACTTGCATGACCTCCCATGCACCAATACGGGATTTTCCCACCATATATGCCAAGTCATCCTATGAAATTTAGCACCACTTAAATGTACGACCTCCCTAGTCAGTATCCTAGTCAATCTTACAAGTTGACTTTTTAGTTACTTACCAAAAACTTCAAAGTGTGATAAATTTCATATACGGTATCAGATTGTGGTGATTCAAGCCTCATTGGAATAAGAACGATGTTATTTATGATCTGGAACTAGTTCCAAGAAATTTTTAGAACCTTTATTTTTGATAATATTTGTTATTTCCTAGATCACTTCATCACCATGGATAGTTAAGATAACTTCTCAACCATGAATTTATAATGATTCAAGAATTACTTCACCATATATCATCCAATAAAATTACAAGCGTAGCCATTATCCTTAAATAATTATAATTATTTGAATAAGCTAGATTAGGTACGAAAAAAATAGGGGACTTCAAATCTCCACCCAAATTTAGGCAAACTACACCACAATATATCTTCTGTCTGACCACTCGCAAGTTGGATCAAGAGTCTAAGGGAATGGTTTAACATGCTAAATTGGACACCAATTTTATGGTAATATACTCAATGTATGGGAGAAATTGTTTGTATGGTTCATCAACTACTCTCTCGCAGTAAGCACCACAATGGCCTACTTGCCCTCTGAGTTTTAGAACATAGGAACTCACCAAAAATGTGTCGCACATAGTGTTTTCATTGATGAAAAGGAAATGGAATTGAGGTCAAAGGGGATCTATGGATAATAATAGCACGACCATACTTATATGATCAAATAATTAGCTTGGATCTTCATGAAGTAGTAGGACAACTTGATTTTTTGTGAGTCCTAGTACATGAGGAGATGGGTACCTAAATTTATTTGATATTTCGACCAATTTAATTTGATAAAAATTTCTTAAAGATAAAATGGTTTCATAGTTCTCTTCGATACCTGTCCAATAATCTATTCGACTCAAAAAACTCCTCCGTAATGAGAAGTTTTTGCGTACTAAAAATTATTAATAGTCAGGGAAAAAATTAAAAGGCCAAAATATAGGGTGAAAACAAAAAAAATTAATTGGTTTAATCTCTTGCAAGTATATAGTAGATCCACCACTGACCCAAATGATCAATGGTCACAGGCACAAAAATAATGCACTTTTTAACATATCTAAATGGCGTGCAGGTTCAAGACCAATAAGTGCTATTACTCACAGATCAACATATATATCAAATGGAAACAGCAAAAGATTTAATATGATCCTGAGATCTAATAAAATATCGACACATTGACATATGGATATCAACACTCTCATTTTAAAAGTATTAAAATATTGATTTCCTTGGGTCAAAACTAGTCATTCGTCCATAGCTTGAACACTATAAATATGGTGTAACATATGGATTTAATGATAGAACCTGGTAATTAATATATCATTTGTATATGGTTTGTATTGAATGGTCATCAATTGGATTAAATCTATTTTTTTGTTATGTTTTGTTTTAGTTTCATTTCTCAGGATTTGTTTGTGTGTGGGATGCATTCATTTTAATTTATGTTTGATCGCATTGGGAAATGGTTGTCCATTCATAATTACCTTCATATATGTTGAAATAAGAATGTCACCATGACATGTGTAGTAGAGCTCAAGAAATATATTTCATCATGAACCTTTGTGACTAAGGTTGATTTCTCTAACTAGGAATAAATGTCATTGTGACTTTTATGGTGGAGTTCAAGTAGTATATGTCATCATGATACTATAACATAAAGAAGAGTACTCCATGCCAAAAAATTTTGATCCATGTATATCATCATGATCTTTGTGGTAGAGGTGAATGTATGAATATTATCACGACCCATATGGTAGAGGCCAAGTTATGTATATCATCATGATCACTGTGGTAGAGACCAATGAGTGAATATCATTTTCCACCCAGTGGTGGAGTTCAAGCCTTATATTTCATCATGACCATTGTGACAAAGGATAAGCAATGTATATTATTGTGACCCTAACGACAATATGAATAATGTATGTCATTTTGACCCTATTGTAGCCACTACAACTATCCTCTGAAATGTGGCCCCAGTCCAAAATTTTAGAGCCCCTGTCACTTTTGACGAGATACATGATAATGGGATCATTCCTCACACAACAATATTAGGCCTAGGGCATCCTCCCTGCCCAGGTACTTTCGGGTTAAAAGTTGGTTTTGATATCATGGATGGTTTAATCTGGTGTTTCTCTTAGTTTCATTTTTTTATAAGTTTGGTTGTAAGGTTGCAACCATCATGAAGCTCAACCATATGTCACTTGGTGACCAAGTGACCTCTTGAAATCACCAAGTCACTCTTTCTCTCAATTCCAAACCTTTGTGACTTAGCGATATCACGACATATACTTTGGTTGCAGGGTGGAAAGGTCGTAAGGTCATTGAACTCCTCACAATAACACATTTTTTACCATGCGAGAAAGCGACCCCCAGGTCGCATATTTTCCGAGTCGCAATATGGGAAATTTTACCGAAAATCATGACTTAGTGACCCAATGACCTAGTGACCTACTGACCCTACGACTACAATTAAGGCTCGCACGTGCTACCATTTTATATATAGGAGTTTTGTGTAGGTCGCAATTGACTAGCATGGTAGAGGCTCCTATGTGATCAGATTGCCAAATTGGAAATCGTTTTCATCTGGATAAGTAGTCGTAACCTCCAGTACCTTTATTTTAATATTATGTATGATGACCTACCCTTGATTAACCCTCACGCTTGTTAGGTATTTTCCTTTTGATCCTTGCTTACCTATTTTTTACCATAAACAATTTTTTTTCCTTTTAACTTTCTCTCTCTCACCAAGTCGCCGCATCTTACATGAATTAGCTCAGATCCCTATGTTTCCTCTCCGTCCCCCTTTTTTTTTCCCTCTCACCAACTCTTATGGACCTTCTCAACTTTTATGTTGCTTCTTTCCTCTTGATTTACCCTCTCTCACATGCAAGTCGCACTATTTCGCGCTATTAAGGAAACCATAGCATGACCTCATGACCCGTGACCCCATGACCTGCGACCAAGTCGCCAGGTCACCAGGTCATCAAAGCTCTCATTTTAACCCCAACGAGACTCTATGAATAGGTCGTCAGGTCGCAAATCTACCTTTCCTAGACCTTCGCGACGAACACATGTTGCAATTCCCTAAAAATTCCTTGTGTCACCTACCTTGTTGGTCACTCAACATCCTAGACCTGCCTAGGCATTAGGTGGCTTGGACTGGTTATTCTGACTATCATATTATTTTATCCCTGTCGTTTGTCTTATCATGGGATTTTTTTTTAAACATTCCAAGTGACGTGGAAGATGAACTTGATTATGTTTCAATATCCTATGCATTAGGCGATATGGCACCCCTAATAGTCTGAAGATGACAAAAGAGCCCAGAGATCGATGTTATAGACAATGATTTACCTCTAGTGCTTACTCCCATCTATGGGGACACAAATTATGTATTTGGAAATAGTTTCAAAATTTATTTCTATGACATCTACCAGGAATTTGTAAGGCAAGAGTTTCTAGAATACCTAGAAGACCTCCAAGTGTAACTAAATATCAAGAGGTATAAACTACAGTATGTCACAGTGCACCCCGCAATCTTCCCATGCATGGAGGTCATCTATTGGATTCTGGAGAAAACATATTACAAGCATTCAATCATAAGGGATAACATCGAGGCACATTTTTACAACATGGCCACCACAGAAACCAATTTGTATTATTCACGTCCATACAAGTAAGATTCCTTCAATACCTAGTGGGTAGCGACACATAATGTTCAAGTTTAGGATATCTTAAAGAGCTAGTGGGAGGAGCCTGAGAAGTTGAGGGGGAATAAATACCAAGAGTATAAGACAGAAGGTGTCAAGAAGGTTTATAGGCTCATCAGAGCTATGATGTGCAGGATGTACGGAAGAGTAGATGCCAACACCTTCAACGGAGCATGGATCCCCTTGATGCACAAGGTTTCCACCTAGGGGATGTGCCTTAATTGGGCCCACTTGTTAATATCGACTTTAAGGGAAAATATATCGGCAAAAAATGTTTGAGATGAGGGGTTAACATTTAAATTACAAATGGCCTCATATCTATCATATTTTATTTATTCATTATGTCGCTTTGACCAATGGTCTCATAACTGGGAGTCGATAGCTAGAGGCTGAATCCACAAAAATTTTAATATTTTCAGGCACTCCAGATACAAAAAATACATCGACCTTATATCAGAAGACTTTGTCACTATGATCTACCAACTACTATTCAGGGAACATCCACCTTGTATGTCTAAGAGAGCCATGGACACAGTCATTGAGGTGGAACATTGGTTCCCCATGTAGGAAGGCAACATCATAAGACTTTTCGGGTCCTTCAAGACACCCCATGCATTGCCAATATTTTTCACTAACAAGTTGCTACTACAGGATGTCTGTCACCAAATGTCAAGTAGTTTCTCTAAGACATTAAGGAAAGAAAATAAGAAACCATGGCCAACCCTCCCACTCACCATCAGAGCTTATAGAGTTAAATATTCTAAAGAGATAGAAGTTGTGGCCGAACAAATAAAAGGGTTTCGATTCATACCCTTATATTTCTGGTCCTATGAACCAGAAAATATTATGCCAACACACTGAAAATAAGCCAAATTCAATTGGTCCTACCAACACACTGAGACAACTCAAGAGGACAAAGTGACCAATTGGTATAAAGCACACATGCAGTTATGCCCCATAGAAGAGCTTGAAGTGGGAGGAGAGAAAGAAGTAAACTCTAAGGATGACCTAAGTTTAAATGAAAGAGCATCCTCCATGAAGATAAAGAGAAATACAGGAGGGGATTCTTCCTCCCAAGCCAAGAAACAAAACAATTCCATGGCCAATGATTCCCCAAAATATGTGGAGGAAGAAGGGGGCAAAGAAACCTTGGAACAATGAAATATCATCCTGGCAAGGAAAAAGATAGAAATAGGGTAGAAAAGGGAGGAGGAGCTCAAGAGAATACAAGATGTGGTAGCCCAACAAAAAAAGGAAGAGAGATAGAGGCAACAAGAAGAAGAGCAATGCAAGAACGAACAGAAGGAAGAGCAGAGAAAGAAGCAGGCTGAGGAAGCACGAAGAATGAGAGAGGAAGAAGCAAGAGAAAATGAAGAGGAACATAAAATGAGAGAGGAAGAATATAAAAGGAAACACGAGGAGGATATAGAAGAATAAAGTAATAAATCGAGAGGTGAAGCAAAGAGCAAGAGGATAGAAGAAGTAACCCAAAAACAACAATAGAAAAGAAGCAAAGCACAGGAAATTGGGTCACAGCCATTACAACTTAGTAGGGAGACATATCTGCCCACGCTTGAAATTCCCCATTTATTCCTGTAACAAGAGGGCACCTACCCCTCTCAGAGTTAGGTATTTCAGAGGAGAAAGAGTATGAATTATTGGACCTAAGAAGGCTGTCATATGATCAACTCACCTACAAGATTAGGCAAGAAATATCCGAAGACCAAAATACGATCCAGAGAGTTGGTGTAAATCCATATGGAACCAGAGTTCAACTAAACCTTCATAATTATCAAAATCGTTTTAAATTTATTGATCTGTCTCATCACTAATGACATGCAAACCCCTGAAGACAAGTGACATTGTGCATAAACATATAAGAGAAGTGTGTGTCAATATATAATCAAGTATGTTAGTAGGGACATTGTGGAAGGAAAATTCCAAACCCGACGTTTAAATACAAAGAGGCCCAGTCAAAACTAAGGTTTTGTATGTATATATAGAGATTTATATCAAAAAAAGGTAGAAGTGTAATGATATATATGTGTAATGTAATGTCTTCATAAAGGTAATGGTTATTCATCAAATAGTAAAAAAAATGGCAGGGTAATTCGATTAATTGTGGGTAGAGATTAGGAAAGAGGTAAGTTAGGAAAACAATTATAGTGTAAGAGTTAAGGGTGGGATCTTAACTAACCAATTACCATTTTCCATTGAAATAGAAGTGGTCAATTACTTGATATGGAAACTCTTTGGAATTATGTAATTGGAATATAGTCCTAAGGAGAAGATGTCAATGGTAATACAATTCATGACAGTAGTGTTTGTGTTAGGTCACTATATCACTAGTATAGTCCCTTATTATTGTTAGTGTAAACCCCTTATTGTTATTATTGTACCCTTGTAACCCCCATTTTGCTATTATTGTGCCCTTAAATTATTATTGTTAGGTCGGCTAGGATTACATTGTGGCCCACTAGGATTACATTATGGCCCCATGGACTCCTATATATAGAAAGGAGGTTTGTAAATTGTATCATCCAAGAATTGTTCATTTATGTAATGTATTGGAGGTTGCCCCCTCGAAGTGGCTCATTTCTAAGGCGTTGATATCTCTTTTCTTCTCTTTTTGAAGCTGGTTACACAACAAAATAAATGTTAATCGTGATTTCATAAACTCTAATGTTGGCGGGAAGAACCACCATATTCCAAAAATGGATATGAGGAAGTTTGATGGAAAGGATCCTGTAACATGGATACTACACATGGAGCAATATTTTGATCTCCATAACGTGCAAAACACACAAAAGGTACGCATTGCAACTTTACATTTAGAACAAAATACATTTGTATGGTATCAATGGCTTTGCTCCCGTAAAAAAATTGTCACTTGGTCAATTTTTACTGAGGAAATGATAGCACATTATGAGGATACAAAGAGCAACACCTTCTTTACCCAATTGATAAATCTCAAACAAAAGGGTTTAGTGGGCCAGCACATTGAGGACTTCCAAAAATTGAGTATAAGGGTAACTGATATTTCAGAGGACCACAGGATTGATCTCTTCTTAGGCAGTTTAAAGGATAACATTCAACATGAAGTTCGTGTTCTCGAACCTGATTCATTAGAGAAGGCATTCAGGTTGGCAAGAAAAGTTGAATGTAAAATTATGGCAACAAGGAAGTCTACTACTCAATTCTATAAAGAAGGAAGTGTGGATACATCTAGATTTCCACAACCTACAAGGTTGACACCACAACAATTGGAAGAAAAAAGAGCAAAAGGGCTTTGCTACAGTTGTGATAGAAAATACACTAAAAGTCATAAGTGTGCTGAGAAGAAATTATTTTACATAGATTGTGAAGAGGAAGAAGAAAATGAACAAGAAGAGGATATACACCAGGAACCAGCCCCAGAAGAGGAAGCAATGAATCCAACCATATCGTGTAATGCACTGGCAGGAATTACCACTCCTCAAACTCGCAAGATAAAAGGACAAATCAAGAAGAGAAAGGTAATAGTGTTGATTGATTCAGGTAGCACCCATAATTTTATTCATTGTAAGGTAGCCAAGGAATTAAATTGTTTCTTATACCCAGCACCAGAATGTCAAGTGATGGTTGCAAATGGAGGAACTATAAATTGCTCTGGAAAATGCAATAACATCAAGCTAACCATGGGGGAATATGTGTTGACTAGTCCAATGCTTTCCATTCCTATGGGAGGTGCTGATGTTGTACTAGGAGTACAATGGTTACAATCTTTGGGGGACGGTAGCTTTTAATTTTCAAGAACTTTTCTTGAAATTCTTTTCAGAAGGAAAGGAAGTCGAATTACGGGGTATTGAAGGGAAGCCAGGAAGGATAATAAGCTCTAATGGCATGACAAAGCTTCTAAAGAAAGAACAACGAGGCGTAATTGCAAAATTATGCTCACTAGAAGTTTCGACATCAAAATCATCTATTTCTGCAGATCTCCAACAAGTCTTGGACAATCATTCCAAGGTGTTTGAAACTCCCAAAGGACTCCCACCCATTCGTGATCATGATCATGCTATTCATTTGATTCCAGGAAGTGTTCCTCCAAACATCAGGCCTTATAGATATCCTTACTTCCAAAAGAGCTAAATTGAACGTATGATTGCAGAAATGTTAGAGGCGGGTATAATTCAACCTAGTCAAAGTTCTTTCTCTGCTCCCGTAGTATTGGTACGCAAGAAGGATGGATCATGGCGAATGTGTCCAGATTATAGGGAGCTCAATAAGCTCACCGTTAAAGATAAATTTCCCATTCCTATGATTGACGAATTATTGGATGAATTACATGGAGCAATTTATTTTACCAAGTTGGATCTTCATTCAGGATATCATCAAATTAGAATGAAGACCGAAGATATTCCAAAAACAGCATTTCAAACTCATGAAGGTCATTATGAATTTTTGGTCATGCCTTTTGGCCTTACCAATGCACCTTCTACATTTCAAGGGTTGATGAATTCCATTTTCAAACCCTTCCTTAGAAAATTTGTGCTAGTATTTTTTGATGATATACTAATCTATAGGAAGTCTTGGAAGGATCATGTTGAACATGTTGACAGGGTGCTCAAACTATTGCAGGAGAAACAATTATATGCAAAAGCATCCAAATGTTTCTTTGGAGTACAAGAGGTGGAATATCCGGGTCATATTATATCCCACGAGGGTGTTAAAGTAGACCCTAACAAAATTAAAGCCATTAAGGAATGGAAAGTCCCTAAGACAATAAAGCAGTTGCGAGGATTTCTCGGGTTAACAGGCTATTATCGTAAGTTTGTTAAGAATTATGGAAGAATAGCAGCACCTATAACAACATTATTGAAGAAAGATGCATTTTCATGGACTTCTGAAGCAACTAAGGCCTTTGAACATCTTAAAGAGGCAATGTGCCTAGCACCGGTCTTAGCTACGCCAGACTTCACAAAAACCTTTATTGTGGAATGTGATGCCTCAGGAAATGGAATTGGTGCAGTTTTAATGCAGGAAGGAAGACCCATTGTTTTTGAAAGTCGTCCAATCAAAGGAAAGTATTTACAGAAACCTATTTATGAGAAGGAAATGTTAGCAATACTGCATGCACTAAAGAAATGGCGAACTTACCTAATGGGAAGACACTTCAAGGTAAAAACTGATCATGATAGTATTATACACTTTTTGGAACAAAGACTATCTTCAAAAGAGCAAGAAAAATGGGTCACAAAGATGTTGGGTTATGACTTTGAAATAATCTACAAAAAAGGAAAGCTTAATGTTGTTGCAGATGCACTCTCAAGAAAGAATGAAGAGGTGGAAGCATTGCTTTGTGCCACTTCTATTATCCAACCAGATTGGATAACTGAAGCAAGAGATGAATGGAAGAAGGACAAAGATGTATGGACACTCATTCAAAAGTTTCAGCAAGATCCTAGTACATCTGATACATTTAGTTGGAAAAATGATTCCTTATGGTACAAAGATCGCTTATATCTTTGTAAGAATTCCCAACTAAAACAAAAGATTCTTCTAGAATTGCACACTTCTCCTTTAGGAGGACACTCAGGATTTTTAAAAACTTACCACAGGGTGAAGAAAGAATTTTTTTGGGATGGCCTTAAATCCGATATTCAAAAGTTTGTGGCGGAATGTTTGGTTTGCCAGCAGAATAAAGTGGAGACAATTAAGACCCCGGGACTTCTACAACCTTTATCCATTCCAAGTCAGCGTTGGGAGGAGATTTCAATGGATTTTATCACAGGTTTACCTAAGTCTCAAGGAAAGAATGTCATCATGGTGGTAGTTGATAGACTTACCAAGTATGCACACTTTTGTGCATTATCTCATCCATTTAAAGCAAGTACAGTTGCTACTACATTTATGGACCGAATTCAAAAGCTACATGGAAGCCCAAGGGTTATTGTGAGCGACAGAGATCCCATTTTTACTGGAAATTTTTGGACGGAGTTATTTTCTTGTTTGGGTACTCAATTAGCTCATAGCTCATCTTATCATCCTCAATCCGATGGTCAAACCGAGATAGTAAATAAATGTTTGGAAGGATATCTTCGTTGTTTTGTATCTGATAAACAAACACAATGGGTCAAGTGGTTACCTCTCGCTGAATGGTGGTATAACACTTCCTTCCATACTGCAGCAAAAATGACCCCATTTATGGCACTTTATGGATATCATCCACCATCGATCACATCATCTTTAAGTGAAAATTTGAAGGTTCAAGCAGTGGAAGATCACATCGAGCATCAGCAAGAAGTTCTCCAACTCTTAAAGGATAACCTGAATTTGGCACAAAATCGAATGAAACAACAGGCAGATCAACATCGTAGCGAGAGAAGTTTTGATGTAGGAGATTGGGTATTTTTACTGCTACAACCATACAAACAAATGTCCCTCAAGCAAGCAAAGAAGGATAATAAATTATCGCCAAAGTACTATGGTCCTTACAAGGTGTTGCAAAAGATTGGTACTATGGCATACAAATTGGAGCTTCCCGCTTCTTCGCGAGTACATCCAGTTTTCCATGTTTCATGCTTAAAGAAGGTTATAGGTGAAAATCTTCCAGTTCAAACAGTATTGCCAGAACTTGATGGGGAAAGGAAAATCATATTGGAACCTGAAGCAGTCATGGAAAAAAGAACTCGACAACTACGGAATCGATCAATTTCAGAGTATCTCATCAAGTGGAAGAACTTACCCACCGAAGATTCTACATGGGAGGATGAGAATTTTATACAGAAGCACCCAGAGCTACTCAAGTGTTGAGGACAACACTTTTTTGAAGGAGAGGGGCATGTTAGGTCCCTATATTACTAGTATAATCCCTTATTGTTGTTAGTGTAACCCCCTTATCGTTATTATTGTACCCTTGTAACCCCCATATTGTTATTATTGTGCCCTTAAATTATTATTGTTAGGTCGGCTAGGATTACATTGTGGCCCACTAGGATTACATTATGGCCTCATGGACTCCTATATATAGAAAGGAGGTTTTGTAAATTGTATCATCCAAGAATTGTTCATTTATGTAATGTATTGGAGGTTGCCCCTCGAAGTGGCTCATTTCTAAGGCGTTGATATCTCTTTTCTTCTATTTTTGGAGCTGGTTACACAACATTATGATAGAAAATGCACCAAACTCTAAATCATGGTCTAAACCAAACTCTAAATCATGGTCTAATGACAAGAGTAAAAATGTCGGGCCGATATAATTGAGAATAAAATATAAGTGATGACAATTATTATATGAAAATTTGACCATTAATTAGATTAAAGTATAGAAACCAGAATGTTTGATAGATAGTATTTGTCAGATTGTGACAAAACACATTAAGTCTGTTGTATTTGAATGGTATTAATTCCATAAATAGAAAAAAAAATTGTTTGAAGTGGAGGTGTTACAAATGGTATCAGAGCCCATGTTAAAAAACCAGGCCTAAATGTGTGCTCACATCAGAAAATGAGAATCCAATAATTTTTTTGTTCTAATTTCTTTTTTTTAAAACAAATATACCCTAATGTTTACATCTGTGTACAATGAATTAGTGTAGAACTGTACAACTGAAACCATGAGTGAATGGGATGAGTTTTATGTAGATCTAGGTTATTCAAAAATCCACCAGATCCGAATGCTCCATTTCTGGCCATGATACATTAGATGCAAAGAGAAATGATGCAACTGAAAATCCACAATGAAAGATTATCGCTAGCCAACGAAGAGAAAAAAAGGTTAATCAGAAAATTAACCTCTAGGACCAGTCATCAAGCTGAAGGTTTTGGTCGAAAGAGAAAGGAAACTAAAAACCATTCAGAATAATATGAGGATGATGAAACCTCTAGACAACAGTCTAGAAGGAAAAAGGAATTGCAAGGAGAATTCCAAAAAATCAAACCTCCCTCTTATGATGGTGAGAAGGAGGAAGATGCAGAAACTTGACTTCTAAAAATGGTAAAATACTTCCAAGTTTATGAATATGGAAGTAACTTGAAAGCCAAGTTGGCTATTGACCAATTACAAGGTAAGGCTACCTTGTGGTGGGAGGAAACCAAAATGGTGCATGTGACGGATGAGAAAATTTTCACTTGGGAAGATTTCCAAATTAAATTTAAATCTAGATATCTGAATGAATGATACTATGATGAAAAACCCAAAGAGTTTCATGAGCTTAGGTTGGGATAGCTTACCATTGATGAATTTTTTACCAAATTTTCCAACCTTCTTCTCTATGTACCTTATATAAGAGAATAAAAGGCCAAGGTACAACGATTTTTAAATTACCTACTTACTATATAAAAGGAGATAATATAATTTGATATCCCCAAGACAATGGATGAATTTGTGCGCAAGGAAAGACTATGTTATCAACAATTCAATGGAAGAAATGAACAAGTGAAAAACTGGCAGAAAAAAGAAAAGGGTGACTCTAGTGGAAATAGAGTAAAACTAGAATAATTAAAGAACTTTGGGGAAAATCACCAAAGAAAGAAGTTTAAAAAAACCAGAGAAAATCAACTAGCCCAATCACAAACAGGATCTAAACAAATAGATGGAAACAGTAAAAGAGATGGAACTATAAAAATGAGGGAGCCACTAAAGTGTTGGGGTTGTGCATAACCTCATCTTCTATGAGACTGTCCTCAGCGAACCATTCATAACATAGAAGTGCTGAGAGAGGCATCTACTGTAAATGATGTGGAAAGAAACATTCCCACAATTAGTGTTATGCTGGAAGATCATCAAGCTGAACACTAATGAACCATGATCGAAATAGAAGGTATGATTTCTGAACAACATGTTTCTATTTTGATAGATACAGGTGAAAATTTAAGTTATATGAGTCGTTATATTATGGAAAAGTGAAAATTGAAGTCAGAAAAATTTCAGCAAGCAAGGTTAGTTCAGTTAGCTACAGGAACAAAAAGAAAAGTGACCCATAAGTTACCAAAGAATGCTGTAAATTTAAATGGGTATGAAACTGAACTGAATTTCAATATTTTTCCCCTGGGTTCCTATGATGTGTTGGTAGGAATGGACTGGCTAGAATAATAGAAATCCATACTAAATTGTTTAGATAAAACAATACATTGTATAGATGGTGAGGGAAAACCAGTAATAGTGAAAGGGAAACCCAAACCAATATCAGTTAGACAGATTTCAACACTTCAGTTGAAAATGACAACAAGAAAAATTTTCCATGTATATGTTGTACATGTAGAAGATTTCAGACAACAAACTAAAAAATAACTTGTAGAAAACTTACCAGTCATCAGAGAATTTAAGTATGTATTTCCATATGCAATTCGTGACTCACCCCCTAAAATAGAAATTGATTTTTGAATTGAGTTAATACCAAGAGCTACACTACTCTCGAGGGCCCCATATAGAATGAGTACCCCAGAGTTGTTAGAGTTAAAACTGTAGCTACAAGAGTTTTTGAACAGAGACTATATAAGACCAACTGTATCCCCATGGGGAGCACGAGTACCATTTACAAAAAGAAAGCTGGTACATTCAAAATGTGTATAGACTACTGACAACTGAACAAAATGATGATCAAGAATAGATATCCTCTACCCAGGATAGATGATTTATTTCATCAAGTGAGAAGAGCCACGGTCTTTTCAAAATTTGATTTAAGGAGAGGTTATCATCAAATGAGAATTAAAGATGAAGAGATAAATAAAACTACATTCAGAACTAGATATAGACACTATGAGTTTGTAGTTCTACCTTTTGGGTTGACTAATGCACCTACTACCTTTATGTGCGTAATGAACAATGCCTTAAGTAAATATCTTGATAAATTTTTTTTAGTATTTATTGATGACATTATGATATATTCTAAGAATGAAGTTGAACATAAAGAACATCTGAGAATTGTCTTACAAACATTTAGATAAGAATAAGTTTTATGCTAAACTTCACAAATGTAAATTTTATGAAGATAAAATTCAGTACTTGGGCCATACAATTTCAGAAAAAGGATTAGAAATGGACCCAGAAAAGATACAAGATATCATTGATTGGCTCGTGCCTACTAATGTTTACTGCATAAGATATTTCATGGGAATTGCAGGATATTATAGCAAATTTGTAGAAAAATTTCAGCGTTAGCCTATCCCATCACATCTGTACAGAAGAAAGGAGTGAAGTTTGAGTGGACATAAAAATTTCAACATATTTTTGAACAGTTAAAACTTAAACTCATAACTGCTCATATTCTAAATATTGTTGATCCAAATCAAGAATTTCTAGTGTGCATGGATGCTTGTGAATAAGGATTAGCAGGAGTGTTATTACAAGAAAACTGAGTCATATCATATGAGTCAAGAAAATTAACGAAACATGAACATAATTACATTGTGCATGACTTAGATTTAGCTGCTGTAATACAAGTTTTGAAGATGTGCAGACATTATCTATTAGGAAAAAGTTTTGTATTAATGAAATATCACATCAATTTGAAGTACTTTTTCACACAACCTGATTTAAATGCTAGGAAAGATAGGTGGTTTTCCTTCCTTACTGAATTTGACATGGAGATAAAACATATCAAAGGAAAGGAAAATAATATTGCAGATGCTTTAAGTAGGAATCCTTGTAAAAATTTGAAGAGCATTGGGAGTAGTGAAAATTTTTATATTGAAGGATTGATCCAAGAAGTAATGAGGGAAGACCCAAACTATGAAAAACTCCAAGAAAAATTGCAGGAAAATGAGATAGTGGGGTATACTCAAAACCAAAAGGGACTAATTTGTTACAAAAGAAGATTATACATCCCCAATGTGAAACTCATTAAAAAGTAAGATTCTAGATGAGTATCATAAAATATCCTATGTAGGACATCCAGGGTATCGGAAATTGATTTCATCCTTGAGAAAGAATATGTTCTATCTAGGAATGAAAAGGGATGTAGCTAATTATTTGGCTACATGTTTGGAATGCTGACACGTTAAGGTAGAGCATCCTCATCTAGCAGGACTTTTGAATCCTTTACCCATCCCAGAATGGAAGTGGGAAACAATTTCCATAGAATTTATAACTGGATTAACAAGAACTAAATACCAGCATGATTATATAATGGTAGTTGTAGACACATTGAAAAACGTTGCACACTTATTACCAATACAATCTACTTTTGGTACAACTAAAGTAGCTAATGTATTTATGAAAGAGATTGTAAAGTTACATGGTATTCCTAAAATGATCATATCAGACAGATATGCAAAGTTTACTTCAGCTTTTTGGAAGACTTTGTTTGGGGGAATGGGTATCAAATTGGACTTTGTTACTGCATAACATCCCCAAACCGATGGAAAAACTGAAAGAAAAAACCAAATTTTAGAAGACATGTTGAAAATGTGTTTGATGGACAGACCAACAAAGTGGGAAGACTTTCTACATATGGCAGAGTTTTCCTACAATAATAGCTACCAAGCCTTAGTCAATATGATTCCTTTTGAAGCATTATATGGCAGAAAGTTCCATACGCCTATAATTTGGAGCCAACCAGAGGATAAGTTAAGACTTGGACCCGATGCATTGCAGGAAATGGAGAGAACTGTAAATACAATTCAAAAAAATATCAAGACAACACAACACATGTAGAAAATATATGCAGATAAAAGAGAATTCATAGAGAATTCAATGTGGGCGATCATGTCTACTTGAGGATTAAGCCAAAAAATTGTATTTAGACACGGTATCTCGTGAAATTAGCGCCACGTCATCGTGACCTTTTTAGCCTCAGAAAGGGTGGGGCTAGTAGCATGCAAGTTGGATTTACTCTAGTCACATTAAGGCTCACAAGTTTTTTTATGTTTCATTATTAAAAAGTATGTACATGATCGTACTTATGTCATTGATTGGAATGTGATAAGGTGGTGCGTAACGAGAATTCTTCCGCAGCCACTTCGAATATTAGCATCGAAATAAATTAAGCTCTCGGGAACATAACATTGGCTAGGGTAAAAGTGCAAAGGAGGCACTTTGAAGTGGAGGCCCTTTTCACCCGTAGAAGCTACTTGGGAGTGAGAGGAAGATATGAAGGAAAAAATATACATCACCTGCTCTAAAAAGTGAATTTATAATTTTTTTCAAACAATTTGTGACTCGTCTTTGTTTGAGAGGAGTAATACATAATATCCCTAGTTCATATACTTTTATTAGATTGTTGAATAGTCCTAAAGTGATAAATTTGGCACAAAGGAAAACATTTATTGTGGGCATATTTTATTATTTCAATTTAATAAAATGAAAGTGGAAATAATTGTGAAAAGACTAGAGTATAATTAGAGATCAGGAATCCAAATCCATGAGGATGGATAAGGTTCCGAAGACTTTCCTAGTTCTCCAAAAATCCTTGGAGAAAATAAATTAAATATTGAAAATTAGATTGGAGATAAAAATATAAAAATATGCGCCAATAAAGAGGAAAGTCACTGGGAAGAGGTGGATTAAAACTAGAAAGATGAAAAAGCTATTTTTAAAGTAATTTTGTGAAAAAAAAGAGAGGAAAGCCTAAGAAAAAAGGAAAACAACACGATGATTAATTTGATGCAGTTATGGAAACAAAATGACGGGAAATCATGCTGAAATAAGAAAATTTTAGGTATAAAAGAGGTTGTCTACCGCTGGAAGGTTTCATCTCTACTTGGGGTAGCTGTAGCGAAAGAGATCATGGGTTGGGTGGGAAATAGTCTACCCGTAACTGGTATGAACAATTTAATTCATTTTATCTTTTCTTTGTGTTGTTATATTGAAGTTAATTAATGGTGAAGAAATTTTCTAGATATGTCCAAGATTATATTCCGTGTATGCAAATAATGTGAAAAACTATAAGTTGTTGCAAATTGTTAGATCTATCCATGTAACAAAAAATCATCTATAATAAATATAGCATAGATCAGTAGTGCTTCATAGATAAATAGGAGAATAGTACCAACTCTATGAATTTATAAACCTGGAAGTAAGTTTAAATCTGAGCTTAGGTGAACTAGCAGAATTAGTTATGAAGAATATAAATATAGTAGAATTATTTTAATAACCATGAAATTATGTTAAATAAACTAGTACATAATGAAAAACAAGTATGTGTGATAGTTGAATTGAATTTAGAACATTCAAAACAAATCTTCTATTGAGGCAAAAATTGAAGATCTCGATACTGTAGCTAAGACATAATATTATGTCAAAATTTCAATGAGGAATTCAGAAAATCATTAACATAATTGAAACAAAGATACTAGAGAATATATCACATAAGGAATGAAAACATAACTCCAATACTGGAAGTAAGAGTATACTAAATTATAATGAGTTATATTAATTCAAAGGATTTAAATCCATATACATATACTGTCCAGTGAAAACTATGTCGAAATAATTATACAAAATTGGGGAAATTTGTCCCATAAATTAAGAAATTAATATTGGAGCATATATTTCAAATTGTAACAAAAAAGAAGTGAAGTATAGATAACCACAGAGTGTAAGGGATAGTTACCTTACTAATAGTCATGGAGAATTAAAGTTGCAAGGAAAAGATAAATTGAAGTCAGTAAATGGAAGAGTATGTTGAATAAAAGAATAAAAAATAAATTAATTAATTTCAAGAATATTCTTACCCTAAACCTCAATGGCCTAACGAGTTAAAATGGAGACACATGGAATTGTAGAATTCCTGTAAAAATTAAGGGAACCAAATTAATAGCCCCTATCTGTAAAAATAATTGAAATTCAACAAAGGGAAATCCTTATAGACAAGAAATTCTGAACAAGTAGAATCATAATGCAAACAAAACTAATTCATAAAATTCCTACGATTATTTAACAAATGACGTAGTAGGTATCTATGAGATTTCAATAATGGAAATCAAGATTATGTGACTATGAATAAGGTAAATTTCCTTAACTCAGAGGTATAATTTGAGTTCTCAAAAATATAATATAAAATAGGAAACAAATTTACATCATAACATTGAGGGATGGGAAAAAAGGAATGATGATGCTGGAGCTAGCTCAGTGAAAAAAAAACAGTGGAAATGCATGAAAAACCAACGTTATAATGAGAAGAATAGTATCATTGTGAAGGAATAAAAATTGCCTAAAATGATTTCCATTATCACATGGAGGTGAACAGTTGATCTAGTCTACGAGTGGGAGAGGAGATGGGTTCCACAAGGCAAAATCCTTCACCTTAATTACACCAAAAAACATTAGATAGTCACATATTAAATTTTAAAATCGAAATTAAATGAAGACAAAGTAAAACTAGAAACAAAATTTATTTTTGAAAATAAGAAGGGAATTTCCCAACCAACGTGCGAGGTTAGTAAAGGAAGAATCATATTTGGAAAATACACAGACTGAGCAACCCTTGGCTTTGTATTGTCGAAAGGGATTTTACCAAGCACGTTGGCACAATGGTGTAATACCTTGAACAAGGGAATCTCGATGAAATACACAGAGTTTTGGGGATTACGCCATCACTACAAAATTAAAAGACAAATCAAATTTGCGACATAAATAAAGGAGAAAACAATAAAAGAAACTCAAACTTAAACTATAAAAATTTGAAAAAGCCCGAGAGTTGTAAGCTTAATTCAATAGGTTACAAATTAGAAACCATGTGGTGAATTCGTATTACCTGATAAGCATATGAGGGCTACGAGCTTCACCTTGGTGTCATAAACTGAAGATTTCATCTCAAAACAAAACGAAAAACTTTGTGAAGCTGAGAGACAAATGCATAACAAAGAAAAATGGTCGAAAAGAGAGACACAGGAAAAGATAATGGGAAAAGAAACCACAAACCCAATTGCGATGAGATCACCATTGTCCACGTAGAATAGATCCTACGATGGAGAATTTCACATGTCATTGAGGGTTAAATCAATAGTTGAACGAGCTATGTGACTACCTTCATAATGGAGTATTGTAGAATAAATGAAACAGGATCCCGAGACCAAAATACGATCCATAGAGTTGGTGTAAATCCATATGGAACCGGAGTTCAATTAAACCTTCATAAATATCGAAATCGTTGTAGATTTATTGACCTGTCTCATTGTTAATGACATGGAAAGCCCTGAAGACATGTGAAATTGTGCATATACATATAAGAGTAGTGTGTCTCAATATATAATCAAGTATGTTAGTAGGGAAATTGTAGAAGGAAAATTCCAAACCTTACGGGTAAATACAGAGAGGCCCAATCGAAACTAAGGTTCCATTTTTAGAAATAGAGAGTTATATATAAAAAAGGTAGAATTGTAATGATATATATGTGTAACGTAATGCTTTCATAAAGGTAAGGGTTAGTCATCAAATAATAAAACAAATGGTGGGGTAATTGGATTAATTGTGGGTAGAGATTAGGAAAGAGGTCAGTTAAGAAAATAATTATACCGTACGAGTTAAGGGTGGGACATTAACTACCAAAATACCATTTTCCATTGAAATAGAAGTGGTTGATTACTTGACATGGAAACTCTTTGGAATTGTGTAATTCGACTATATTCTTAAGGAGTGGATGTCAATGGTAATAAACTAATGATAGTAGTGTTATGATAGAAAATTCACCAAACTCTAAATCATGGTCTAATGATACAAGGAGTAAGAAATGTTGTTGGCAGTAATTGGGAATAAAATATAAGCAACAATAATTATTGAACGAAAATTCGACAATTAATTAGATTAAAGTACAACAAGTAGAATGTTTGACAGATAGTATTTGTCAGAGTGTGACAAAATACATTAATTCTGTCATATGTGAATTGGATTAATTCCATAAATAGAAAGAAAAAAACATTGAAAGCGGAGGTGTTACAAGCAAGGTCTGTCCATTTTCATCTACCATATGCGCCTTGCGGTCTGCTACTCCTGGTAAGAGCTTCCGACGTTTTGGATCTGTTTGACTATTTTCTGCATCTGAACCTAATTTTGCATCTGCATGAACCTCCAAATTTGTATACATTATAAATTTTATTAAACTCATTGACATGGATAAAAAACATAAATTCAATTAGATAATGAAAATATAAATAAAATCTAAAGTAAATATTATGTCTAGAGATGGATAGGGAGAACTACGTGATGGAATTTGAGAAATATTATGGAACGAGATAGATTTTGAAGAATTGTCCATTCTATATAATTATGATATCTTCTCCATACATTTTAGCAAAATCAACAATAAATTTTACTGCACACATCTAAAATTAATTTTAGTGCCTTAAAAATGGACTTATTATTATCAGTGCTTATGTACAGATAATCGCATCGGTGTGTTTTAGTTATGCACACCAACACTGTTATACTAACTGACGCCCCACTGCAGTGTTATTAATTGATTCACTAGTGACGAAAAGCTGCAAAAAAAAAAAAAAAAAAAAAAAAAACACAACTTTATTTTTTTTTAGGTGAAAAAAAAGACAGTAAATTGAGAAATGGGCAGAAAAATATTTCCGAAAATCTAGTTTCATAACATAGTTCTTTAAATACTAAATAATTTTCATTATTTCACTATTTTTGCAAAAAAATTCAGCTAGATATTTGCATGAGATATACCTGGAGTAAGAGAGCATGAGAGCACTGTGGAGCAGCGAAATACTTTCGAACATAACTATTCAAACAATCATAATTCCAAAACTCTGGTGATTCGAACCTTGTAGCATAGAATTTCAAATGATCTCTTGATTAAATTTTATTACTTTTTTTACATTTTCTGTAGTATTTTTACGTAGTAAGTAACAAATCTAAATTTTCTGTTCATTTAAAAAAAAAAACAAAAAAAAAATCCACTTTTACCCTAAACCCTTCATTCTTTTTGTTTCTTCCCTTGATTCTTCCCGTTTCTGTGATTTCAGAATTAGGGCTTTTAATTTTATATTTATAGGGTTTTTATTCCTATATATATAGGCCCGTGACATCTAACCCATGGGATGACTTTCCTAGTCGGATCCCAATCCATGTTGGCTGTTGCGTGAATTTAAAAAAAAAAAAAACAGAACTTTTTTAATCTATGTGCCCTACCTAACCTAGCACACCGATGCATTGTCTTATCCTAGCGCACCCTGCATTTATTGTTTGATAAAAAAAAATAAAAATAAAAATAAAAAATTAATGCATGTGCCATATGTAAAATAGGGCACCGATGCACTAATTCATTATAGCACACCGCTCACGTACTGTTTGGAAGAAATATTTTTTTATTTTGTGTTAATTAGTGCACCATGTACCATATAACGCACTGGATCTCCTTGTTTACAGAGAGCACCACACAATGGTCCCTTGTTTGTGCGGGGCATTTATAAGAATAGCCATCATCGCCCACTCCACGACACCATATGCTAAAAAAACTAACACTAGATGATTTTTATTTTTTTTTATCTCTTAAGTGATGTGGTGGTTAACATATAATGCACCAATACTCCTTGTTGATAGATACCATCGTATGGTGTTTTATACTATTTTTGAAGTATGTTTATAAGAACATGGCAGACTGAAATCAGTGCTAAATAATTTAAAAGCGCACAGGTTTCTCGATATTTTTCTGTTCATGTGCAAATTTGATGATTTATTTATAAAATATATTAATGAATGATATGGTGTAGGTTTCATATTGTTAAAGAAATGGCTAACAAGATATCAAGTAAAAAAAATACTGATAACACATCAAGAAAAGCAAAAAACGAAAGTTCTTTGTAAATTATTTACAAAAAATATTATTTTTGAACTATATGTAAGTTTAACTAATATGTATTGTTTACTGTGTATCATGCAAAGCCACAAAATCAAGAAGCTCGATAAGATTATTTTTGATATAAGACCAGAAGAGCGTAAAATCTTGAGGGAAAAATTGCAAAAGGATGAATCAGGAGAATGAAAAAATACTATCAATCCAATATGAATTTCCTTTTTTAATTTTCATTAATAATATACTTAAAATTATTAGATAACACAATTCAAAAAATATATTAATTCAAATATGTTTAATGTTCTACAGGGACCAACAACTCATAAAATGTATGATGTTCTATGAAAATAAAAAATATATAACGTGGAAATGAATATGAATTGCTCCTTAGCTCATCTGGAGTGGTGTTGGAGGTTAACAAAAGGGGGGAAAAATTTTACATCATTTTGAGGTATCTAGTGGAACGACTGTATAAACATTATTTCCACTTACAATACAAAAATTAATCCAATGATTCCAAGAACCAAATTTTATCCAAACTACAAGAAGAGTTTCTAGAGAATTGGTCAATGAAACATGTCAGAATCTTAATAGAAAAAATGTACAATGACAAAAAAGAAGGAATAAAAAAGTAATATTCCTTTAAATGTTTTTCTAGAATTATTTACAAATATCATTAATAAATATCATTTTTGTTATATTTACTTTTCATATATCAATATAAAAATTAAATAGTTTATTGTCATGTTATATTTTTAGGAATATCATGAAAATCTCAAAATATGAACAAGCTGATATCAGAAATATGTGAGTAGGAATATCCAAAAAGGTGTACAAGGAGATGGTCAAAGAAATGGAAAAAATTGCATCACGGGAGAAGCCATCTCAACAACTACCTGCTTCAAATGTAATAAGTAATCATTGAATTTTTTGATCACTAGGTACAATAAATAAACAATTTAGCATTAAATATTAATTTTCAAATATTTTATTTTAGAAAAGAGAAGAAAATGGAACCCATTGAACACATAAAATTGGCCGAGAAGGAAGAAAAGTGTTGATATCTAAGTTTGTGAGTAATTGTTACTTCCTTATAACAACTTAACTAGATTTCATTTTTGTATATTTTAAGTTGTTTTACTAAAATCATCATTGAATGTCTTCAAACAAGTGCTAACACACAAAGAATAACCATCAGATGAATTCATTGACATTGGGTTAAATATGGGTTGTGATTATATGTTGGCATATCGTAAATTAAATTTTAATTGTGGAATTTATAAGCATCTACCGATCTTGTTTTACTTTGCTTCATTTATAATTAATAGAACAAAAAAATATTTGATATTAAATATATGATTTGTTATGGGTTATAAAACTTGCAGGAAACAAAGTATGGAACTGCACCAACATATGAGATCTTGAAAGATGGCATCAAATTTGGTTTTCATAAAATGTGTATAGTTCATGAGTCAATTGTGGCTATGGTACGTCATTTATTTTTTATTTACATTGATGTATATTATTTAATATTCCAATTTTCATTATTCTCACCAATGTATATACACATTACCATTTATTTTTATGTTTATATATGGAAGGTGAAGAAGAAGAAAACAATCAACACCATTAACAAAACATTCCTAAAAATAACCCAAATCATGGAAGTAGCTCAAGCAGTGACAACAGTTCAAGAAAAGAATGATGATCATTATGTTTGGATATCAAAGCAATGCATTGTATTTTTTGAAATATCTGTCTGTGAAATCAAACATATTTTTTAATGTAATGGACATAGTGTCCCAATTGAAAGACAAAGGGATACCAATAATTGTCCCATTTTGTATGAAAAAGACTGTCTTATTCATATATATATAGTAAAATTTGTTTTAATTTATTCTATTTCGTTCTCCATTATCATTGTGAAATGTAACACCACTCATTAAAATTATGGACGATTAAATATTATAATGAAGAGATGTGAAATCTGATGATATGATCTAACAAATTAATTGAAAAATCACATTCAAATGCACTAATAAAAATTTAATTGATATAAATACTGTTATCAGATATGCGTGATCTTTTGATGAATAATGAATTTAAAAAAATCACAATAATTATGACATAATATAACAAATTAATCCATACATCACATTCAAATGCATTAATACAAATTTAATTAATATGAATATTCTTATAAGATATCTATCGAATTTTTATTAATAATTAATTTTAAAAAATCACAATCATTGCGCTATCATAGGTCGATGTTTCTAAAAAATAAAAAATGAACACCAGTGTGTGTTGGTTACTATACACTAGTGCATTTGTATGATACAATGCACCAGTGCATTTCTGCGACCTACAGGCATCGCGCAAATACTAATACCAATTATAACTCTCGATGCGTTTGTGCGATACTACGCACTGATGCATTTAAGTGAGACTACTCACTGGTGTGTTTGTACGACCTATGGGTACTGCACAAATACCAATATGAATTATAAGAATCGGTGTGTTTGTGTGATACTTCACATTGGTGCACTTCTATAATACTACGAACTTGTGTGTTGATACGACTTGTGGGCACTGCACAAATACCAATACCAATTAGAACGGCCTCATGTGTTGTATCATCTACAATGCACTCGGTGTGTTTTTATACCTTTGTGGCTCGGTGCATGCACCTTCGACTACCCCAGGCTGACTATCTAGATGACATAGACAGGTGCGTTAACACCTACATAGTGCACCAATGAAAAAAAAATCTATACTACCCTTTGGCCAGCAATTTTTTTAGTTGTGTTGAAATTCCAATAAAATCTCTGACAAAACCTCCGTTACCAGAAACATATGTTGTGGAAAATGATTTTTTGACAATTTTGGCCGATGCTATAACACTAAAAACTGTCTTTATAACCTCCGCTAGAGGGTATTTTCCTTGTAGTCAATTTACTTCTTCAACTATGAATGTGTGCAAGCCCTTAGTATTTATCCCTCATTACTGTGTAGTGGGAAACCTCAAGCCTAAAGCCTGTGGCTTGGCCCCTTAAACCCATCAATTGCGTAGCACACCTGCCTTGGCCTACCTAAACTGTGCACGACAAAGTCTCAAGAATCAGTCTTGGACCCTAACCTCTTAAGCTCTGCAATTTCACAATTCATGAGCTTGTCTCATAGCGTATCACCTAGTTCTAATTTAGTTATTGGTTTCCATGTATCATTTTAGACTAGGGGTTGATAACAATGATGCTATATTGTCATGAGTTGATTTCACTTGCAGATATTATACATCATTATAGGATGATGATGAAGGAGATGAAGAAGGAGACCCTACTAGAAGACACATTTATATCTACAAAGACAATTTGATCAATTAATAAAGACAAAGGGAAACCATAATATGAGAGTAGCTGGAAGTCAAGGTCACATTGAAGACTTCCTACCTTCAAGCATTATGGAGGATGAATAAGAGGAACTTGTTCCATATTTCGATAAGACACAAATATAGAAGCAACAAGAATGGACTGACATTACCATATAACCATGAATTCCATTTCATAACTGTCATGTCATGTGTTTTCATGAGTGATTATTTACCCCATCGTTTGTGAATTATGTAATTTAAGTATTGGAGAAATATAATGTAACATTAGAGAAATTTTGAGGTTTAAAATGCACCTCCTAAGAAATATTATAAAATAATAGTAGAAATAATAAAATAAGTTTAGATTAAATCATCAAATTCTCGAGGTAAAAAAGAATAAAATAGTTTTTCAACTCATATTTTCAACTTATCTATGTATGTGTTTACTAACATTTCTACCGATAGCACTCATTGGATGCATAGTTCTAATGGACCCTGGTACATGAAAACTAAGAAATAGATGAAATAATGTGTTTACAATCAAATTTTTAATGTATTTATCATTATTTGTGTAGTAAGGTCCATCAAAATTATTCAACATGGGTACTCTTTTGATGAGGAATTAAAATTTTCATCTAGTTCCTAGAACTAAAAATTTTAATAGAACCATAGGGAGATAAGTTGAAAATACGAGTTGGAAAAGTTTTTTTTTTGAACTATATTACTGTAAAAATGGTGATTCATCCCCCATGGTTGAAATCATCTTTTTGGATTCCTATTGGTTCCTATAAATTTTATTTTGGTTGTGTATTTTTTTTAGGTCCATTTTATACCACAAAATTTCTCTAATGAGTGGAATACAAAGAGTCATCTATAGAATGTGAAACATCATGAAGGATTCAAAAAGTCATAAAGAAAAATAGTGTTGAGGGTAGTCCAAGAGTCACACATTATTATATATAAACCCTCATAACACATTTAAAGTGAATTTTAGCATGACTCCTCCTACCAGGCATTACAAAGGAAAATAATTCTTTTGGAAGAGCAAGTGGTTGCTCCAACTCTCCACTATTGCAGCTAGTGGTGTTCACTATTCTGAAGTATCTTGGATATATTGCTTAATTTTGATGCTCGTTGAGCCAAACAATTTCATATGTATGTCATGAATATTGTAAGACTAGTCTTTGAATGTTTTTGATGTATGTTGTTTTCAATGTGCTACATAAATCAAACTATTTCAATGGCTTTGGTACTTATCATATTGAAGGTGTGTTGGATTTGTTTTAATAATCATTGTTTCATTTTGAACTATTTTTTTAGTTATCCAATGATTCATTCATTTTCATATGTGCGTATGTTTTACTAGATAAGTACTATTACTCTTCTTTTAAAGGCTCAAATTTTCTCTCCCATTCAGTAGATGAACCTTGATGCATTGTGCAGTTGAACATTCCAAAAGGCATACTCACTTTTTGATCTGAAAGTACATGTGAATTAATCTCTTCCACTGATCAATGTAGCCAATAAAAATATATAATAATATATGGCAACCATGCCTTATTTTTGGAAGGGCTCCCACACTAAATAATGTGAAGTGTAATTGGTGTTTGTGTAAATTCTTATCCTGGATGTACAAAAAGTTCCTATTTTATCTATGAGTGAAAAATATCCCTAACAATAGAAATGATTGCTCAACTCTTTAGATATGAAATAGATAATTAAAAAAAAATCCTGCAAAAACCCAAATATATGCAGTAAACGAGTTAAAAAACAAAAGGAAATAAAAATTGATGCAAAATAACTCTAAATAACCAAAAAACAAGACAAGTCAAAAGAATTATTTCTTATATTATGTAACACCTGGTGAAGGAAAAAATTAAACGTTACCAGTCCCCCTCAATGGGATGGGTTCTTGGTTGTCATCAATGCTTTAGCTTCACGAGTATTTCTCTCTTAATGATGTAGAAAACCCAAATATCAGACGAACACAAGTGGGAGCTCAAATGGAAAAATAAAATGGTAGTGATAATGAGAATGATCAAAGTCAAGAATGAATGAAAAACCCTCCTATTTATAACAAAATATTGAGTTATCCTCGATAATGGAGAATAATAATATATTATTAACCAAAATCTAGATCTAAATGATTGGAATATTTTATGATATTTTGTTGGAGGGAAAATATATTTAAATTGGTTAAATGCATTTATTTATAAAAAAAATAAACAAATAAATGATTTATTTATCATTTCAATAACATGGTTAAATAATACTAAACAAATAATGATTTATTTATTATTCCTAGGTGATTTAGTCGAATTTAACATGGAATAGTATCTAATAATGATTTAATTAATTATTCCTAGAGAAAATAATCATTTATCTATTTATTTCTCATAATTGAGTTAAATATGACCAGGAATATTATTTAAAAAATGGTTTAATTAATTATTCCAAGAGGAAAATCAAATAACTAATGATTTATTTAATTATTCTTCATGGGGTTTCTTGTTTTAATGAGAAATAACTAATTAAATATGGTTTATCAAATTATTTCTTATAGTAAAAGAAATTTTACTATGGTAAAATTGGCCTGACATGATGTACTTCGACCCATCTTATTAGAAATGGATAGATGACCAATTTTTGTGATAACAATTGAAACTTTTCATGAGGGGGACCACCTGGAATGTTGGTGATATCCAACATTATCAATAAGTTGTTCACCTTGTAATTTTAAAATTATTAAAAAATTGATTTCTCTTTGTTGAAACCTGTGAGGGCCTCCATGGTTTGAGCACTATAAATATGGTGTCACATATGGTAGAACATGGTAATTGATATATAATTTTTCTATGGTTTGGATAAAATGGTCTTTAGTTACACTGTAGTTTGTTTTTGTTCTAGTTTGGTTTCTCATGGTTTGTTTGGTTGTGTGACACATTATTCTTAATTTTGGTTTGATCTCGTCAAATGGTGGTCTTCCCTCTGGCATAACTTTCATATGTATTGAAAAAATCATGTCACGATGACACATGTAGTGTAGGTCAAGAAATATATGTCATCGTGACACTCTCCAACCAAGGATGGGTTATATAACTAACAATTTCTTGCCAATAATATCCAATAAATGAGTTTCATTAGGTCTCTTGTGGTATAGGTCAGGAAATATATGTCATGATGAACTTGTAAGGTGAAGTTTGATTGTTGCATGCGAAAAGAGGCCAAGCCATATATATCATCTTGATCCTTGTTATGGAGGCCAATCCATGAATATTATAATGACCCCTATGATGGAGGTTTAGTTATATATATCATCATGACCCTTGTGGTGAAGGTAAATAAATGATTATCATCATGACGCAGGTGGTCGAGACTGAGCCCAATATATCATCATGACATTTGTGGTAGAGGATAAGAAAGGTATATCTTTATGAACTAAAGGAAAAAGTTGAGTAATGTATGTTTTGGAAAATCTCACACACAAGGAGTTATTTCTTCATAACCCTATGGCCCTAGCAAGGTCATGAGATAGAAAAAAAATGACGAATGTAATCGTCGATATAAATCCAAATCTATATGCTCAGGAAACCAATCATGTATGTAGCACATCAAATATGGGTTTTAACTCACAGTTGGAGCCCTCATATATTGGTGAACAGTGTTGGATTAAATGTAGAAATATTCTGATCCAACAAATAGATATTTCTTCCTGCAATATATCTACTACCTACAAACATTCATCACTAAAAAAAGACAACAAGTAGCCTTCTGGATAAGACCGTTAGCTGAAATAACCATCTATATGCATAATCAACCATAATCATATATTTGTAGGAAATGGAACATGTAATATCAATAATCATAAAAAAAATGTTACAATTACACCTTCTATAAATGGAGATCATCTCCTCAAGATTTTGGCATGGTATTATCCTCCCAATAAATAATAACTACCACACTATATTATGGATACTCACTCTCACTCAATAGCTATCCTGACCCTCTAGGATAGTTCATCCTATATAGAACTAGAGAGTCTCATAAGATTATTAATATGGATGCTTAGGGAGAAGTAAATTTATGAGACTTCTCTAATAATGGACCCCTAGCCAACTCATACACGTGTGGGTCAAGTTGATCTCCTTGGGAAAGTAAGCCTCTAGAAATATTTTTCTAAGTTATGATATTTTTCTTAATTATCACAATTATGAAATAATTATTGTCTCGTAATTGTAATTATTTTCGAAAAATAATTATGGGAAATTGCTCAATTATGTAAATTCACCCTTTTAACATGGAATCACGTCCACATAAGTAAATATAGAGGTGAAAAGGGGATGCATTATAGCCAACAATTGAGGTACATGTATCTTAGTTTTCTCTCTCTATAATGGAGTGGAAAATAACATTATAGCAACATATTTCATCATGAAACCTAGACTAGTGGATTGTAGACAAGTATTTTTTATATTACCTTGAAGCGGAGTTTTAGTTGCAAGTTACCATGGGTATTTCACTTCACCGATGAGGTTGTCGTTTGCGTGCCAACATGATCAATTAAGACTTTTGTGGTAGCCACTATGGCCATGGTGTGAATAACGCCAAGATTTTTTGTCACTGTGAACCTCATGCCCAACATTAACATCATGACCCTAAGTGATGCAGGGGAATTAGACACTAGCCAGCAATGTAGGAGGTTTTTTCCACATGTCGTGGCTAGGAGGGTCCAAGATAATTTTAAATTGTAACAACATGGTGTCAATACCTTAGCTTCCTATTGCATTTAGATTAGTTAGAGTCAATAGAAGTCGAATATTTTAGTTCAGTCCATATGTCATGTTCAGTTATTCGAATAATGTAATTAAGTTTTGTTAGAAGATAAATGGTCCTCACCGAGGAACTGAAGGGACACATTGTAATGCATATAAATTGTATCTCCCGGATGTATTGAGGGGAGGAGATTTCTGCGCAAAAATTTGGTGTCAAGCAATCGCTTCCTGTTGAATAAATTTCAGTGCTCGTTGATTTTCAAACTGTCTTGAATTGATCTTTGTGTGAGAATTTGTTTAATTGCGAGGTGATTGAAACACCATCTTGTGTAGAATCATTGAATAGAGTTGCTGTATGATCTCTGCATCTCTCTGTCCATTTTTTTCTCTTGAATTGTTCGAACAAGGTCAGTTGAATTAAATCCCACTCGTAGAAGAGGTTTGTGTATAATCGTGGTCGTCGAACTGTGTTCCGAGGTAGTGAAGACTCCACTTATAAGATAAATAGACTTTTTTGTTATTAATTGAAAATAATGAACCGAGGTCAGACCCTGAGTTAGTGAACCAGAGTGAATAGAAAGGAATGGAGTAACCCTGGTTTAGCCCTTGGTCAATCACTGTTTAAAAACCAAAGCGGGTTTTATCGCACAGCCTTTGTGGGATAAGCTATATTTGAGAATTTGGAGCGATCCCATAAACTGGCTGACACGTGGCATAAGGCGGGTTTCCAAAACCACCCTCATCGTGCGTTAACTATCGACTGAGGAGGCAGTGTGATATCTGCGTACGCCATCCGATCTAGAGGCTGGCTATCGAATGGTGATCGCACTTAGATATGCTTGGAAGATAAGCTAAGGTACAGATGTTTGTTTTGTTGAATCCACGTCGTGTAGGTGTGGGCCCAGGGCCTAAAGTACATTAAGTGTTCCATTGGTGATGTAGCCGGGTTATTCACATAAGCCCCGAAGTATTTAACCTTTTCCATAAGGTTTAGAGTGAGGATACTTGTTTGATTGTCGACCTTAATATAATTAAATCCCTAAGTTGGTGCTAATTCTATATTGGAGATATTGCGGAGTTATATGGTTTGATATATTTAAATTTTCCCAAGTTTGCTGAATGTATTTATTTGCCAATTTCTCCGAAATTGATAAAAAAAATTACAAAAGTGTTTAGGAAGGCTACGTGAAAATTGAACTGAGTTAATTCAAGGGAAATGCTGATAGAGCTACTATAGAGAGAAACTCTCCTTGGGGGCTAGAATTTCAATTTTTTTGCTGTCAATTGTGGTATCAGAGCTGTTTTTGAGTTGTTTTTGCAGATAATTAACATGGCAATCCGAGTTGGTGGAGGTGATGGCAAAAGGAGACCCATTGCCGATGCAGAAGTGTTGGAGACCTTGCAAAGGGTCCAAGCCAGAATGGATGCCATAGATTGAAGACAACCCAGAGATCCTGAAGACATCAGTGAACCTAAGATAGAAGAAGCTGGAGAAATTGTTGACATTCCTCCTGACATGAGGCTCCTTAGAACTGTTCTGGGGTCTGCAGTGAAGCCCAAGATTGAAATATCAAGTTTTGTAGGAGGACTGAATCCAGAGGAGCTGGTGGACTGGATTAATGAAATGAACAATTGCTTTGACTATGAAGAAATGAGCGAGGATAAGAAGGTCAAATTTGCAGTAACAAAGCTGAAGGGACATGCTGCACTTTGTTGGGATGGAGTGCACGTAGAAAGGAGGAGAGCTAGCAAACAGCCTATCAAGATCTAGACTAGAATGATGGTTAAGTTAAAAGGTAAACTCTTTCCTAGTGATTATCAGCTAACATTGTTTAGGCAAATTCAGAACTTGAGATAGAGGTTGTTGAGAGTAAAGGAATACAAAGAAGAATTCTATAGAGTAAGCATAAGAGTTGGGCAATTTCAAGCCACACCACAGAAGACTGCCAGATATGTCAGTGGCCTCAAGCTAGAGATCCAAGATGAGATTGATCTTCTGTCTCCTAAGACAGTTGAAGAGGCCTATTAGATGGCCTTCAAAGAAGAGAAGAAACTCCTGAGGAAGTAGTCTTCCAAAAAGAGAGGTACTTTCCTTCGAAAGCGAAGTCAGGGTGGTAGAGAAAATCCTACTACACCCAGAGATGGAGCTAACAGTAGCTCACCTGAGAATGCATCTACATAGGGTGATGCAAGAGGCAGAAGGGGTTCTTACAGATGAAGAGGAGGCAGAGGCAGAGGTAGAGAATTGAGTTTCTATAGATGTCAGGAAGTGGGACACAAGCACTATGAGTGCACAGAGAATGTGTGTTCTGGTCCAAGAAATTTTGTTGTTGCCCAGGTTGGAGAAGAGGCATAGATTGAAGAATAAATTCTGCTAAAGTCCTCTTGAAACAAGCCAAAGAGGTCAGTGAGCCTGCACAAAGGAAGAATTTGTTTAGGAGCATATGAAAAGTCCAGGGGAAATGCTGCCAGATAGTCATTGATAGTGGCAGCACAGAAAATTTGGTTTCCACTGAGGTGATAGAGAAGTTGAAGCTGAAGACAAGGGATCATCCAACTCCCTACAGGTTTTCCTGGTTGCATAAAGGGCACTAGCTGATTGTAAAATAATAGTGTGAGATAGAGCTACAAATGGGCAACTACAAAGACAAATTCATGTGTGATGTGATGCCTGTGGATGTGTGTCACTTACTGCTGGGTATACCTTGGCAGTTTGACAGAGCAGCAATGCATGATGGCAAGAAGAACACTTACAAGTTCTTCAAGGACGAGGTACATCATACATTGATACCCATGGAAGAAGGAGAGCCATAAAGCAGCGTGGTTGATCCAAATACCTTGTTGCTGAGTGGGAAGGAATATCTACAGCAGATTGAAGAAGAAGAGGTAAGATTTGCTTTAGTTTGCAAACCTAAGGTAGTTCATACTTCTACAAAGATTTCTGATTTTCCAATAGAAATCCAAGAGATGTTAGACAGTTATCGTGACATTGTTGTGGATGATTTACCTGATGAGCTGCCACCTGTGAGGAAGATCATCCATCAGATAGATTTTATCCCTGGTTCAAATCTGCCAAATAAGGAAGCCTACATAATGACAACCACAGAAAATGAGGAAATGAGGAGACCAGTACAGGAATTGGTGTACAAGGGACTGATCAGAGAAAGTTTGAGTCCATGTGCAGTACCAACAGTATTGAGCCCGAAGAAAGATGGAGGCTGGAGGATGTCTACTGATTCTAGAGCAATAAATAAGATAACAATCAGGTACATATTCCCTTTGCCCAGAGTTGAGGATTTAATGGATTGTTTGAGTGGTGCTAAATATTTTTCAAAGATAGATTTAAAAAGTGGATATCATCAGATTAGAATAAGAGAGGGTGATGAGTGAAAAACTGCCTTTAAAACGAATGAAGGACTATATGAATGGATGGTAATGCCTTTTGGGTTGTCAAATGCACCTAGCACTTTCATGAGACTTATGAATGAAGTATTGAAAGAATTCATTGGTAAATTTTTGATAGTGTATCTGGATGATATATTAGTTTTCAGCAGAACTAAAGAAGAACATTTAAGGCATCTTAATTATGTCTTGAAGAAGCTGCACCAAGAGAAACTGCTGATAAACTTAAGGAAATGCTCATTCATGAAGAAAGAGTTGGTGTATTTGGGCTTTGTTGTCTTTGCAGAAGGATTGAAGATGGACCCAGAAAAGGTTAAGGCAATTGTGGAGTGGCCTTCACCCAGAAATGTTTTTGAGGTAAGAAGTTTCCATGGACTTGCCAATTTTTACAGGAAATTTATAAGAAACTTCAGTAATATTAATGCCCCCATCATTGAGACAATAAATAAGAGAAAACAACCATTTAAATGGACTGCTGAAGTAGAAATAAGCTTTAAACTTTTGAAGCAAAAGATAACTGAAAAGCCTGTTTTGATTCTGCCTAATTTTGCTAAACCCTTTCAAGTGAAGTGTGATGCCAGTGGAGAGGCCATTGGAGCTGTGCTGAGTCAGGATGATAGGCCTGTAGCCTATTTCAGTGAAAAGCTGAATGACACCAGAAGGAAGTATTCCTCTTATGAGAAGGAATTCTATGCAGTTGTTCAGGCATTGAAAAAGTGGAGGCATTATTTGATGTCCAAAGAATTTGTATTATACTCTGACAATCATGCTTTGCAGTACATTGTACAGCAGCCCAAGTTAAATCATAAGCATGCCAAGTGGGTTGAGTATCTCCAAGGTTTTAACTTTGTTTTGAAACACATAAGTGGCCAAGCAAATAAAGTAGATGATGCTTTGAGTAGGAGGCACATGCTTGTTCAAGAAACCAATTTTGAAGTTGTAGGATTTTATTTTCTCAAAGAATTGTATAAGACAGATTTAGATTTTAAGGAAGCATTTGAGGCATGTTGTAACCCTGTTCTAACAGATAGAAGCTAGTGGCTGGATTATTTCTTGCAGGAGGACTTACTATTCAGAAGAAACCAACTGTGTGTACCAAAATGTTCAATGAGAGAAAATTTGATCAAGGAGAAGCATAGTGGTGGAATTGCTGGACACTTTGGTACTGAAAAAACTTATGAGCAGCTAAGTCACTTCTATTATTGGCCCAAGATGACTGATGGAAAAATTGAGGTAGTGAATAGGAGTCTGGGAAATTTGTTGAGAAGTCTTGCAGGAGAGCATCCCAAGCAGTGGGATCATATTTTTCCTCAGGAAGAATATGCATATAATGACTCACCAAACATAAGCACAGGGAAAATTCCATTCCATATTTTTTATGGAATGCACCCTAGAGGAATATCAGAGTTAAGAAATCTGGGAAAGGAAGAATTAAGGAGCGCTGATGGTGAGGAATTTGCATCAAAGATCCAAGCCATACACGAGCAAGTGAAACAACAGCTACAAGGAAGTAGCATCAAATACAAAGGTAGAGCAGACTTGAGTAGAAAATAAGTCCATTTTGAAGTAGGATATCTGGTTTTGCACACTTGAGAAAGGAGAGATTCCCAAAGAAGCAGTATAACAAACTGAAGTTCAAAAAGATTAGACCATGCAAGATACTTAGAAATTTTTCTGCAAATGCTTATGAGATTGAATTGCCTCCTGATGTTGGAATATCCCCCATTTTTAATGTTGCAACTTTGTACAAGTATGAAGATGATGGTGCAGAAGAGGGACCAACAGACAAGGAACAGATTAAGTGGGAAAAGTAGCTACCTCCAGCACAACCCTTGCAACCAGAGAAGATATTGGACAAAAGAGTGTTCAGGAAGACCAAAGGACAAAAGTACTTTCAGTACTTAATCAAATGGAAGGACCAACCAAAGGAAGATGCCACTTGGATGACTGAAGGAATGTTGTGGAAGATAGGTGGATCAATGGAGGAGCTCATGGATAGGAGTCCATGAAGAAAATTGCCCTCGGGAGTCTGACGTAGGGGCATTAGACACTAGCCAGCAATGTAGGATTTTTTGTCCACATGTTGTGGCTAGGAGGGTCCAAAATCATTTGAAATTGTGACAACAGGGTGTCAATACCTTAGCTGCATATTGCATTTAGATTAGTTAGAGTCAATAGAAGTCGAATAGTTTAGTTTAGTCCATCTGTCATGTTCAATTATTCGAATAATGTAATTAAGTTTTGTTAGAAGATAAACGGTCCTCACTGAGGAACCAGAGGGACACATTGTAATGCATATAAATTGTATCCCCCAGATGTATTGAGGAAGAGAGAGATTTCCGCAGAAAAGTTGGTATCAAGCAATCGCTTCCTGTTGAATAAATTTCAGTGCTCGTTGATTTTCAAATTGTCTTGAATTGATCTTTGTGTGAGAATTTGTTTAATTGCAAGGTGATTGAAACACCATTCTGTGTAGAATCATTGAATAAAGTTTCTATATAATCTCCGCATCTTTCTATCCATTGTTTTCTCTTGAATTGTCCGAACAAGCTCTGCTGAATTAAATCCCACTTGTAGAAGAGGTCTGTGTCTAATCGTAGTCGTCGAACTTTGTTCTAAGGTAGTGAAGGCTTTGCTTATAAAGGAAATAGAGACTGTTTTGTTGTTAATTGAAAATCCTGAACCGAGGTCAGACCCTAAGTTAGTGAACCGGAGTGAATAGAAAGGAATGGCGTAACCCTGGTTTAGCCCTTGGTCAATCACTGTTCAAAAATCGAAGTGGGTTTGATCACACCGCCTTTGTGGGATAAGCTATATTTGAGAATTTGGAGCGATCCCATAGACTGGCTGACACGTGGCATAAGGCGGGCTTCCAAAACTTCCCTCATTGCGCATTAACTATCGACTGAGGAGGCAACACGATATCTGGATACACCATCCGATCTGGAGGCTGGCTATTGAACGGTGATCGCACTCAGATATGCTCGGAAGATAAGCTAAGGTACAGAGGTTTGTTTTATTGAATCCACGTCATGTAGGTGTGGGCCCAGGGCCTAAAGTACATTAAGTGTTCCATTGGTGATGTAGTCGGGTTATTCACATAAGCCTCGAAGTATTTAACCTTTTTCATAAGGTTTCAGGCGGCGATACTTTTTTGGTTGTCAACCTTAATATAATTAAATCCCGAAGTTGGTGCCGATTCTATATTGGAGATATTGCGAAATTATATGGTTTGATATATTTAAATTTTTCCAAGTTTGCTGAATGTATTTATTTTCCAATTTCTCCAAAATTGATAAATAAAATTACAAAAGAGTTGAGGAAGACTACGTGAAAATTAAACTGAGTTAATTCAAGGGAAATGCTGACAGAGCTACTATAGATACCATCTCTCCCTGGGGGCTACACTTTCAATTTTTTTGTTGTCAATTGTAGTATTAGAGTTGTTTTTGAGTTGTTTTTGAAGAGAATTAACATGGAAATCTGAGTTGGTAGAGGTGCTGGCAGAAGGAGACTCGTTGCCGATGTAGAAGTGTTGGAGACCTTGCATAGGGTCGAAGCCAGAATGGATGCCATAGAGTGAAGACAGCCCAGAGATCTTGAAGATATCAGTGAACCTGAGATAGAAGAAGCTGGAGAAATTGTTGAGATTCCTCCTGACATGAGGCTCCTCAGAACTGTTCTAGGGTCTGCAGTTAAGCCCAAGATTGAAGTATCAAGTTTCACAGGAGGACTAAATCCAAAGGAGCTGGTGGATTGGATTAATGAAATCAACAAGTGCTTTGACTATGAAGAAATGAGCGAGGATAAGAAGGTCAAGTTTGCAGTAACAAAGCTGAAAGGAAATGCTGCACTTTGGTGGGATGGAGTGCAAGCAGAAAGGAGGAGAGCTCGCAAACAACCTATCAAGAGCTGGACCAGAATGATGGCTAAGTTAAAAGGTACATTCCTTCCTAGTGATTATCAGCTAACATTGTTTAGGAAGATGCAGAACCTGAGACAGAGGTTGCTGACAGTAAAGGAATACACAGAAGAATTCTATAGAGTAAGCATAAGAGCTGGGAAATTTCAAGACACACCAGAGAAGGCTGCTAGATATGTGAATGGCCTCAAGCTGGAGATCCAAGATGAGATTGGTCTTCTATCTCCTAAGAGAGTTGAAGAGGCCTACCAGATTCCCTTGAAAGTAGAGAAGAAACTCCTGAGGAAGCAGTTTGCCAAAAATATAGGTACTTTCCATGGAAAGGGAAGTTAGGGTGGTAGAGGAAAGCCTAATACACCCAGAGATGGAGCTAACAATAGCTCACCTCAGAATGCATCTACAGAGGGTGATGCAAGAGGCAGAAGGGGTTCTTACATAGGAAGAGGAGGCAGTTGCAGAGGTAGAGAATTGAGGTGCTACAGATGTCAGCAAGTGGGACACAAGCACTATGAGTGCCCAGAGAATGTGGGTGCTGGTCGAAGAAATGTTGTTGTTGCCCAGGTTGGAGAAGAGGCAGAAATTGAAGAAGAAATTCTACCAGAGAGGGGAGAGTCCTTGGTGATTAATAAGGTCCTTTTGAAACAAGCCAAAGAGGTCACTGAGCTTGCACAAAGGAAGACTTTGTTTAGGAGCATATGCAAAGTCCAGGGGAAATGCTGTCGGCTAGTCATTGATAGTGGCAACACAAACAATCTAGTTTCCACCAAGGTGATAGAGAAGATGAAGCTGAAGACAAGGGAGCATCCAACTCCCTACAGGGTGTCCTAGCTACATAAAGGGCACCAGCTGATTGTAAAAGAACAGTGTGAGATAGAGCTGCAAATGGGCAACCACAAAGACAAAGTCCTGTATGATGTGATGCCCATGGATGTCTGTCACATACTTCTGGGTAAACCTTGGCAGTTTTACAGAACAGCAGTGCATAATGGCAAGAATAACACTTACAAGTTATTCAAGGACGGGGTACATCATACATTGATACCCATGGAAGAAGGAGAGCCATCAAGCAGAGTGGTTGATCCAAAGACCTTGTTGCTGAGCGAGAAGGAATATCTATAGTAGATTGAAGAAGAAGAGGTAAGCTTTGCTTTAGTTTTCAAACCTAAGGTAGTTCTTACTTCTACAAATATTTCCGATCTGCCAATAGAAATCCAAGAGATGTTAGACAGTTATTGTGACATTGTTGTGGATGATTTACCCGATGAGCTGCCACCTGTGAGGAAGATTAGCCATCAGATAGATTTTATCCCTGGTTCAAATCTGCCAAATAAGACAGCCTATAGAATGACTCCCATAGAAAATGAGGAAATCAGGAGACAAGTACAGGAATTGGTGGAGAAGGGACTGATCAGAGAAATTTTGAGTCCATGTGTAGTACCAGTAGTATTGAGCCCGAAGAAAAATGGAGGCTGGAGGATGTGTACTGATTCCAGAGAAATTAATAAGATAAAAATCAGGTACAGATTCCCTTTGCCCAGAGTTGAGGATTTAATGGATTGTTTGAGTGGTGCTAAATATTTTTCAAAGATAGATTTAAAAAGTGGATATCATCAGATTAGAATAAGAGAGGGTGATGAGTGGAAAACTACCTTTAAAACAAATGAAGGACTGTATGAATGGATGGTAATGCCTTTTGGGTTTTCAAATGCACCTAGCACTTTCATGAGACTTATGAATGAAGTATTGAAAGAATTCATTGGTAAATTTGTGATAGTGTATCTGGATGATATATTAGTTTTCAACAAAACCAAAGAAGAACATTTAAGGCATCTTAATTATGTCTTGAAGAAGCTGCACCAAGAGAAACTGCTGATAAAATTAAAGAAATGCTCATTCATGAAGGAAGAGTTGGTGTATTTGGGCTTTGTTGTTTCTGCAGAAGGATTGAAGATGGACCCAGAAAAGGTTAAGGCAATTGTGGAGTGGCCTTCACCCATAAATGTTTTTGAGGTAAGAAGTTTCCATGGACTTGCCAGTTTTTACAGGAAATTTATAAGAAACTTCAGTAAGATTAATGCACCCATCATTGAGACAATAAAAAAGAGAAAATAACCATTTAAATGGACTGCTGAAGCAGAAAGAAGATTTAAACTTTTGAAGCAAAAGATAACTAAAAATCCTGTGTTGATTCTGCCTGATTTTACTAAACCATTTCAAGTGAAGTGTGATGCTAGTGGGGAAGCCATTGGAGCGGTGATGAGTCAGGATGATAGGCTTGTAGCCTATTTCAGTGAAAAGCTGAATGACACCAAAAGGAATTATTCCTCTTATGAGAAGGAATTCTATGCATTTGTTCAGGCACTGAAAAATTGGAGGCATTATTTGATGTCCAAAGAATTTGTGTTATATTCTGATAATCATGCTTTGCAGTACATTGTACAGTAGCCCAAGTTGAATCATAAGCATGCCAAATGGGTTGAGTATCTCCAAGGTTTTAACTTTTTTTTTAAACATATAAGTGGCCAAGCAAATAAAGTAGTTGATGCTTTGAGTAGGAGGCACATGCTTGTTTAAGAAACCAATTTTGAAGTTGTAGGATTTGATTTTCTCAAAGAATTGTATAAAACAGATTCAGATTTTAAGGAAGAGTTTGAGGCATGTTGTAACCCTGTTCTAACAGATAGAAGCCAGTGGTTGGATTATTTCTTGCAAGAGGACTTACTATTCAGAAGAAACCAACTGTGTGTACCAAAATGTTCCATGAGAGAAAATTTGATCAAGGAGAAGCATAGTGGCGGACTTGCTGAACACTTTGGTACTGAAAAAACTTATGAGAAGCTAAGTCACTTCTATTATTGGCCCAAGATGAGAGCATAAGTGGACAATTTTATGAAAAATTTCAAAATATGTCAATATGCCAAAGGAAGGAGCCATAATGCAAGATTGTACACTCCCTTGCCTATTCCAGACAGGCCTTGGGACATGGTGAGTATGGATTTTGTTCTAGGATTTCCCAAGACTCAGAGAGGGAATGATGTAGTCTTTGTTGTGGTGGACAGATTCTCCAAAATGGCACATTTTATTCCATGCTATAAAACTAGTGATGCCACCCATGTTGCTAACTTGTTTTTCAAAGAAGTTGTTAGGTTGCATGGGTTGCCCAAGAGTATTGTTTCAGACAGAGACACCAGATTTGTGGGCCATTTTTGGAGGACACTGTGGAAGAAACTTGGTACCAAACTGAGTTTCATCTCAGCTTATCATCCTCAGACTGATGGACAAACTGAGGTAGTGAATAGGAGTCTGGGAAATTTGTTGAGAAGTCTTGCAGGAGAACATCCCAAGCAGTGGGATCATATTTTTCCTCAGGCAGAATATGCATATAATGACTCACCAAACAGGAGCACAGGGCAGAGTCCATTTCATATTGTTTATGGAATGCACCCTAGAGGAATATCAGAGTTAAGAAATCTGGGAAAGGAAGAGCTGAGAAGTGATGATGGTGAGGAATTTGCTTTAGAGATCCAGGCCATACATGAACAAGTGAAACAGAAAATACAAGGAAGCAGCATCAATTACAAAAGTAGAGCAGACTTGAGCAGAAAAGAAGTTCATTTTGAAGTAGGAGATTTGGTTTTGGCACACTTGAGAAAGGAGAGATTCCCAAAGAAGCAGTATAACAAGTTGAAGTTAAAAAAGATTGGACCATGCAAGATACTTAGAAAGTTTTCTGCAAATGCTTATGAGATTGAATTACCTCCTGATGTTGGAATATCTCCCATTTTTAATGTTGCATATTTGTACAAGTATGAAGATGATGGTGCAGAAGAAAGATCAGCAGACAAGGGACAGATTGAGTGGAAAGAGCAGCTACCTCCAGCACAACCATTGCAACCAGAGAAGATATTGGACAAAAGAGTGTTCAAGAGGACCAGAGGACAAGAGTACTTTTAGTACTTAATCAAATGGAAGGACAAGCCAGAGGAAGATGCCACTTGGATGACTGAAGGAATGTTGCAGAAGATAGGCAGATCAGTGGAAGAGCTCATGGATAGGAGTCCATGAAGAAAATTTCCCTCGAGAGTCTGATGTAGAGGCATTAGATACTAGCCAGCAATGTAGGAAGTTTTGTCCACATGTTGTGGCTAGGAAGGTTCAAAATAATTTGAATTTGTAACAGCAAGGTGTCAATACCTTAGCTTCCTATTTCATTTAGGTCAGTTAGATTCAATAGAAGTCGAATAGTTTAGTTCATTCCATCTGTCATGTTCAATTATTTGAATAATGTAATTAAGTTTTGTTAGAAGATAAATGGTCCTCACCGAGGAACCGAAAAGACACATTGTAATGCATATAAATTGTATCCACCGGATGTGTTGAGGGGAGGAGATTTCCGCAAAAAAAGTTGGTGTCAAGCAATTTCTTCCTATTGAATAAATTTCAGTGCTCGTTGATTTTTAAATTGTCTTGAATTGATCTTTGTGTGAGAATTTATTTAATTGCGAGGTGATTGAAGCACCATCCCGTGTAGAATCGTTGAATAGAGTTGTTGTATAATCTCCGCATCCCTTTGTCCATTGTTTTCTCTTGAATTTTTCGAACAAGATCTATTGAGTTAAATCCCACTCGTAGAAGAGTTCTATGTATAATCATGGTCATTGGACTCTGTTCCGAGGTAGTGAAGACTTCGCTTATAAGAGAAATATATTGTTTTGTTGTTAATTGAAAATCCTGAACCGAGATCAGACCTTGAGTTAGTGAATGGGAGAGCATAGAAAGGAAGGTGCTAACCCCACGGTCAATCACTGTTCAAAGGCTAGAAGTGGTTTTGATCGCACCGCCTTTGTGGGATGAGCGGTATTCAAGAAATTGGAGCGATCCCATAGACTGGGTGACAGAAGGCATAAGGCTAAGCCTAAAAATATCTGCCGCACGTTAACTATCGACTAGAAGAGTGCGCCACAGCATCGCGCGTACACCATCCGATCTGGAGGCTGGCTATTGAACGGTGATCGCACTCAGATATGCTCGGAAGATAAGCTAAGGTACAGAGGTTTGTTTTATTGAATCCACGTCATGTAGGTGTGGGCCCAGGGCCTAAAGTACATTAAGTGTTCCATTGGTGATGTAGTCGGGTTATTCACATAAGCCTCGAAGTATTTAACCTTTTTCATAAGGTTTCAGGCGGCGATACTTTTTTGGTTGTCAACCTTAATATAATTAAATCCCGAAGTTGGTGCCGATTCTATATTGGAGATATTGCGAAATTATATGGTTTGATATATTTAAATTTTTCCAAGTTTGCTGAATGTATTTATTTTCCAATTTCTCCAAAATTGATAAATAAAATTACAAAAGAGTTGAGGAAGACTACGTGAAAATTAAACTGAGTTAATTCAAGGGAAATGCTGACAGAGCTACTATAGATACCATCTCTCCCTGGGGGCTACACTTTCAATTTTTTTTTATCGTCACTAAGAGAGAATGCAAAATATAACCATGTGGACCCACAAGTATCGAGAGTCAATGGAGATAGTTCAATAAGGTGAATCCACTATAATTAAACATACTACCCCGTGTGGTAAGGGCACACCTAGAGCATAGTTTCCAAGTCCTTGGTATATTTTTGGGTTTTTTAGAGTTTATCCTTCAATGAAAATGGGTTTTGGGAAATTTTAATACTTTTAAAAAAAAAATTCACACTATTTGAAACTTCTAGTTAACTATGCTGAAATGCGATGATAATTTCATAGATCTGCTATTAGTTTCTTGTTAATTGGTATATAAAACATAGTAATTTTTTTTATCTATAAAAAAATATTTTTGTATATGGTTTATTATATATATTTTTGTTTTTAGTTTCATTATTGATCAATATTGAAATCAGGAAGATATTGGGTGATCAAGTTTGAGAGATAGATGTAGTCATATATGTTTGATAGTGTTTTTTCACATGATTGGTAAACCTAAGATCTTGTCTATACTTGGAGACTATATGAGCATATTTTATGAGTGATAGACACATGAAGATAACAAGTTTTGAGAAAGTGTTTGAGTGACAAGATAGCCATTTTGGTTCGAGAAATTTTTTGGGATAATAGTATGATATCCAGAAACAAAGATTGAAATTGTCTTTTGATATTTAGGAATTCGTTGTAGGGTCTATGGATGTCATTGCAGGTCCCATGAAAGAGATAATAATTATGGCTAAAATAATCATAGCAGTGGAATCACTATATATTGATTACACATTAGTACATTACTCATGATTAAATGATATGTTATGATTGTAGATCCAGTTTGAAAATGTGTTGCAATAAAGGCCCACGTGGAAATGGAAGAAGGAGGCTATAGCATCGACCAGATTGGATAACAAACTATGTTTGAGCCTACTCATTCTTGAGGACACGAACTCATTCCAGTTTAAGCCTATATTTAGAATTTCTTTCATTTCTTAGATTGGAACCTCAATCGAGTTGTAGCCTACCATAAGTGGGAGCTTGCATATTTTTGGCAGTAGTTGACTCTCGTATTTTGGGTCTTTCAAATTGAGTTATAATAGTTAAGAAATAAATTTAAAAATACTTGGTTATTTTCTCCCATTGTGTTTCCACCTAAAATTTTAGTTTATCCTTGTGATTTGATGCTCTCTTATGTTGTTGACTACTTCTTGTCATGTTACTGATATGAAAATGTATCGATATAAATTATGAAATAATTCTTATGGTTCATTGCTATATGAATCAGAATTAAGAAAGTTTCTTAATTTTTCAATATGGCCTCACACTGATTCATCCCACCCCATTGTAACTTTTGGGTTAGCAAGTGGAATTAGAGTAGATCATATTCAAGGCAAATTAAATAATAGAATATGTATAAAATCAATATGGAATTACCTGCAACATCATTTATTCTTATGATATTTTAGATAGAGTAGGTCAAAGGAAGGAATGAGATCCTAACAAATTACTTTGATGAAGTTAGGAGAGAAAATGAAACCTTAATAAAATAGTCTAAAGATGTGAAGAATCAATTGAAGGAGAATAGTGATATAATTGATTATCTCAAGAAATAATTTGATGTAGCAATACATCCATTAAATGAAATTCATTAACATGCCAGTCCTTGTAGTCTATGTAGACAATGTCCTCTTTTGAATTAATCATAACTCCATGACCAAGAAATTTTCAAACATTATGCAAGAAGAGTTTGAGATGTCCATGTAAGGGAAATTATCATTTTTCCTTGGTCTAAAACAAAATCAATTGACAATGGTTATTTTCGTATCTCAAAAAAAATATTTTAAAGAAATGTTGAGAAAGTTTTGAATGGAAACTTGTGCACCAGTAAGAACTCCTATGGTGACAGGTTGCAAATTAAGCACAAATGTTGGGTCTCAAGAAGTATATAAAACCTTATATATCAATGACTAGATCTCTTGTTTATTTAATAACACCGAGACATTATATTTTACAGGTTGTGGAATAAACAGGAAAATTTCAATCATCTCCTAAGGATTATACAGGAGGAACTAATATTAATCGTAAACCTTATATTGATTCAGATTGGGTAGGATGTGTGGATGATAGAATAGTAATAGTGGGGGAGAATTATTTCTTGGAGTATATTTGGTCTTGCAGCATAGAGAGAAGAAATACTTTATCATCTCTCCACTGTATAATTCTAATACATTATTGATTCTACATGTTATACTCAAATAATATGGATGAAGAAAATTTTAAAATATCTTCATGCACAAGATGATTAAGGTATGGCTCTCATGTGTGATAAACTAGTGCGATTGATATCTCAAAAAATCTAGTTATGCATTGAAAAATAAATAATATTCCTATTAAATATTAATTCGTAAGGGAAAAATATGCCAAAATTTGAGTCATATTATAATATATTCCAACTAGGGAGTAGATTTATAATATATTTCCTAAACCACTTCTAGCAAAAATATTTGAGTATGTTTGCCAACATATGGGAGTAGTCTCTTCCTTACTAGAGTTATATCCTCGACATGACAAAAGAGTCATGAAGGGTTTCTTCAACTCCTAGAGAAGCAATAAATGTATGGAGGGATAATGTAGACTATATTTTGATGGTGATATCTCATATGTAAAAATAATGCATGATCTTAGGGGGAATACTACTAAAATGGAAGCATCATCTATAGGGGAAAATAGGAACAGTAACAAGAAAGAATCAAAATAATAATTTTAAGGGGATCTTATAGTGGAAGCATGGTATCAGGGGGATTATATATGTTGGAAACAATGGAGCACGATTTATAACAGGTCCATAGGTTCATCAGGGAAAAGGTGCTCATAAAGGCTCATGAAATTCTTCTATCTACATATGTGGTCCTTTTCCATTGATTCAAAATGGGGATATATTTTAGAAGTTTATTTTATTAAATATATTCCATGCATTACAACTATAACATAGATATATTGCAACACTTAACTTGCACCCACTAATTTTCTTTGACATCCAATGACAATCAATGTATAGGGGTGTTGCCATCAATGAAAAAGGGGAATATTGTTGCACTTACTCATGTAATTGATCAAAAATAAATTCCATTAATGTCAAATGTGAAGTATGCAAAATAATATTAGGACAATCCTTAATTATGACATAAGTCGTAGGGCTATTTATGAAGCTATATGATGACAACTTGATCATTCACAAGTTCTCACTGCATGAGGACATGGCTACTTAAAAAATTATTTAAGATTTTGACTTAGTTAATATTATAAAAAAATATCATAAATTTCATGTTTTTTTGTTATAATTGATATCTTTCCAAATTTATATTTTTCTTAGAAAAAATCCTCTCGGACGAGAAGTTATGACCTATTGAAAATTAGTTTTAATTGGAAAAAATTAAAATGCCAAAATATAGGGTGAAAAACCAAAAATTGAGTTGGTTAAATGTCATGTACGTATGAAGTGTATCCAACATTGAATCAATAGATCAATGGTTATAGTCATGGAAATAAAATATAGGTTAACATAACTAAACAATGTGTAAGTTTAGGACCAATCAATGGTATTTAACATAGATAAATAGATATATAAAAGGGAAACAACATGAGAGTTAATATAATCATTGGATATAATTAAATATCAACAACTGCAAATATGGCCATAAGTCTTATAGTTTTAAAATTATTAAAACTTAAATTTCCCTAAGTCGAAGTTGTTCAACTCTCCATGGATTTAACGCTATAAATACGGTGTCACATATTGTTTGGATAATAGAACATGGTAATTGATATATCATTTTTCTGTTGATTTGAGCGAATGATATACAATCAAATTGAAGGTAAATTTTTTCATAAATTTGGTGTGATCATGTTGGTTGGTTACCATCCCTCTAGTTTTTCCTTCATATATATTGAAAAAAGCATGTCACTATGAAACTTGTATCAGAGGTCATGCAATATATGTCATTATGAAATATTATGGAAAATTTTGAGTTAAATAGTTGAGAATTGCATGAAAGTTGAGCCCAAGCAATGAATTCCATCATGAATCATATGGAAAATGCTGAGCAATGTATGTCATCATAACCCTGTAAGATGAAGGCCAAACTTTACATGGTGGTGGAGGCCAAGAAATGTATATCATAAGTAGCCCTATGGTAAATGAAAATCCTTAAATATTATCATTCCCCTATGGTGGTTTCTAAGCTATATATATCATCATGATCCTTGTGGCAAAGGAAAAGCCCTATATATCATCATAACCCCCGTGGAAAAGCTCGACAAGGTATATCATTATGACTATGAGCCAAACGCTTAGTAACATATGCCACCATAACCACTCAAGTGGAGGATTGTAGATGATTATTGTATGTATTACCATGAAGAAGAGTTTAAGTCGTAAGTGACCATGAATATTTAGCCATGACCAATGAGGTTGTAGCTTTTATGTGAATTTTATCGTTGAATATGTGTGTTGTAGCTACTATGGACCTTACAAGGATATGGCCAATTTTTTTTACCACTGTGAACCTAAAATAAGACATAGACATAAAATGAAATATAGCCACGTGGACCCATGGAAGTCTAGAGAGTCAATGGAGTTATGTTATGCAACCAGCTCAGAAAATACAAGAAAATATATATCAAAAACTTAAAAATTATCCATTTTGATAGGGAAACTTCCTTTACATGACATAAATGAACAATTATTGGATGATACAAATGAAAAATCCGGCTTCCTATATATATGAGTCTAAGGGGTCACAATATAATTAGAGCCTTCATAAAAATAATAGTGTACGAGCACAACAACAACAATAGTGGGCCTTAATGTGGCCCAATAATAACAATATGGGGACTACATGGCACAAGAATAACAATAAGGTAGCTACACTAGAAATAACAATAATCAGATATACTATTATTATAGGGACCTAACATGCCCACTCCTTCAAAAAAAAAAATTCCCTAATGTTTGAGTAGTTCTAGATGCTTCTATATAAATTTGCATCCTCAAATGTGGAATCTTCCAGACGTATGTTCTTCCCTTGATGAGATACTCTGAAATTGATCTATTTTGCAGTTGTAAAGTTCTTGTCTCCATGACTACTTCATGTTCCAATATCATATTTTTTTCCTCGTCAAGTTTTGGAAATATTTTTTGAACTAGGAGTTTGTCACCTATAACCTTATTTAATCATGAAACATGGGAAACTTCCTAGAGTCGGGAAGATGCAGGCTCTTCCAATTTGTATGCCATAGTACAAATAATTTGCAACACCTTGTAAGGACCATAGTAATTTGGTGATAAGTTATTATCGTTATTACTTTTCTTGAAGAACATTTTTTTGTATGGTTATAGCCATAAAAATACTAAGTTGCCTACATCAAAACTTCTTTTGCTATGAAGTTGATCTCCCTATTGTTTCATTCAATTCTGCGCAAAAGTTAGGTTATCATTTAACAATTGGAGAACTTATTTTTGATGCTTGATGTGATATTCTACTGATTTAACCTTAAAAATTTCTATAAAATATTATTTCATCGACAATGGACGATATCCATAAAGTTCCATAAATTGGGTAATTTTTCCTGCAGTGTGGAATGAAGTGTTATACCACGATTCAATGAGTTATAACCACTTGACTCATTTTGTTTGTTTATTAGATACAAATAAACGAACATATTGTTCCAAACATTTGTTCATTATCTTAGTTTCCCCATCATATTGTGGATCATAAGATGATGTATGAGCTAGTTGAGTTCCCACACAAGAAAATAATTTCGTCCAAACATTTATAGTGAAAATAGGATCTATGTCACTTACAATAATCTTTGGCTTTCCATGTAGCTTTTGAATTTTTCTCATAAATATAGTAGCAATTGTATTGGATTTAAATGGATGAGATAATGCACAAAAGTGTGCATACTTGGTAAGTCTATGAATTACCACCATGATGAAACTCTTTCCTTCGAACTTGGGTAAACCTGTGACAAATCCATTGAAACCTCCTCCCAAGATTGACTTGGAATCGATAAAGGGTATAATAGACCCGAGGTCTTAATTATCTCAACTTTGTTTTGTTGGCAGAAAAAACATTCTGCAACAAATTTTTGAATATTATATTCAAGTCCATCCCAGAAAAAATATTTCATAACCTGTGGTAAGTTTTTTAAAAATCCCAAGTGTCCAACTAAGGGAGAGGTGTGCAATTGGAAAATAATATTTTGTTCTAGTTGGGAATTATCACAAAGGTATAAGTGAGATTTGTACCATAATGAATCATTTTTCTAGCTAAATGTATGAGATGTACCGGGATCTTAAAAAAAATTAATGAGTGTCCACACTTCTTCATCATTTTTCCACTCCTCCCTTGATTCAATTATCCAATATGTTTGCATAATGGAAACAGAAAAAATCAATGCTTCCACATCCTCATCCTTTCTTGAGAGTGCATCTACAACAACATTTAGCTTCCCTATTTTGTAGATTATTTCAAAGTAATAACCCAACATCTTTGTGACCCATTTTTTCTTCTCTTCCAAAGATAGTATTTGTTCCAAAAAGTATTTAATACTCTCATGATATTTTTAACCTTGAATTGTCTTCCCATTAGGTAAGGGCCTCATTTCTTTAGTGCATGTATTATTTACAAAAAATTATTATCATAAATGGTTTCTCTAAATACTTTCATTTAATTGGACGACATGAAAAAGTAATGGGTATTCCTTCTTGCATTAAAATAACACAAATTCCATTTCCTGAGGTATCACATTCCACAATAAAGTTTTTTTGTGAAGTATAGCATAGCTAAGACCTGTACTTGGAAAATTTCCTCTTTAAGATGTTAAAAGGCCTTAGTTTCTTCTGTAGTCCAAGGAAATTCATCTTTCTTCAACAATGTTGTTATAGGTGTTGATATTCTCCCATAATTGTTAACAAACTTTTGATGATACCCTATTAACCCAATAAATACTCTAAGATGAATTATAGTGGTACGTATTTTCCATTCCTTGATGGATTTAATTTTGTTAGGGTCTACCTTAACACCCTCATGAGATACAATACTACCGATATATTCGACCTCCTATACTCCAAAGAAACATTTGGAGATTTCTTCATATAATTGTTTTTCCTCCAATGGTTTGAGCACCATGTCAACATCTTGAACATGATCCTTCGAAGACTTTTTGTAGATTAGTATATCACAAAAAAATAATAACATAAATTTTATATGGAGGGGTTTGAAAATGAAATTCATGAACCCTTGAAATGTAAAAGGTGCATTGGTAAGGCCAAAAGGCATGACAAAAAATTCATAATGACCTTCATGATTTCTAAATGCTTTTTTCCGAATGTATTCAGCCTTCATTCTAATTTAATGATATCTTGAACGAAGATCCAACTTGGTGAAATAAAATGCTCCATGTAATTCATCAAATAATTCATCGAATACTGGAATTGGAAATTTATCTTTAATAGTGAGCTTTTTGAGACCCTAATAGATGGGAACATGCACCATGATACATCCTTTTGTGCACCAATACTAATAGAGAAGAGAAATAACTTTGAATAGGTTTAATTATACCTCCCTGTAACATTTATTCAATCATACGTTCAATTTCACCCATTTTTGGAGTAGGGATATATATAAGGCCTAATTTTTGGAGGAGCACTTCATGGAATAAAATGAATAGCATGATAATGATCACAAATAGGTGGGACGCCTTTGGTAGCCTCAAATACCTTGGATTTATTGTCCATAACTTTTTGGATATATTCATAAATAGATTATTTCGATGTTTGAAATTATAGTGATCATAATTCTGCAATTAAGCATCATTTTTATTTCTTTAGAACATTTTTCATGCCATCAAAGTTTATTATCTTCCCTCTTTTCCTTGAGATACCCCTTAATTAAACTTCCTTTCCTTCTCAAAAAAATTTCAAAAAAACTTCTTGCAAATTAAAAGCTATCGTACCGAAAGATTGTAACCATTGAACTTCTAGTACAACATGACCACCAACCATTAGAATGGAAAGAATTGAGATATTCAATACATATTACCCCATCGTTAGCTTGATATTATGGAACTTTACAAATAAATTTATAGTTCCTCCTTTTTCAACCATTGCTTGACACTTTGGTGCTAGATATCGGAATAAATTCAATTCCTTTGCTATCTTACAATGAATAAAATTATGGGCACTACCTGAATCAATCACCACTATTACCCTTTTATTATTGATATGTCCTTCTACCTTGAGAGTTTGAGGAGTGGTAATTCCTGCCAATGAATTACAAGATATGGTTGGATTCATTTCTTATTTCTTTAAGCTCTCTTCATGGTCTATATATTCTTATTTTGAATTTTCTTGTACCTTTTATTCCTCCTCCTCACAATCTATGTAAAAAAAAAAAATCTTATCACCCTTCTGAACTTTAGTGTATTTTCTTTCACAGCTTTAACAGAGCCCTTTTCGTCTGTTTTCTTCCAATTTTTGTGGTATCAACCTTGTACGTTGTGGATGGCTAGGAGAAAAAATATTTCCATATTTATATTTGTGAGTGGTAAGCTTATTTGTTGACATAATTTTTCTTTCCAACTTGAATTCGTTCTCTAATGAATTAGGTTCCCAAAGGCAAACCTTGGATGTTGTGCTTTAAATTCCCTATGAATAAATCAACCTTATGACCCTCTGGTATATCATTAACCACTATATTCAATTTTTTTAAGTCCTAAATGTGCTCCTCCATTGAACCATTTTTTTTTTATATTTATTAATTAGCAAAATAAGGTGTTTTTCTTTGTATCTTCATAATGTGACATCATTTCCTCTGTAAACATTTACCAAGTGACAAATTGTTTACGAGAAAACAATCATTGATACAATACAAACTGATTAGGTTTTAAATATAAATTTTCAATGCGTATCTTTTGTGTGTGTTGCACATTATAGAGATCAAAATATTGCTCCATCATTAGTATCCATGTTACCATATCCTTTCCATCAAACTTTATCATACTGATATTTGGAATAATGTGGCTCTTCAATCCAATGTTACAGTCTATGAAGTCATGGTTAATATTTATTTTTTTCTCATTATGAGTTTCATATAATACCTTTTTTCCATTACAAAGCATTTCTTGTAACAACTTTGTTAAACCTTCTTCCAAACCTTCCATGTATGCTTTTAAACCATTCGTCAAATATTCCATGTTTCCTTTCATTTTTTCTTCTATGTGATCCTTAAAACCTTCCATGTATGATTTTACACCATTCTTCAAACCTTCCATGTATTTTTTTTAACAATTCTTTCAACCATCCATTTTAGCTTCCATTTCATTTTTTTTTACTCTTTGTGAGAGCGATATTTGTTGCACTTGGTCTCGTAATTTTGATATATCATGTTGCATTTCTTGCTCTTCTTCATGCCTCATAGTAGAGATTTTTGGTTGCTTACTAACTGTTTCTATTTTATTGATTTGATTAATTTTGTACTTAAAACAATTCTATTTATGCTTAATTATTCGCCTTGAATCACTTCAAACATATTTTTCAAAGAAAACATATGCAATTTTTTTTTTAAATACACACCTTTTGTTTGCTTTGTAGGAGCTTGATATTGAATACGTTGTATCTCTGCAATTTAAATTCCAAAAAATTTGAACTTTGGTCTTGTAGTATCCCTCTGACTATTCTTTCTAATTCCATAGGGAAAACCTAGTTTGTATTCTTCAAGATAAGGTTATGTCTGATCTCCCACAATGACCTAATTATGGATTGGTTTAATAGAGAAAATTTTTATGGAGTGCCATGTTTCACAGTTTCTACCTTCGGCTTTGAAATTTATACAAAATAAACCAGAATCCTTGCAATTTCGGAAACATTTTACATAATTCAAATATGATTCCTAAATTAAAAGTTATGAGCATTTTAACTTGGTCACGAGTTCGAAATGAAATTCTGAAGCTTGAAAAAACCATAACTTCCTCAAATCATATCTCTGAAAATGTAGCGAACTAAGATATGAAATTCGTACAAAATATTAACCAGTATTTCTACTCTAGGTGGTTTCAATTTCAGCTTCTGAAGCTTCCTAGAAACAAAGTTATAGATAAACTTTCAGGATGACCTTTTTGAAGAACCAAAACCCTAGAATCCAAAGCTCTGATACCAAATGTTATCGAACCAACTGACAAAATAGAAGAAAATATAGATAAGAAACTTTAAAATCATCCACTTCAAGGGGGAAACCTCCTTTACATTAAATAAATGAATAATTATTGGACGATACAAATGAAAAAACCTACTTTCTATATATAAGAGTCTAAGGGATCACAATATAATCAAAGCCTACATAACAATAATAATGTAAGGGCATAACAATAAAAATAGTGGGCTTCTATGTGGCACAATAATAAAAATATGGGGACTACATGGGAACCAAAATAACAATAAGGTGGCTACACTAACAATAAAAATAAAAATCTATAGTATTATTATAGGGACTTAATAAGTTAGTTGAATAATATGACTCCATTA
>MU968411.1:49062498-49220726 GCA_034641835.2 Pinus albicaulis
TGTTGTTATTTTATTGGATTTTATTATGATTATATAATGGAAATGAGAGGTCATTTCCCTGGATTTCATTACATTATTTCTGCGTACATCGAGGAAACATGATTGCATTATGGTTGTGGTTGATAAGTTGAGCAAGGTAGCCCACTTCATTGCAGTGAAGTCTATTAATTCAGCAAGTGATATTACTTAGATCTTCATCAAGGGGATAATGAGGTTGCATGGATTACCCAAGATGATTTTATTAGATAGATATGAAAAGTTCACTTACAAGTATTGAAATTTGAAAAGAGTTGTTCGAAGGCTTGGGGACTGAGTTGACCATCACTATATCTTATCATCCATAAACAGATGAGCATATAAAGTAGGTTAATAGGATTCTTGAGGATATGTTGAGGATGTGTGCCATGAATCAATAGAGAAAGTGGGAGAAGCATCTTCTACTAGTATATTTTTCATATAATGGATATTATGAATCCTTGAAGATGAGTCCATTTGAGTCTTTCTATTTGAAGAGTTGTAATATTCCTATATGTTGGAGTAATCTAGTGAGTAGGGTCCCGATTGGACCGAATACATTGTTCGTGATGGAGTAGGATATGTAGGTTATTAAAATGAATTTAAAGGTAGCACAAGACATATACAAGAGCTATGTGGATCAAAATATATCACTGAAGGAGTTTCATATTGGGAGCCTGTTGTAGGTTTTAACCCTGTATAGAAATTATCTGTAAATTAATCTTAAAAACATAAAATAAACAGTAGCGAGAGCATAAAACATAAAACATATAGACACAAAATTTTTTCCCCTGGATCCCAAATCGAGACTACTAGTTTGATTTTTCATTATTTCCCTTTAGTGTTACAACACACATATATATATACATGCTGAAGAATTCATCAACCCCAATCCATTAACCCTAGATTAGAACATAACTGTAGATCCCTCAACCAAATCAACAAAATACCAGGGACCGAAAATCATCATGCCCCAAACCCATGTGCAAACCCATGAGAAAAACCATGGGTAGGTCTGCCCATTGAAAAATAGGGTCCAAAACATTTTTCCTATGGCGCTTCCCCAGACTACGAATAGGGGTGGCTGACAACCCCCCTGTGACCCCCCTATTATGCCTAGTGCAACGTACAGGGGGGTTTATCGACCCCCTTGTGATCCCACACGTGAGACTAATCATGGAAAGAATATAACACATACCCAACACATGCTTACTTTTGTATCAAGCCCAAAAGGATCTCCTTGAGGGTTGCGTCATGTGGCTAGTTCAAACCTTGGTATTGTGAACCTTTATTAGATCCTTAAGAGGATTTGACCAGTGGCCTACATACTTTCATTTTCAACAATAATGAAGGTCCATGATCTTTTCCATGTTTCATTGCTTAAAATATATGTCCATAATGTTGACTGTGTGATTTATATGTTTCTATTGTATGTTGAACTAGAGGGAGAGCTCCAACTAGAGAGAAAATGCATGATGCTATAGAAAATGCTATGGAACTAAGAAATAGAGCTAGTTAAAGTGTAGTGGAAGCACTTTGGGCCTGATGAAAATACATCGAAGATGGTTGATCAAATGTATAGTTTATACCCTTCCTTATTTTTTGGTTTTAAAAATTTATTTGGTATATTTTTTGTTATATATATATATATATATATATATATATATATATTTCAAATATTTCAATGAGTTGTGGTGTAAACCTCCATTAATCAATATGTCTTAAATACTGCAATAAGATGTGTTATAAAGCTCCATTAAGCAGTAGTTTTTTTGGTTATAAGTGTCATATAATGCCAACAATGGTGTTCCCCCAAGGGGGAGCGGTTTGTAGCAATCCCTAGTTGATTTCCCATGTAAATAAAATAAGAACAATGTCACGGGACACATACTCCAAGTTGAACGGTGGGAATCACTTGTGGTTTAGTAATGGTTATGGAAATTAGAAAAGGAATTAGAGAAAGAAAAGAGGAAATCAATGAAATTAATTAAAGAAGTAAAGGAAAATAGGAGAAAAGGAAGGTGAAGAGAAAAAAATATGCATAAAAGGGAAATTAGAGACAAAATGAAGGAAAATCAAAGAAGAATGAGACATTAATGATGAAAATGCATCAGAGAAACAATTGATAGCTTTTTATCAATATTAACTTTTGATCATTTTAAAAGATAGGGATCGAAGAGAAGAGCGAGAGAGAACACAGACATCAGAAAGGAATAAATCAAATGAAAATTAGATTAATGAAAGGGATCACAAGGAAAAGTTGGAAGAGTGGCAACAACAAGAGTACATTGTAAGTAAGAGGATGCATGTGTGATTTCTTGACTCAAATTTTAATGCATGATAAATGCATGTGGTCACTTGGTTATTTTTATATCATTCATACGGGACTTTATTAGATTGAAAATTGTTTCATCCTTTCCTTTTGATTTCCTGGATAGCCATGAAGTAGTGGGTTCTCTAATTTGAGTAAGCGTTGGTTGGCTGGTTGACTTGGATCCTCGTTGAGGTGGTATCAGAAAAATTACCAATGGTCAAGGTTGGAGGTGTGATCCAAGTGGATATTGGTGGCCACCTACCTATGCCACATATACCTCTAGTTTATTTCATTACTTTCCTTCTTTATAACATCATTTACTATTTATAGTAGTTTTTTCAAGTCCTAAACTTCCTGGGCATTTTAGACCCCCTAAAATAAATTTTTTTGAGCTCTGCAGTAGGCCCATTATCGTGCAAAAAATAATTTATTACTGGGAGATATATCTACAAAAAGGTATTGTACATGTTAAAGGGATATAATATGACCAAGTTACAACCTCAGGTAGTTGGTTGGCCAAATAACCCCAACGGGGCCCACAAACTCCTCGTGTTTCATCTCCTGGGTTATGATTTTGGTTGATTAGGGATTTCCCTTGTTGTTAAATAATAAAAGGGACCTTGAGCCTCACTGTAACACAGTTGAGAGGAATGTATCCAACACATATCTTATTAGAGATAAACTACAATTTCTCAAGCTAGTTTATTTCCATTATGTCTTTAAGAATTTTTCAGTTCTTGGATATTAATGAGATGAAGTATTATTTATGATACATCTTTGTATTTTTGGTTATATATATATATATATATATATATTATTTTGTGTTCTTTTTAAAATTTGGATCAGTGGTATCAAGGCGGTCCATTATTTCTCTATTATTATTTTCATGTCCCTAATGAAGTCATGGTATAAGGAGTTAGGGCTCGAACTAGTTCAACATTTCCAATATTAGTATCGCAAACCCCGATAACCTCCCACAGCCGAATCAAGGAAATATGAGGGAGAAGGATACCCTATAAAAAAATTTCTCGAAAAATTTGTTGAGCGACAGAAGAACACGATGATGGAAAACTTTGACAAGATCCTTCAGTGAATGCCTGTAGTGGATGCATCTTCATCCAACAATCACTATGGAAGTGACACTCCCTTAAAGTTGTAATTCAACATTGACATTCCCATATTTTGAGTCTAGATAGATGCAAATTCCATAGGTAGATGGTTAAACTTATTGGAAGGATCCTTTGTAGTGCACGATTTTCCGATAGAGAAACGATCACTTTTGCACTCCTCAAAGTTGCCCCCCATGTCAAGGACTACTGGGAAACCTACTATGAACATAGGAACATGGGAGAACCCTCACTATTTTTAGCTGAAACCACTAAGAATTATTTCCATGATGGCATCAAGGAATAATACTACCACATGCGTAAATATGAGGACAAATATGCTGCAGCACCAAAGTGATCAAGATGTGCATGAGAAACAAATATTCATGGGATTTTAATTAAATAAAATAAAGTAAAATAGGATAAAAGGAAGGTGAAGAGAAAAAATATGCATAAAATGGAAAATAGAGACAAAATGAAGGAAAATGAAAGAAAAATGAGGAGAGAGAGAGAGAGAGAGAGAGAGAGAGAGAGAGAGAGAGGGAATTTTTTACCAATGTTAGATTTCGATCATTTTAAAAAATAGGGATCAAAGGGAAGAGAGAGAGAGAGAAATTTCACATAAGAGAGGAATAAAGCAAAAGAAAAGTAGAATAAAGAAAGGGATCATAAGGAAAAGTTGGAAGTGTTGTTACAACAAGAGTACATTGTATGTAACATGTTGCATGCGTGATTTCCTCACTGAGATTTGAATACATGATACATGCATTTGCTCATTTGGTTATTTTTCTATTATTAGCATGGGTTTTTCTTAGATTTAAATTGTTTTGAACCTTCCCTTTCCATTTCCTAGATAGCCATGAAGTATTTCATTCTCTACTTTGTGTAAGCATTGGTTGGCTGGTTGACATGGATACTACTTGAGGTGGTCTAGGGAAAATTTCCAATGGTGAAGGATAGAGATGTAACATAGATGGATATTGGTGGCCACTCACCTATTGAACCTAGACTTATAGTTTATTTAATTAGTTTTATTTTTGATAAAAGAATTTACTATTTTTTACATTTTGTTTGGGTCTTGAACTCCTTGAGCAGTTTTGACCCCTAAACAACATTTTTTTGAGGTCTACAATAGGCCCATAGTCGTGTGTAAAATCATGTAGTACTCAAAGATATATTTCAAAAAAGGTATTGCATGTGTTAAAGGGAGATAATATGACCAATTTATGACCTTATAAATTTAGCTGCCCAACTAGCCCCAACGAGGCCCACAAACTCTTGGTGTTTCGTCTCCTAGGGTTATGAGTTTGGTTGTTTAGTGTCTTACCTTGTTTTTCAATAATAAAAAGTCCCTTGAGCCTCATTGTAACATAGATGAGAGGAATGTAGCCACCACATCTTTCTCAGAGATAAGCTACCAATGCTCGAGCTAGTTTATTTCCATTATGTCTGTAAGAAATTTTCTATTCTTTGATATTAATAAAATGAAGTATTATTTCTACTACATATTTGTATTTGTGGTTATATATATGTTGTGTTGTGTTTATTTATAAATTTGGATAAGTGGCATCAGAGCGGTCTGTTATTTCTCTATTATTCTTTGCATGTCCCCAATGTAGTCACGATATAAGGAGTTAGGGCTTGAACTGGTTCAAACTTTACAATACCAGTCTCGCATACCCCAAAAACCTCGCACGAAAAAAAAAATAATTATGAGGAAGAAGGAAATCCTATAAAAATATTTCTTGAAGAATCCATGAACTGATAGAAGAAAGTAATGATGGAAAAATTTTCCTATATCCTTTGGTGAACGCCCACAGTCGACGCATCTTCATCCAATAGTCACTCTAAAAGAAACACTCCCTTCAAGGTATATTGAACATTGGAATTCCCATATTTGAATGCCAGATAGATGCAAATTCCATAGATAGATGGTTAAACATGTTGGAAGGATACTTTTTAGTGCATTATTTTTCCGATAGAGAAAATAACACTTTTTCACTCCTCAAAGTCACCCCCCATATCAAAGACTAGTGGGTGTAATGTCCCCCGTTTCTCTGCTGTTATTAGAAATTTGAACAATCCTAAAGGGTAAAGTGGACCCCAAAGGAAAAAAATTATTGTGGATTTATTTTATTGTTTTAATTTAATAAAATAAAATTGAATTAATTCTGCAAAGACTAGATTATGATTAGAGATCAGGAAACAAAATCCATGAGGATGGATAAGGTTCATAAGACTTTTCAAATTCTGCAAAAATCCTTGCAGAAAATAAATTAAATATTAAAATTTATATTGGAGATAAAAATCTGAAAAGCTACCCCAGTAAAGAGGAAACTTACTGGGGAAGAGGTGGAATAAAACTAGAAAGAGGAAAAGATAGTTTTAAAGTACTTTTGTGGAAGAAACAAAAATGAAAGCGGAGGTGAAAAGGAAAATAGCATCCTGATTAACTGGATACAGTTAAGGAAACAAGATGATGGAAAAGAAAGCTTAAACAAGAAGATTCGGGATTGACAAGGGGGTTTTCTATTGCTGGAATATTGGATCTCTACTCCGAGGGAGCTATGGAGAAAGAGCTCAAATGTTGGGTGGAAAATAGTTTACCTTAAGTGGTATGCACTAGTTAATTCATTTTAACTTAGAATATTAGTATTATTACACTTATTGTGGTGAAGTAAATTTGTTGACATGTACTTGATTAAATATGTTCGAGAATAGATGTTGTATATGAAAGGAATGTTAAAAAGGCTAAGTGGGAATGAATTGGGAATTATGTACATTTAATAGAGGAGGCTATAATAAATATAACAGTTCTAACAGACGTACAGACAATAAGCTGAAGATTACCAACTCCTAGAATATTTAAACCTTAATGAAGGTTTAATTATGAGGTTAGGTGACACTCAGAATTTATTATGGAATAATATTTCTATTTTAGCATTATTCTACAAATCAGGAATTTTGTGAATATATTATTATAGAATTTAAATAAATATGCATGAAAATGAAGGTGGAATTAGTACAGTCAAGAAAATCTTATGCTGTAGTATAACTGGACAAATTAATACAAGAACTAAGACATAATAGACAATGATGGTAATATATTTCTAGGAGGAACTTAGAAATTATTACTATAATTGAAATAACAACTTTAAAAAAGGTATTACATAAGGGTTCAAACATAGCTTCATTAAAATAGAAAGGATTTTGTTCCATACATTATAAAGTCATGTAATTATAAGGATATAAATCCATCGAGTTACAAAGTTCAAATTAAATATGAGTATAACTAAATTATACAAATTGGAAACTTTGTCCCATTTATAATAGATTGTAAAGTCTCTCTAGAAATTATGCAGAGATGGCATATCATAAAGCCCAAGTGGGTTACTGGACCAACTTGAAGAGAAAATTTCCACCATTACGATTGAATATAAAAGGCTAACAGCAATATGAAAACTCAATAGAATGTAAATAGTACCTGCACATGACAGAACTATGAATTAGTTCTGGTTCAGGAATATAAACATAAAGAGAGATAATAATAAATTTTAAACCCAAAAGGTATAAGAAGTTACCTTATGGACATATGTAGGAAATCCAACCTGCAATAATTAGAAGAGAAATTGTTATTATATCGAAGGATGTAATGTACATCCTAAACAACTAGAAATTAAGTTAAAATTTTTAAATCAAAATTTCAGAGGACTATCAATAGACATTCAAAATAATAGGAGTGGCATCATTCCTGCACTAAGTAAATGAAGCTAACAAGTGTTATCCTAACATGATAGTAGTTGAAACTCAACTCGAAAAGTAACACAAATATGTACAAAATGGTGAAATGATAAGAAGAAATCCATCGTAGAAATCAAACCAATTACAAAAGCTATCTAAGAAAATGGTTTAAACGAAAACTACCCAGATACCAGAGTATCATCATTACATAGACTATACAAACTTGAATTAAAAATATACCACATATCTCTATTGATAATATTGACTAAGGAACCGAAGTTCCTAAGTATTGTAAAAAAACCCAATTTGGTATTATGAAATAATGCGAATGTGTTTTTAAATTAACATTAAATGCTACCACAGGGAGTTAATAATGGCCATCAAATACATCCATAAATATATGGAGATCTCGGTAAAGTGAGTTGAGTGAGTACAGTCAGATAGTACGTGTATCAGCAAATTTTTCATGGTAAAGATAAAACATTAAAGGAGACTGTAGTGGTATTGAGAGTATCTGTAGATTTAGATAACGGTTATGGGATGGAAACGATGGGATGAGAGGAGTTCCTTCTATCTGACCATCTACAATAACCAAAAACTGTAGTCACACACATTTACAAGTAATAGTAGTCACTTTGAAAGCTAAACTAAAAATTAAAGAAAGCGTGGTGTAACAGAAAGGAGAACCGTAAACGCAGAATCATACTTTCAAATTTAAAATGAGAATTGATAGTGGATGTCTGAGAGTAAATCCCACACGATACTCCCTCGTAGGCATATTTTCTAAATAAACTTGGCAAAACTCTAACCAAGTAATGAAATATATCGTGAACTAAATCAATACCATATTATTAGAAATGGTATTTCACATTTGAGTTGTAGTTAATTAATACAACGAGAAATTTTGGAAATCTTAGATAGCTTAGGCTGTAAAACGGTTCAAAAGATTACATGGAAAGAGGGGGTTCTGTCAAACCACACCTAACCAAATTCCTATTCATGGTTGAGAGACACAATCACATGGAGTTCCTGTCAAGAAGGCAACGAAAGAATTAGAAAATAAACTAATTAACTGGAACTATGAAAATAATAAATAACACATGTCAAATTCCAAGAAACTAGAGGAAGTGAGGTATCTTACCTGGATAGAATGATGAATGCAACCTCTATGTAGACAACAAAACCTTCGCTTCAAACTTACTAGAGTGATTTCTCATCTAACAGGTAAACAAAGGAAGAGCCAGGAGTGACATTGATTAACTGTAATTGAAAGGCGGAGCCGAGGTAGAAGGAAGGAGGTTTACTAAGGACATGGAGTGAAAAATAGTCCTAATTCAAAAATGAAACCATTTATGGAGCCTCAAACCCTAACTTAGAATAGATCCTAACCGTCCACGTGTAAGAGATTTGGTGTTGGAGGAATTCCCGCGAGTTTTTGGGTTCAATCAAGAACCAGACAAGCCATGTGATGTTGTACATTCAATTTAATGTCAATATATCTGAAGGAAAATCACATACATAGATTTGGTGTACACTCATATAGAGAAAACACTAAAATTAAACCATATCAATCACTATGGCTCAAAATTCCAATGATGGATTTAATTCTAACAACATATTTAATGAATAATACGAATTAATACAGGTGGATGCAATATAATGTTTCAATCTCATGTGGTAGGCATTCAATTGGTAACATAGACAACCAACGTCCCACTAAAACTTGGAAAAAGTAAGTCAATAGAGGGGATAAAGCTTTCACATAAGACTGGATTGAGATATATAAATTCTAGGAAAGGATAATATGCCTTGGTGAGATCGGTTAAATATAAAATGTGGATACAACCTCATTTCTATTTAATGTGAACTCTTAATAGCTATGTGAACTTGTAAAGTTCAAAGTCTATGTCATCATTAATAGTTATTAGAACGAAGTCCCTAAAAAGGGAAATTTCTCATATGACAATTTATCAATGTATGGAAGAAAGTAAAAATAGTTATAACTTTTAAATTAAATTTAAGGAAATATATATATGGTTGGGGAAATTATACTTAGAAGATGTATAAACAGTTAGCTTGGGTAAAGAAGCTGTTATTAATAGTTAAGGGGGAATCTAACTATCACTTACAAATTTCCATGTAAAACAAAATGGGATGGTTTCATAGAAAATATACTCTCGTTGAAGTGGAAGACTTGGAAATTTACTCCCAATGAGTATATGTGCAATTTATGAAATATTAAAAGTACAACAAAGGAAAATGTTAATAGATGATATATGTCAGAAAGTGAAGAACACTAATTAGTTGATAAGGTGTGATAAGTATTAGTGATATAAATAGATTTCTTTTTTTTTTTGTGGAAATGAAGAAGTTACAGTGGGAAACCTACTATGAACGTAGGGACGTGGGAGAACCCTCACTATTTTCAGCTGAACGTACTAGGAATTATTTCCTATATGGCTTCAAGGAACAATACTACCCCATGGGGACATATGAGTACAAATACGTTGCAATACCAAAGTGATGAAGATGTGCATGATATGACAAACATGTTTCGTACTTTGCGCACAATGTTAGGTATTAAATATTTGGTGCTAAATTAACGTAGTTGTTTATAGAGATACTTTCAGGAGGAAATGGAGTTTCTTGACATATCCTTGCTTGCTGTAGAATACCAATATGCTGCCAAGATCAAGCATAAATTTAAACATAAGAAGTGAGACTTTCGATCTATGAATTCGAAGGAAGGTAAAGGAGCCACAAAGCGAAAAAAAAAGGACAAAGCCAATGTGGGGTGACCAAAAAAACCCATTAAATCCACACAAAAATAACAACAATGCGACCAAAAATAAGGACACGAGAAGGTGGTTTGAATTCCATAAGAACTCTATTGATTACACAAGTGAGTGTCAGAGCATGCAGTCACTAGTGACTAAGCTAAATTCTTTGGAATCATATGCATGTTCCTACTTTGAGAGATAATATGACAAGGGGAATGATAAAGTGAAGAAATTCATTGAGGCATAACCGAGTTCACCGTCATGTTGAGGTGAAAACTCAAAACCCCCATTTTAGCATATTTATTCCATATAATGGGGACCCTTTCCTTAAATTTTTGGCTAAGCCACATTTTATGATCTTCATTTTGTTAAGTCTCTTACAAAATTTTCCATTTATTATGTTTGTGATATTTATATTTTGATTTCTTCACTAAGTTGTACTTTTCACTACCCTTCCATTGGTACTTATTTCTTCTCATTCTATTATACGGTTTGCAAATGATGCTTCACCAAAGTTTGATTATTTTTACTGTCTGGGTTAAAAATGTACAAAGAATATATTATTTTAATATTTTTATAATTAATTGTAAAAAATATTCTTTTTAATTTATTTTAATCAATTATTTAATTTATTTTAATTTACAGAATCACAACTACAGAAAAAATATTAAAATTATAAATATAAGTGGCTTTATTTCAAGGAGGGTACCCACTCTACGTTGGCTCCACTTCACCTTATAACTCCCACTCCAACCATTGCTTTCTTTTATTCTATATCGGAACTTCGGGACCTTTGAATACTGTAACACCCTTTTAAGATCCACAAATGTTTAGAAAACTGTGATACTCTGACATCATAAAACCTTTGATACATATTTATTCCTATGACTAATGATGTGACATGGGTCTCTCTTCTCTGATATACCTTATGTCTCCATGTGGCTCCCTTTCTGTCTCCCATGATTTCTCTCTCATTTGGTAAACTCCATATCGGGACCTCGAAGCTTTTTGACATCAGAGGCATTTGACAAAAAGTTATGATATATCACTTCCCTGATACCCCGATACCTCAAAACCTCCCAATGTACATTGAAATATTTTAAACCTAATAAATTATTCATAATACTTCTAAAATCTCATGCCTTCATTTCTCTGATTTTCGATATTTCACTATACCTCCCATGCTATGATAATCTCATTCTTCGATGTTCCAATATCCATTCTTCCCAATGTTTTGATAACTTTACCTCATGCTTCCTGAGAATCTTCACACATAAGACCTAGGGATTTTGGTCCATATTAACATCATTTTAAAACCTCCAATATCACTTAATCTTCAAGGCTTGATGTTCCCCATAACTCCAATGGGCTTGATTATAATGTGTTGATTTAGATATTAAAATTTGTATAAAGGTTTGTTAAGAAATAGAGGATTTTTTTCATATTAATTATGTAATTGTGTGAATATACTGTTAAATAATCTATTGTATTAATATAATGTTTAATAATTAAATTAGATTAATTTTAATTAATATTTCTACTTTTTAAATAACTTAATTCATATGAGAATTGTATTGGATTTTGTAATTAATTCAACCTTTTTTTTTAGTTTGTAATTTAATTTGATATTTTTAAATAGAATGTATACAATTAATTTAACAAATTTTAATTAATTAGAAATTAATTATTTTTAGTCGTACATTTAACTAGAATTAGATTGTTTCAATTAAAGTTTCCAAATTTTAATGAGACATGACATTTTCCAAATTCTAATTATTTTACACCTCAAATTTGTAGAGGCATGTTTGGATATTTACTCAACCAAATTAAGCCCACAATAGCTCATTGAAAACCTATGATAGAGGAGGAAAATTTGTGATGGTTTATTTTAAAAAATGTCATCATTTAATAACCCATAAATAAAGTGGGAAGAAAAGTAACCAATTTGAAACAAAATTAATTTTTATGTAGATTTGGACAAATTTTATTAGTTGAGGTGATGAGAAAGAAAATATTTCACTCAATGAAATTTCTTTAGAAATAGAAGAAAACAAATTTGAACCAATGAAAATTGTTGGAGAAGATCTACTCTGCTATTGGAATTCATTTTTTTAATTATAAATAGTATTTTGTAGAATGGAGAATTTACTTCTCTCTTTTGTACTTTTGCAATTCTTAAAGTACTATTGTAACAGGGATTTCAGGATGTAGGTAGAGAGGATCAGTCTCAAATACTGAAATTGTTGGGCTTGTATCTTTTTATTCTAAACTATGTATGAGAGGCAGTGCTTGCATTCTTGCAAATCTTGTTTTTAGCAATAGATTTTATGCTTTGGAGGAGATTGCAGGAGATTAGATTTAAAGAAAAGAGCAAGCAACCAGTTTTCAATGAGTTTGTATTTTAAATAATATTATTTTTAATGCAAATTTCATCTTTTTAATAACATATTTGCGTAAAATATCTTTCATGTTGAGAACTATTGTTTAATTTAAAAATCAAGGTCTTTTTTGAATTAGGTATCTAGTTCATTACCTTTATAGATATGTTGTTAAATTTCTCTTCTTCTCTTATGTTTAAATCAGATTTCTGAGTAACTATTTACTGTTAAATACATCATCTAATTCTGATTTGATTTCCATTGGCATTATGTGAATTACTTCCTAATATTTTTGGTTTATTATTCATGGTTAATAGATCTATAAACAATATTTGTGGTAATCATAACATTAGATAATTGAAATGCTTCCTTCGCTGCATATTCATCTTAAGTTAGAAATTCTTAATATCCCAATGATTTAATTACTTTGTACCATTACTTGTAACATTAATCTAAACTTTAAAGAAGAACAATTCCAAACCGAGGGAAGGGAAAATTCAAATTGTAGACACTCATCAAGTGCATTAACAAGTGTGTATGAAAATTAATTCCATCATTTGAAGCATGAACATTGGCTACTTATTATTTTGAAATTATATTTATTCATGTTTGGCCAATTCATATCTGATTTTCAAATGCGTTTACCACAAATTGTGGCACTTAATAGTACACTATTCCATTTTTTCAGCAATGGAATACTTCTAGAAACCTTTTAGAGGTCCATCCATACTTATCGATCCATTTGAAAAGTATCTAGAACTTCCACTGCTCTGAAACATTTATTATTTTACTAGTGTTCAATAGGCTTCAATATTTAAAAATGTACCATTCAATCCAATATTTTTATTTGATTTTGCTTTGAACTTCTCTCAACCATTCATTCAAATACATTCTCATTTTTACGACCACGTAAACATTCAGCTAAAACTATTTAAGGGTACGAATTTTGTAAATAATTTTATTTTTCCGGACTTCTTAATTGTACATATTAGGATGAATTTTTCTTTTAATAATTTAGTTCTAGTTTTACTCTTGTTGATTGACTTGTACATACACACACGAGTTAGAATAAGAGAATGGTTACATTAGAAATATGATTATACCTATTCATGTTTCCTTTTAATTTAGTTATGATTATGAATAGGACTAATGTTGGTTTGTTTGTTACTTCTTCTTTTATTTCCTTGTCTCAATATTTTCAATAGATCGTAATAAGCTCAAGTATGAACTTAGTTTTCATTTCCTTGATTTATGGAATCTATTTTAATAATAAATGATCTATTAGTTATCTCCAAATCATAACAGGTCCATAGAAAAGATTCATTTTATCATTTTCTATTCTCTGGATTTGTGCCTGGCTACATGTTTTCTCACGTTGAAGATTTTCTAATTGAGTAGTGATTTAATTTCTAAAATCATGCATTTGAAATGAAATATTTATCTCTTGTTTATCTTATTCTTGTTGATGGAATTTATCTTCCTCCATCTTGAACAAAAAAATTTCAAATGGCATTGAAGCAAAAGAAAAATTCCTTAGAATATCTCAACAATTAAGAAATACTCTTGTCCATGGCTTTCCTCTATCCTTTTTCTGAATTTTCACATATGAAGAAATTGATTTTATGAAGATTTATTTACTCCCAATGACCATGGAAAGATCACAAACAAAATTTTAGAATTGGTAAGATCATATGAAGAATCCAAAGTTCTATCGCACTCGCTCAATTGATATGGCTTTTAGCTAACTGTAAAGTTAGTATTTTTTGTATCTCATAGCATAAATCACACTAGAACACTTTGAAGTATGATTTTGAAAGTATTCTGATAACATTAATTCTGAGAAACATCACAGAACTATGAGAATTCAGCTTCATTCACACACTTTCGCCGGATGCCCACATTTTTTGTTAATATGATATTTATTTCGAATTAGATATTACAGTGAAACCACTATATTGATGCACTAAGATAGTAAATATATTTTTAAAATATTTTTATTTTATTTCTGTGCCATCAAATTTCATAAAGGTACTTGAGATGGATTTGTTGTAATTGTATGAGAAGTGTGGAGTTGATTTAAAATAAAAAATGATGAGGAGGATTTCCACTACAATTTAAATGGAAAGTATATGCTAATTACACATTTTTTATTTGTTAATCTAGATAGAAGAATGACACGATTTTGAACATATGTTAATTTTGAGAAATGCATGGGAGAACTTGAAGATTCATGAGGAAAAATTTCAGGCGAGATTTTTCCAGGTATGCATTGATAGGTTCATCTTCATCTATTATTAGTTTTCTCTCTTTTCATAGTTTACCTCTTATTCGTTTTTGTTTCTTTTGTAGGTCTTCATTGGATTTATTTTGGAGACTTGAGATAAGCAAACAACAAACCATTTCTAATCTACAACATTTAGAAGGAAGTATTTTTTGTTTTATTAGTATTTGGGTATTATTTAGTTTTAATTTATTTAGATTTTCATTCCTTTTAACATTTACCAATATTATTAATTAATCATATTATACCTATCGTAGATGTAGTTGAAATGAAATGCTTATACTCTTCATTACTTGGATTTGCTACAAACTGAAGAAAATTTGCACAAAAATCTTGCGGCAAATATTCGTATCCGTGACTCTATATATGCTTGTTCTGAATATAACAATTTTCAGTTGAGTTGAACCATTACATCACACTCTTTCATATTTTTATTCCTTTAGCCATATTCCTTTCTTCAGAAATGACTCAAAGACTCTAATTGGTAAATATTGGAACCTTGATCCTTCGTTTTTTTTCTCAGACCTTTCCTCAAAATTTAGGACTTCTAATCTTTTCAGATTCTTGAAACTATATTATATCAGACCTATTTTATAAAATTACAAAATTATTTATCTCTAATATTTGGATTCCTGAGGTACCGATATTCCTACATAATATATTAAAAATGCATTCACTATCAAAAAAATATGTAGCATAAGTTTTATTTATGAAAAGTTATGAAATTATTGCGTTCCGAGATCTTGCTTCCCAAAAATTTCCTTTAGTAAAGCCTTCTATATATCAGGACTATTTATATCCAAAGTGAAAATCAATTAAATCTATGAAAATTAATTCTACTGAAAACATTTAAAAAGTAACAATATTATTTGAATTTTGTCTATGAGAGAGTTTTTCTCATTTCAGAACTCTTTTTTATTAGAGTTCTTATTTCTCACTTTAATTCTCTTGGAGCATCAGAACTTTAGAATACCGAGTTAATTATCCTTATAAATCTCTGATCAATTCATTCATATATTTAACTATGCTCGCATGAAGTCCTATTTCATTATCTATGTATATATATACATACTTTCATGTTATCATGGTGATAAAAAGCTTGGATATATTTTAATTATAATTTCACAGAATCCAAGTATTCATCCTTTGGGATGACTTTGTGACTTTGAGGATATGTATTCTTCACGGTGCATGCACCTGGAATTCTTTTTAATCTTCCCAACAATCTTCTTAGCTAATTAGAAATTTCATCACATATGGATTGCTTACATTTTCATCTTTATATTACTATCTAATGCTCATCTAATCATCCTAATAATATTTTAGTGTGCATATTTTATTTTCAAAGACATTCTTGTGTAGCTACTATGATGATGCAACCAATTGGTAAGGAAATCTGGAGCAACTAAATATAATGAATCATGGTTAATTCATGTTTGAATTTTCTTTTATATTTTATATATCACTCCATAGTTAAAATACAAAATTTTAAGTCCTCTTCCCAAATACATATGCATCACATAGATTGGGACTTAGTATTGATTTTTGAGAGTTAATGAAATCTTGGAGCTAATATGAAATCTTAAAAGATAAAGAGAATAATTGTAGCTACAATATATAAAGAAGCACATTTTCATTTGTGATAGACTTTGTTTATTTTTTATTTCTTGAACATGAATCATTATTTTCCTATCATGACCACTTGCTTTAGTTTATTTTGAATAAGTTATTATTTTGGTATAGTGAAAAATACATTGAAAGCCACTTCTTCATGTTTTTACTTCCAATTAGAAGAAGAATTTAGCTTTTGTTAGAGAAAATGATATATCTCACATAAAATATTAAATGAAATTCTCCAATGGTAGGTTTCGTATTCCCACTTTCATTATTTTCCTTCTCTTTACATTTTTAGCTCAACTTTGTTTTTAGTATTTTTTTTTTTAATTATAAATCTCTATTTTGCATATCTCCCAGAATTATTTTTCACTTCTACTAACTCATTTTTGAAGTTGATTATTTTTTTTATTTTCCTCTAAATTTCTAAATAGTAGTTACAATGAAATCAACTAAATTAGGGAGTCCCTCAAATTTTTACTTGTTTCTTAACCATTGTTTCTATCAAATAATTGTTTAAGGTTGCTTTTATGTAGGATTTGCTTTGAAACAAGAAATTTGCAGCAGACAGAACATCTCATTTTGGCTTTATTTTAACTCATGACTGTTATTCACCTTTTAGCTTCATATCCTAATCTCTTATAACTCTACACGATAAAATTTACTAGATTATCAACACTAACTGAACAATCACATCATTATCTTATTTTACTCTTTCGTTGAGACATTTGTATAAGCAGTATTGTTGGGGTTTCTCTTTCAAATTTGTTATTTTTATTTCAACTTTTTCTTTCTTCATTTTTACATTTTTGGATTTTGATTGATTTCTGTTTCACTTCATTTTATTTTGGCTTGATTTTGGTGGCCCCTCCATGATTTATGTGGAAGGAATTTTCCTCACCGAACAATGGTTTCCATACATGGGAAATATTTACTCTATCTAATTCAGTGAGTTTAATTACTATTAAAGGTGTATATTTATGGAACCATAAATCCATCTTGCTTTAAATTTTTTCATGGAGGAACACAAATCCTTTATAAGTGATATAGTTCCACATATTTCACATTTTCAAGGAAAGAATTGATCTGAGTTTAACTAAATCAATCGCTCCCACCCCTCCACTTCATAAAATCTTAAGAATGATAGTCGTAGGAAAGGATTTGTAGTCAACCTTATTGAATTATTATATCAATTAACATAAGTCTATATTACAGTCTCACCTCTTTCACTCAGGTACCATATCATAACGAAGAGATCATGTAAAATGTGTTCTATCAAAATGAATAAAAGAGGAAGCATGGGAAATGAATACTGTGTGGGACAAAATAATCATTAAAATAAGAGATGCCATATATATCTATCCATGAAAAGAACTGATATGTTTACCAAAAGCTCCTATCTTGACCTTCTATTTCTCATGAGTAATTGAAAATAAACTTTTTCAGAAAATTGATTCATTATTTACCTTTAAGTCTAGTTGGAGTACTTCTAAATTTTTAAACTTATATTTTAAGATACTTATGTGTGTCATTGAAAATGTTATATGCTTGACGTTTAATTTCGGAAAACGATTTTAAAATCAAGTTCATCTAATTTTTTAAATGAGTAACTAGTTCTTCCAAAGTCATAAACAGGGAAACTAAATACCCTGTATTAAAACATTTATTTCACTTAATGGGGACCTTTTCCTTAAAAAATTGCTTAACCATACTGTACATCCATTTGTTGAATTTCATTTTTTATTTTTTATTTTTTCTTCCATTTTCTATTTTGATTGTTTCATTATTCACCTTTTTTTAGATTTCCATTGCATTTTTTTTTTTCCTATTTCATATAATTTGTAACAGATGCTGACCAATTATTTTTTAATTGCCCTATAAAAAATAAACAAAGTATACATTGACTTTTTAGTAATTAATTGTAAATATTATTCCTTTTAATTTATTTCAATAAATTAATTAATTTTTATTAATTTATAGAACCATCGTAGTCGAGAACGAATATGAATATTATAAACATAAGTGGTTGTATTTCTTCGAGGGGACCCACTCTACATGGGCTCCACTTCACCTTATACCTCCCACTCCAACCATTCCTTTCTTGTTTTCTATATCAGAACTTCGATACATTTAAATATGTTAACACCTCTTTTAAGATCCACCGATGTTCAAAAAACCCTGGTACTCCAATGTCATAAAACCTTTGATGCTTATATCTTCCACTAAATTTCAATATGATGTGGTTTTCCTCTGATATATCCTTAGGTTTCCACGTGGCTCAAGAGACGCAATCACACCTTGAATTTTGTTTGGATTTTAATTTATTTTTTAGTTTTAGTTTTATCAATTTGTTGAGAATGGAATTTTGTTTTCTATTTTTTTCACCGAATTATTTTTAATTTATAAATTTCAATTGGTTGTGGCAAGAGAGCAGTTAAGGAAATCAGGAACAAAATATTTCAGTCAATGAAATTAGTCCAACAAGAGAAGAAAAATAATTTTAACCAATGAAAAATTGTGAAGTAGATTTTCCCTCCTATTTGGAATTCATTTTTGTAATTATAAGTAGTAGTTTGTAGAATGGATAAATGACTTCTCTCTTCTACATTTTTTTAATTCTTATAGAACTATTGTAATAAGGATTCCAGGATGTAGGTACACAAGATCAAGATCAGATATGGGAATTATTGGGGACTGTCTCTTTTCATTCCGAACTATGTATGAGAGCCAGATCTTTCACTACTGCAGCTCCTGTTTTTAGCAGTAGAGGTTATTCTTCGGAGGAGATTGTAGGAGATCATATTTAAAGAACAGAGAAAGAAATTGGGTTTTAATCAGTTTGTGTTTTAAATAGTATTATTTTTAATTCAAATTTCATCTTTTTAATGATATATTTATCTAAAATATATTTCATGTTGAGCATTATTGTTTAATGTCAAATTGAAAGTCTTTTTTGAATTAACTTTCTAATTCATTAGCTTCAAAGATTTTTCGCTAATTTTCTCTTTTTACCTTATGCTTAAATCATATTTATGAGTAACTATTTACACAGAAATATGTCATTTAATTATGATTTGATTTCCATTGGAATTGTGCAAACTACTTCCTAATGTTTTTGGTTTATTATTCGTGGTTAATAGATCTCTAAACAACATGTATGGTAATCATAATATTAATTAATTGAACTAATTAATTAGTTGCATATTCATGTTAGGTTAGACATTATTAAAATTCCAATAATTTAATTGCTTTTCTCTTGGTTGGGTTAGATATACATCTTCCGAATCGAGATAGTCCTAGGATTTCTTTCCTTTTTCCTCCATTTTAGGATCAATTTGCATCTTGAATTCTAGAATTCCTCTTATCAAATAGGGAAGCTTTAGTTATGGCTTGGATCTGCCCCAAATAATCTTTAGGGTCCCTTTCTTGCCTAATCAACAAGAAGAGTCGATATGATTTCTCTTCTCTATTGTTAGGTGAAAGTCATACTTTAAGCTAGGAGATATAGAGATATGTTTACTGGACCTAGTTTAACTAGTTGGAACCACAATTTCAATGGAAAATGAGTTGCACTATGTTATAAACAAGGTGGTATCCATTATAATGTTGGGGAAAATAATTTCAAGCCATCAACATTTTTCCACGACAAGGCTACATAAGTATGAGCCCCAATATCAAGAGGAGGGGGAGCACCTCTTCCATTCTTAGATGGGGGTCAAGGGTTCTCTATTGTACTTCATTGACGACATCGAAACCAAAGAGAACCTAATTTCAGAAGAGGTCATGAAGTGTATGGGTCTTAAACACACACATAGTCATATACCATCATGTGGCTTCACCAAGGATGAGATAAATGTGTGAGGAAACAGTTCCAGCTTCACTGCAACATCAAGTCCTTCATAGATGAGGTAATGTGTGATGTTTCTCCTCTTGAATTATTTGTTGTATCATTAAGCCAACCATACTTTAGGAAGAAAAATGATTGGAATGAATCTAATCCTCACACTATTATTATTACTTTGGGTAATAAGTTGTACATGATACCTGAGGTAGGATCACCTATCGCGATCCCTTTATTATTACGAAACAATGCCCTAAGATCATTTCCCATATTGGGAAATTTGTTTTCCATATGATTTTCTCTCAAGGAAAGAAGAATATTGTGGCCATGACAATAAGATATCCCCCCCCCCCCCACATGGAAATAATTGATTGAGAATGTCATCGAGGACTACAATGACATCTTCATCTCACCCACATGAGTACCTCTACACTGTCAGGTCAAGAATTCTATCAATATGACCCTTGGTGTGCTATTACCCAATGGGTCGATTTATCAATTCTCTATTCTAGATAATAATGAAATCAGGAGTTGGATTCATGAGGTATTACAAAAATGGCACATCAGGCTAAGCTCCTTAGCCTGTGGGAGCTCGATCATCTTGGTACACAAGAAGGACAAGATCTGGTGGCTCTTTATCGATTATGGTTTGTTGAAGAAGATAATTGTCTAGAATAGGTATAAAATCCCATGGATCGATGAAATTATACACCAGCTGAAGTTGGCCAAGTATTTCAACAATATTGGCTTAAAGTTCAGATGTCACCAGGTATGAATCGAACCCTATCATTTATGAATGATTTCCTTAAAATCTAAAGAGGGTCTTTTCCAATGGTTGGTCATTCCTTTCGGGTTAACGAATACACCCGCAACCTTCCTGAGGCTGATGGATGATATCTTGTCAACTTTCACTAGCTTATTCATGATAGTGTTAGGTCCCTATGTTACTTTTGTAGCCCCTTATTATTGTTATTTTAGCCCCCTTATTGTTATTCTTGTACCCTTGTAACCCACATATTGTTATTATCATTTCATTACATTATTATTGTTAGGTCGGCTACGATTATATTTTGGCCCCATGGACTCCTACATATAGAAAGGGGGTTTTGTCATTTGTATCATCCAAGAATTGTTCATTTATGTAATGTAAAGGAGGTTTCACCCTTGAAGTGGCTTATTTATAAGGCATTAATATCTCTTTCCTTCTATTGTTGGAGCTAATTTCATAACATTGGGTATCAGAGCTTTGGATTCTAGGGTTTCGCTGCTTCAAACAGATCATTATGGAATTTTCACTGTAAGTCATTTTTTGTGATGGTTCAGGCATTAAAAATAGAAACCCATTTTGCAGCAATATAGAGGAATGTCATGTAAAAGTTTCAAATCTTGGTTTGCAATATTTTTGAAGATATGATCTGTGGAAGTTAGGTTTTTACAGGCTCTCGAATTTCATATAAACAAGGTCACCTTGGGAAAAATTTCATAACTCTCTCTATGAGAATAAAATTTAAATTCTATAGAAAGTGGTCGAAAGCATATGGAATTGAGTTTCCTTTTTATAAATTTCAGAACCAAAGGAGGTAACAATGACACAAGGAACACCGTATAACTTCACTCCAGTCAACGAGTCCATAATTAGGATATTGTGGGAGATGGTTCATAAATTTTTCTTGAAGAATAAAAATCTGGTCAGACCAATGGCATTGCAAAGAAGATTCCAATGGCTACTAGAAAACCTAAGATAAAATCTCAGGGATCTGAAATTATAGAGATACATCAGTTTCAATATCGAGCTCCTCAAAATCAAGAATAAGTTGTGTATTGATTTTTGAATTGAATAAGTCTTGTTTGAAAATTTAGTTTGAAGTGATTCCAAGGGCATATTGAAGCATAGATATCAGTATTTGGTTCTAAATTACCCCCCTAAAATTTTTTTGAAGCCCATTAAGCCCTTAGAATACTCTAGTATGACTCATGAAGAGGAAGAAGTGCAACATGATATATCAAAATTACAAGAGCAAGTGCACCTAATTTCGTTGTTGCAAAGAGAAACAAAGAATGAAATGTGGGTTTTGAAGAAAGGCATGGAAGCTAAGATGGATGGCTTGAAGAAGGGCATGTAAGCTAAGATGGATGGTTTGAAGAAGGGCATGGAAGCTAATATGGACGGTTCTAAGAAAGGCACAATACAAGGTTGGAAGAATGGCATGGAAGACATGGAAGAAAAAATGGAAGACGTGAAGAATGATATGAAAGCACAGATGGAAGGTTTGAACGAAAGTTTGACAAGGTTGATACATGAAATGGTTCCTAATGGAAAAAAGACAATAGAGGAAACTCATGATGTGAAAAAAATAAATTTTAATCATGATTTTATAAATTGTAATGTTGGATTGAAGACCCACCATATTCCAAAGCTCGATATGAGGAATTTTGACAACAAGGATCCCGTAACATGGATACTACATATGGAATATTTTTATCTCAATAATGTGCAAAACACCAAAAAGGTACACATTGTAACTTTATATTTAGAACATAAAACATTTCTATGGCATCGATGGCTTTGCTCCTATAAAAAAATTGTCACTTGATCAATTTTGATAGAGGAAATTATAGCACATTAGCAACACCTTCTTCAACCAATTGATAAATCTCAAACAAAAGGGTTTAGTGGTCGAGAATATTGAGGAATTCCAAAAATTGAATATAAGGGTAACTAATATTCTAGAGGAACACAAGATTGATGTCTTCATAGGGAATTTAAAGGATAACATCGAACATGAGTTTCACCTTTGGGAACTTGATTCATAGGAGAAGGCATTCAGGTTTGCAAGAAAAATTAAATGTAAAGTTATGAAGACAAAGAAGCCTACCACTAACTTCTATAAATATGGAACTATTGCTACTCCTAGAATTCCACGACCTACAAGGTTGATACCAAGAAAACTAGAAAAAAAAGAGCAAAAGGGCTTTGCTACATTTGCGATAGAAAATACACTAAAGGTAATAAGTGTGCTAAGAAGAAATTATTTTACATAGATTGTGAAGAGAAGGAAGAAAATGAACAAGAAAATTGGAAAGAAGAGGATATACACCAATAACCAACCCTATAGACATAAGAAATGAGTCTGGCCATATCGTGTAATGCATTGGAAGGAATTACCACTCCTCAAACTCTCAAGATAGAAGGACATATTAATAACAAGAATGTAATCGTGTTGATTGATTCAGGTAGTAACCATAGTTTTATTCATTGTAAGGTAGCCAAGGAATTGAATTTCTTCCTATACCCACCACCAAAATTTAAAGTGATGGTTTCAAATGGAGGAACTATAAATTGCTCTAAAAAATTCCATAATATCAAGCTAACCATGGGGGGATATGGATTGAATAGTCCAATTCTTTCCATTCCAATGGGAGTTGTTGATGTTGTTCTAGGAGTACAATGGTTACAATCTTTGTAAACGGTAGCTTTTAATTTTCAAGAATTTTTCTTGAATTTTTTTTCGGAAGGAAAGGAAGTTGAATTACGGGGTATTGCATGGAAGCCGAGAAAGATAATAAACTCTAATGTCATGAAAAATATTCTGAATAAATAACAATGAGGTGTAACTTCAAAATTATGTTCACTATAATTTCCAACACCAAAATCATCTATTTATCCAAATCTCCAAAAAAATTTGTACAATCATTCCAAGGTGTTCAAAACTCCTAAAGGAATCCCACCTATTGGTTATCATGATCATACTACTCATTTGATTCTAGGAATTTTTCCTCTAAACATGAGGCCTTACATATATCCTTATGTCCAAAACAATGAAATTGAACGTATGATTGCAGAAATATTAGAGACTGGTATAATTCAACCTAGTCAAAGTTCTTTCCATGCTCTAGTATTATTGGTGCACAAGAAGGATGGATCATGGCGGATGTTTCTGGATTATATGGATTTCAATAACCTCCCTATCATAAATATGATATTCCTGTGATTAATGAATTATTGGATAAATTACATGGAGAAATTGATTTTACCAAGATGGATATGCATTCAAGATATCATCAAATTTGAATGAAGACTGGAGATATTCCAAAAATATCATTTCGAACTAATGAGGGTCATTATGAATTTTTGGTCATGCCTTTTGGCCTTACCAAAGCACATTCTACATTTCAAGGGTTGATGATTTCATTTTCAAACCCTTCCTTAGAAGATTTTTGTTAATATTTTTTGATGATATACTAATCCACAATAGGTCTTGGAAGGATCATGTTCAACATGTTGACAAGGTGCTCAAACTATTGGAGGAGAAACAATTATATGCAAAAACCTCCCAATGTTTCTTTCGAGTACAAGAGGTGGAATATTTGGGTCATATTGTATCTCACAGGGATCTTAAGGTAGACCCTAATAAAACTAAATCCATTAAGGAAGGGAAGTTCCCCACAACCATAAAGTAGTTTTGAGGATTTCTCGAGTTAACATGGTATTATCAGAAGTTTGTTAAGAATTATCGTAGAATAGTAGCACCTTTAACAACATTATTGAACGAAGATGAATTTTCATGGAATCTTGAAGCAACTAAGGCCTTTGAACATCTTAAAGAGGAAATGTTCCTAGCATCAGTCTTAGCTACATTAGACTTCACAAAAACATTTATTGTGGATTGTGATGCCTCAGAAAATGGAATTGGTAATGTTTTAATGCAAGAAGGAAGACCCATTGATTTTGAAAGTTGTCCAATCAAAGGAATGTATTTACAGAAATATATTTATGAGAAGGAAATGTTGGAAATACTACATGCAACTAAATAAATGGTGACCTTACCTAATGGCAAGACAGTTGAAGGTAAAAACTGATCATGATAGTCTTAAATAATTTTTGGAAAAAAACTATCTTTAGGAGAGTAGCAAAAATGGTTCACAAAGATGGTGGGTTATGACTTTGAAATCATCTACAAAAAAGGGAAGATACATTTTTTTTCATATGAATTGTCAAGAAAGGATGAAGAGGCGGAAGTAATTCTTTGTTCCATTTCTACTATCGAATGGGATTGGATAAAAAAATCAAAGGATGAACGGAAGAACGACAAAGAAGTATGGAAACTCATTCAAAAGTTGCAACAATATCCTAGTAGATCTGATACATCTAGTTGGAAAATTTATTTCTTATGGCACAAATATCGCTTTTATATTTATAATAACTCCCAACTAAAACAAAATATACTTTTATAATTGCACACATCTCACTTAGGAGGACACTCACGATATTTAAAAACTTACCACAGGGTGAAGAAAGATTTTTTTTGGGATGGATTTAAATCTGATAGTCAAAATTTTGTTGCAGAATGTTTGGTTTGCCAACAAAATAAAGTTGAGACAATTAAGACCCCTGATCTTCTACAACATTTATCCATTCCAAGTCAATGTTGGGAGGACATTTTAATGGATTTTATTATAGGTTTACCTAACTCTGAAGGAAAGAGTGTCATCATGGTGGTGGTTGACAGACTTATGAAGTAAGTTCACTTTTGTGCATTATCTCATCCATTTAAAGCAAGCATAGTTGTTAATGCATTTATGGAAACAATTAAAAATCTACATGGAAACCCAAAGATTATTGTAAGCAGCAGAGATCCCATTTTTACTGGAAATTTTTGGATGGAATTATTTTCCTTTTTAGGTACTCAAATAGCTCATAGCTCATCTTATCATCCTCAATCTGATGGGAAAACTGAGATAGTGATCAGAGTCTAGATTAGGGGAAAAAATTAGCTCAAAACTAAAAGTGAAAAAAAATTCACCAAACCAGAACGAAAGTGACCAACTAGTTGGAAGGAATCCAATGCAAATTGTTTCATTGAAAACGAAGTTTGGATGAGGAAGTTATGATCTATTGATCGTCGTTTAGAACATGCAAATTTTAAAAAAACTATTGCAAAACAAGTACAACTGATGACATGATAGAACAGTGAGCATGCAAATAATGTTTATAAGTTTTTATTCCAATGGGATTCTAGCAAGTGTCACTGTTGGATTTGCCACTATGGTTTGTGAAGGTAAAAATTGCCCAATGTGCTCCAAGGTTGAATGTGGGTTCATGATTTTTATGATGTCTTGGAAATTAATTTATTATTATTAACGTTGGATTAAATTTTATATATTATATATATTTAATCATAATCTTATATATGGTTTAATAATCATGTATTATATTATAATTTTTATATATTAATATTTAATTAAATCCAAACTTTATATTAATTATTTAAATTCAACATAAATTATTTAACCCAAAGTTGAATTCGCATTAAATGTTGGCATGTTATTTTTTTATGGTGGAGTGCTAAGGTTTGATTACAGTGGAGTTAATTTATATGCACATTCTGCACATTAGAACAAATGGTTTGAATGCACATGTTTACAAATGATGGAAAAAATGTAAATGAGGGGTGAGGTCAGGATTCGACCCCATGATCTCCCCCTCCCCACTTCGCCTTTCCACCAATGTGCCACAAAATAAATCCTTAAAATTAATGTGTTCCATATTGTATTTATTTCAGATTTTCCATTTGGATGGAGGAGCATAGAGAGCCAACCTCACGTGCCAACCCTCGTCCACAAGACCTCATCATATGTCCAACACCTAAGCACCCCACTAAGCGCCCTGGATTAGTGCATAGTTATCCATAATTAATATGGCAATTATCTTGGTGGAATTTTAGCATCCAACTCCAAATCCTGCACCACTTCCAAATTTGTCGGGGTTATCTGGTAGTTTTCCAGTTTTAGAGGGAGAATTTAGTGAAAAGTTTAATGAGGCCTATCTTGGTCAATTTTTGACCAATTTTTTCTCAAGGATAGTCATTATTGAAATACTGGAATGATCTAAATCCACACAAATAGGTTGCATAGGAAAAGGAGCTCATCTACGTGTGTTTTTTGTCACTAGAAGAAATTTAAAGCCAATGACCATCAAGAGAGAAGGCCATGCCTATATTAGTTGAAAGGCAATTTCAGTGAATGAATAGTAAATTTTTGATGTATTTTATTATCTAAATACAATGGTATAGTTTATAAAGGGTTTGGAGCACACCTGAAGGTGCATTTTTCACTTTGGAGATTAAACAAGCCCATGGTCATCAGGATTGGAGATCAAGCTTAGAGGAGCTAGTAACCAAATTCAGAGATTGGATAATCATTTTTGGGGTTTTCATGTCTTCTAAAGCCAATATAACAATCATAAAATCCATTGGAGCATCATAGATTCTTGTAATCGGACATTTGACTCATAATCCTAAGAGGGCCTATCTAGTTAAAGTAGGTCCATGGAGATATAGCCCAAGAGGGGTAAACTCCATCATCATCCATTGTGTTATGTGATTTTTGTGAGTTATATTTATGAATTTCATTTTTTATATATAATTTTTTAATTGCTAATTAACTCATAATTTGATCCTTAAAAATAGATGAAACTGCAAACATAAACCCCCTTCAGAAGTGGTTAACATGAGATGATCCTAATCACATTTTTAATACCGATGACAGATCTTGCATAAAAATAATGATTTTTTCCATATTCAGTTCAAGTTGGTATCAAAGCAAAAGTTTAGCTCATTTTAGCCAAGGATATATAATTCTTCTATTGGTTTTTGAACTTGCATATAGTGAAATTACAAGTTTATGTATCAAGAAGAACAAGTTTATGTGTGAAGGAGAAATTCAAGATTGAGAATTCAATTCTCAAAACACATCAAAGAAGTTGTGTATGAATTTTAGATGTGATGGAAGCTTCATTAAGTAATGTTTCTAATCAATCTTCATTAGAAATTTTTTTTGATAAAAAGATGGTGCAAAAGCTCTACATCATGATTGATAGGATGCAAGAAAAGTATGAAGATACGAGGGAGAGAATTAAAATTTAAGAGAATTTGATTTCCATGAAGGAGGAGAAGCAAGATATTCTTGAGAATATTCATGAGATGGAGACTTAGCTCTATGATGCCAAGGAAGTCTTAGCCAAGCATGTACTTGAAAAAGAGGTATGTAATTAAATTTTATCATCAATTTCCTCTCAAAATGAAGGTGTAGGCTCTTTTGAAAGACACACTAGAGGAATAGGGTCCAAATTATTGATGAATATGGGATATGAAGGTTAGGTATTAGGAAAACATGCACAAGGCATAGTTGAGCCCATTTTTATTTTTATTGAGGAAAGACCTAATTCTTTGGGTCTTGGTTATGGAAAACATGATGGAGAAAGCTCTAAAGCCAATAAGGCACATGAAGGTGTTCCAAGAAGGAATTTCATTTCATGTTCATTACCTCAAACTTGTGAAGATTGAGTTGATGAGGAATTCAAATTTTTTACACCTATGTTTTGAGAAGGTACTAATGAGCATGAAACTAATGAGAATGGTGAACAAGATGATGTTGAACTATCTATAGTCATTGAAGAAATTATTTGTACTCTGAAGAGAGCCATTACCTCATGAAATTCACTTCCCCAAGAAGGCAAGAAAGGTGAATTTTCAACGTATAAATCTTCTTTTAATCAATTTGATTTTTATTATGATAAACATGGCAAATTATCACACAAGATTTGGAGAAAGTTTGCATGTTCCTTTTGTGTTTTTAACCATAATGTTTCAATATTTTGAAATAATATAGCTATGGACAATAAAATTTTAAAGCAAAGGAGGCACGAAAAGAAGAGACAATTGTTTTGAACTCATTACCATATTAAAGGTCATCTTGTAGACATGTGTTGGACTTTGTATCCAGCAAGTCATCCACGACATTTGAAGAAGGCGGAGAAAGAGAATGGAAGGAATGGAAAATAATATTACATAATTGATGTGGGTCATGATGATTCGCATGATGACGATGTGAAGCTGAAAGAAGCGTCATTGAAATGGTTTGACAAGAGATGGTTAGATTTACTATCCAATTAAGGCTTTGCATCTCTTTTGATTTCGATGCATTTATTTGCCAATGGAATGCATGTTGCATGTTTACACCAAGAAGTTGATTGAATGTGGAGTATGTTGACTCACTTTATTGCATAAATTTTTTTCATTTCATCTTTAGTTATATGTAAATATGAATGGAGTTCTTGTAGTTATGATTGTGCTTGTGAGATAGTTGAAGAATTGTATACATGAATGAGATTTTTTGTATGAACAGTGGAATTTTGATGATTTCATTGTGCTTGAACATGCATGTGTAATTGACATGTGTTCGTCGATTGGTTTTTTTAACATGTATGTTGCAAACTTGAGAGTGTTAGTCATTTGTGCATGCATGAGTGTCAACATGTGTTGGTTGATTATTGTGTGTTGCACGCATTTCATATCGACTTGGAAGAGTTGATTTTTTCTTTAAATATTAAATGGAGATGTTGACTAAGTATTTCATGAGATGTGAAATTTTTTTTTTTTGGGAAAAGAATCATCAAGTTGTTATACATGCTTATAATTGACTTGAGAGTCAGTATTTTGAAGAATAATTTTTTTTTTCGACTTGTGTTTAGTCGATAATTTGTAGACCAATATGTGTGAGTACTTGACGATTTACACATGATGTGAACATAGTTTCTGTGAAGGTGCAAGAGGGTATGTTTTCAAGTTGTTTCTTGCATGATGTTTTGTTAATGACAAGATGCCAAAGAAAAAATTTTGTAGCCATTGTAGAAAATTTTATGTGTTGACACAAAGGATATAATGATATGGAGAATGCATTCTTCCAAATGTGAAATTTGAAAACATGGAGGTAAAAGAATGGTCATGCCTTTTATTATTTTGAATCCTATTGGAAGGCTATTTGTTGTAGTTCACTCATTGGCCGAAGGAGGAACATGATTCTTAATGGGAAGGCACCGATGAATTGATTTGGCACAAAAAAGGTGTTATATCAATAAGAATCCAACAAGTGTTGGATTGGGTCAACAACAAAAGGAGAATAGTGGATGAAGAGCTAAGCCATTGGCAAGGCAAGGCAAGGCATGTCAGTGACCAAGTCGTGGTAATAACGATTTCTCCAAGTAGAATCAAGATGAAAGAACCTGGAAAAAAAAAAAAGAGTTCGACACTTATGATATAGCCAACTTTTGTGGCTTCAAAAGCAGGTCATTGGGAAGGAGTGATCAAAATCTGGAGTAGGGGCAAAAATGAGATCAAAATTGAAATTTCGTAGAATTTCACCAAAATTGAATGAAAGTGACCAGTCCATTGCATTTAATCCCACGCAACTCATTTCGTCGAAAACTGAGTTCATATGAGGAAGTTATGGTTTGATAATTGTAGCTCAGAACATGCAAATTTTTTTAAAAATATTGCAGAACAAGTATAGTTGATGACATTACAGTCCAGTCTATTAGGTCCCTATATTAATAGTGTATCCCCATTATTTTTATTGTTCTACCCATGTAAGCCCCATATTTTTATTATTGTGCCCTTACATTATTATTCTTAGGTCGACTAGGATTATATTGTGACCCCATGGACTCCTATATATAGAAGGAGGTTTTGTCATTTGTATCATCCAAGAGTTTTTCATTTATGTGATGTAAAGGGGGTTCCCCCTCGAAGTGGATTATTTCTAAGTCATTTGTCTCTCTTTTCATCTATTTTTGGACTTGATTTCATAACATTTGGTATCAAAGCTTTGGATTCTACAGTTTTTCTGCTCCAAACAGGTCATCTTGGAATTTTCGCTATAATATTGTTTCTACGAAGTTTTAGAAGCTGAAATTTTTAACATGTGAAGAATAAATCCTGAGGAACGTCATGCAAATGTTTAAGATATTGGTTTTGAATATTTTCAGAGATATGATCTGTGGAAGTCAGGGGTTTTTCAGGCTCCTAAATTTCATCTAAAAGAGGTGACCGTGGGAAAATTGTCATAACTCTCTCTCTAAGCATTGGATTGGAATTATGTAAAAAGTGGACAAAAGTAAACGAACTATAGTATTCTTTACATCAATTTTATATCCGAAGGATGAAACAATGACACGTGGCACACCATAAAATATCGCTCTACCGAACCATTCCATAATTAAGTCATTGTGGGAGATTGGGCATAAATTTGCCTTGAAAAATCCAAATTAGGTCAGACCTATGGAATTTGAAAGAAGATTAATAGGGAATCTAGAGGACTAAATTTTAGATATTGAAGATATTAAATCATAGATATAGATTAATTTTCAATAACGAGCTCCTCAAAAGCAAGAAAACTATGTGTATTTGTTTTCAAATTGTATAAGTCTTGTTTGAAAAATCAGTTTGAAGTGATTCCAAGGTTATATTGAAGCATAGATATCAGTATTGGGTTCTAAAATTACTCCTAAAAATAATTCAACACCCATTAATCCCTCATAATAATCTACTATGACTCCTGAAAATGAAGAAGTGCAACATGATATATCGAAATTACAATATCAAGTACAACAAATTTCGCTCTCGCAAAGAGAAACACAAAATGAAATGGAAGTTTTGAAGAAAGGCGTGGAAGCTAAGATGGATGGTTTGAATAATGGAATGGAATAAATGGAAGAAAAAATGGAAAAGATGAAGAATGATATAAAAGCATACATAAGAGCCTTGACAAAGTTGATACAAGAAATGATTCCTAATGGAGAATATATAGTAGAGGAAACTCATGATGAGAACAAAATAAATGTTCATCGTGATTTAATAAATTCAAATTTTGGATGGAAGACCCAACATATTCCAAATATCTATTTGAGGAATTTTTATGGCAAGGATCTTGTAAAATGGATACTACATATGGAGAAACATGTTGATCTCAATAATGTGCAAAACACACAAAAGGTACACATTGCAACTTTATACTTAGAACAAAATACATTCGTATGGTATTGATGCATTTTCTCCCGTAAATTTTTTTTCACTTGGTGAATTTTTATGGAGGAAATGATAGCACATTATGAGGATACAAAAATCAACAACTTCTTTAGCTAACCGATAAATCTCAAACAAAAGGCTTCAACGATGGAGCACATTGAGGACTTCCAAAAATTGAATTTAAGGGTAAATGATATTCCAGAGGAACACATGATTGACGTCTTCATAAGGACATTAAAGGATAACATCAAACAATAGGTTCATGTTTGGGAACCTGATTAATTAGAGAAGGCATTAAGGTTGGCAAGAAAAATTGAATGTAAAATTATGGCAACAAGGAAGACTACCACTCAGATCTATAGAGATGTAAGTATTGCTACTCCTAGACTTCCACAACCTACAAGGTTGACACCACAATAATTGGAAGAAAAGGAAGAAAAATGCCTTCACTACAGTTGCAATAAAAAATACAGTAAAGGCCATAAGTGTGTTCAGATGAAATTATTTTACATAGATTGTGAAGAGGAGGAAGAAAATTAAAAATAAACTTCAAAAGAAGAGGATATACACCAGGAACCAACCGTATATAAAGAATAAATGAGTCTAACCATATCATGTAATGCCTTGGTAGGAATTACCACTCCTCAAACTCTCAATATAAAAGATGTATCAAGAATAAAAAGGTAATAGTGTTGATTGATTCAGGTAGTACCCATAATTTTATTCATTGTAAGGTATCCAAGGAATTGAATTGCTTCTTCTACTCAGCACCAGAATTTCAAGTGATGGTTACAAATGGAGGAACTATAAATGGCTCTAGAAAATTCCATAGTATCAAGCTAACCATGGGGTGATATGTATCGAATAGTCCAATGATTTCCATTCCAATGGTAGTTGATGATGTTGCACTAGGAGTAGAATGGTTACAATATTTTGGGATGGTAGCTTTTAATTTTCAATAACATCTCTTTAATTTTTTTTAGAAGAAAAGCAAGTCGAATTAGAGGGTATCGCAGGGAAGCTGGGAAATATAATAAGCTCTAATGTCATAACAAATCTTCTGAAGAAATAACAATGAGGCGTAATTGCAAAATTATGCTCACTAAAAGTTCCAACATCAAAATCATTTATTTCTACATATCTCCAAAATTTCTTGGACAATAATTCCAAGGTGTTTGAAACTCCCAAAGGACTCCCACCTATTCCTAATCATGATCATGTTATTCATTTGATTCCAGGAAGTATTCCTCTAAACATCACGTCTTAAAAATATCCTTATCTCTAAAAGAGTGAAATTGAACGTATGATTCCAGAAATGTTGAAGGTTTGTATAATTAAACCTAGTCAAAGTTATTTCTCTGCTCCAGTAGTACTGGCGCACAAGAAGGATGGATCATGGCTCATGTGTTCGGATTATAGGGAGCTCAATAAGCTCACTATTAAAGATAAATTTTCCATTCCTATGATTGATGAACTATTGGATGAATTACATGGAGCACTTTATTTTACCAAGTTGGATATTCATTCAGGATATCATCAAATTAGAATGAAGACTGAAGATATTCCGAAAATAGAATTTCAAACTCGTGAGGGTCATTATGAATTTTTGGTCATGGCTTTTGGTCTCACCAATGCACCTTCTACATTTCAAGGGTTGATGAGTTACATTTTCAAACCCTTCCATAGAACATTTGTGTTATTATTTTTTGATGATATAATAATGTACAACAGGTCTTGGAAGGATCATGTTCAACATGTTGATAGGGTGCTCAAACTATTGGAGGAGAAACAATTATATGAAAAAACCTCCAAATTTTTCTTTGGAGTACAAGAGTTGGAATATCTCGGTCATATTGTATCTCACGAGAGTATTAAGGTAGACCCTAACAAAATTAAAGACATTAATGAATGGAAAGTCCCCACAACCATAAAGAAGTAGTGAGGATTTCTCAAGTTAACAGGGTATTATCACAACTTTTTTAAGAACTTTGGGAGAATAGTAGAACCTCTAACAAAATTATTGAATAAAGATGCATTTCTATGGACTCTTGAAGAAACTAACGCCTTTTAACATCTTAAAGAGGAAATTTTCCTAACACCGGTCTTAGCTACACCAAAATTCACAAAAACCTTTAGTTTGGAATGTGATGCCTCAAGAAATGGAATTGGTGTTGTTTTATTGCAAGAAGGAAGACCCATTGCTTTTGAAAGTCATTCAATCTAAGGAAAATATTTACAAAAATCTATTCATGAGAAGTAAATGTTGGAAATACTACATGCACTAAATAAATGCCAACCTTACCTAAAGGGAAGACAGTTCAAGGTAAAAATTGACCATGATAATCTTAAACACTTTTTGGAACAAAGACTATCTTCAGAAGAGTAGCAAAAATGGGTCACAAATATGTTGGACTATGACTTTGAAGTCATCTACAAAAAAGGGAAGCTAAATGTTGTTGTAGATTCACTATCAAGAAAGAATGAAGAGGTGGAAGCATTACTTTTTTCCATTTATATTATCCAAGAATATTGGATAATTGAAGCAAGGGATGAAAGGAAGAAGGATGAAGAAATGTGGACACGCATTCAAAAGTTGCAGCAAGATCCTGTTACATTTGATACATCTAGTTGGAAAAATGATTCCTTATGGTACAAAGATTGATTATATATTTGTAGGAATTCCAAACTAAAACAAAATATTCTTTTGGAATTGCACACTTCTCCTTTAGGAGGACACTCGGGTTTTTTAAAAACTTATCACAGGGTGAAGAAAGATTTCGCTTGGGATGACCTTAAATCTGATATTCAAAAGTTTGTGACAGAACGTTTGGTTTGCCAACAAAATATAGTAAAGGAAATTAAGACCCTGTGTCTTCTATAAACTTTATCCATTCCAAGTCAATGTTGGGAGGATATTTCAATGCATTTTATCATAGGGTTACTTAAGTCCAAAGGAAAGAGTGTGATCATGGTGGTAATTGATAGACTTACCAATTATGCACATTTTTTTACATTATCTCATCCATTTAAAGCAAGTATAGTTGCTACTACATTTATGGAAACAATTCAAAAGCTACATGGAAACCCAAAGATTATGGTAAGCGACATATATCCCATTTTTACTAGAAATTTTTGGATAGAATTATTATTCTTGTTTGGGTACTCAACTAGCTCATAGCTCATCTTCTCATCCTCAATCTGATGGTCAAACTGAGATAGTGAACAAATATTTGGAATGATAGCTTCCTTTTCTTGTATCTGATAAACAAACATAATGGGTCAAGTGGCTACCTATGGCTGAATGGTGGTATAACACTTCCTTCCATACTGCAACAAAAATGATCCTATTTGTGGCACTTTATGGATATAATCCACCATCCATCACATCATCTTTATGAGAAAATTCTAAGGTTCAATCAGTGGAAGATCACATCAAGCATCAACAATAAGTTCTCCAACTCTTAAAGGATAACCTACATTTGGCATAAAATCTAACGAAACATCAGGGAGATCAACATCGCAACAAGAGAAGTTTTGATGTAGGAGACTGGGTACTTTTATAGCTACAACCATACAAACAAATGTCCCTCAAGCAAGCTAAGAATGATAATAAATTATCGTAAAAGTACCATGGTCCTTACAAGGTGTTGCAAAAGATTGGTACTATGGCATAAAAATTGGAGCTTCTTGCTTAAAGAAAGTTATAGGTGACAAACTTCGAGTTCAAACAATATTTATAGAACTTGATGATGAAGGAAAAATCATATTGGAACCTGAAGAAGTCACGGAAACAAGAACTCAACAGCTATGAAATCGATCAATTTTAGAGTATCTCATCAAGTGGAAGAACTTACCCATTGAAGATTCTACATTGGAGGATGAGAATTTTATACAGAAGCATCTAGATCTACTCAAGTGTTGAGGAAAACACTTTTTGGAATAAGAGGGGCATATTAGGTCCCTATCATACTAGTGGAGCCTCCTTCTTGTTATTTTTGTACACCTGTAACCCCCATATTTTTATTATTCTGCCCTTACATTATTATTTTTAGGTCGGGTAGGATTATGTTGTGACCTCGTGGACTCCTACATATAGGAGTTTTTTTCATTTGTATCATCCAATAATTGTTAATTTATGTAATGTAAAGGACGTTTCCCCTTTGAAGTGGCTTATTTCTAAGTCGGTAATCTCTATTTTGTTCTATTTTTGGAGCTTTTTTCATAACAAAGTCAACATGCAGAGAATATTCATCAATTTTTAGTCCAATGGGACTGTGACAAGTGTCACTTTTGGATTCACCACTTTGGTTTGTGAAGGTAAAAATTGACCAATGTCCTCCAAGGTTGAATATGGGTTCATGATTTCTATGATGTGTTGGAAATCAATTTATTATTATTAAGGTTGGCTTAAATTTTATATATTATATATATTTAATAATAATATTATATATGGTTTAATAATCATGTATTAAACTATAATTTATATATATATTAATATTTAGTTAAATCAAAACTTTATATTAATTATTGAAATTACACATAAATATTTAACCAAAAGTCAAATTCATATTGAAAATTGGCACGTGATATTTTTATGGTGGAGTGTTAAGGTTTGATTAAAGTGGAAGTAATTTATATGCAAAGTCTATACATGATAACAAATGGTTTGAATGTGCATGTTTACAAATGATGGAAAAAAAACATTAATGAGGGGTGAGGTTGTGGTTCGATCCGGTGACCTCACCCCCTCCACTTAGCCTTTCCACCAATGCGCAACAACAAAAATTCTTGAAATGGATGCAAACCATATTGTATTTATTGTAGATTATGGATTTGAATGGAGGAGTGGAGAGGGCTAGCCCCACGAGCTAGAACTCCTCCATAAGAACTCATCATATGACCAGGACCTATGCGCCCCACTAAGTGCCCAAAATTAGTGTGCAGTTAGCCATAATTAATCTGGCATCTAACCTAGCGGAATTTTACCAACCACCTCCAAATTCGGTGCCACTTCCAAATTTGTCGGGGTTATCTAGGAGTTTTCCAAATCTAGAGGCAAAATACAAGGAAAAATTTAATGAGGCCTATCTTGGTCAATTTTAGATGAAATTTTTCTCAAGGATAGTCACTATTAGCATATTGGCATGCTCTTAATCCATGGGAGTGACTTGCAGAGGCAAAGGAGCTCGTCTACATGTTTTTTTGGTCACTTAAAGAAATTTGAAGCCGAGGGACACCAAGAGGGAAGGCCATTCCTAGATCAGATAAAGGCCAATTCCAGTGAATAAATAGATAATGTTTTATGTATTTAATTCTTAGAACACATTGGTATATTTTATAGAGGAATTGGAGAACATATGAGGGTGATTTGGTTAGTTTTTAGATTAAACTAGCCCATGGCCACCGAGATTGGAGGCCATGCCTGGAGGAGCTGGTAACCAAATTTAGAGATTGGATAGTCATTTTTGGGGTTTTCATATATTATGAAGCCAATGGAACATTCATAAAATCCATTGGAGTAGCACAAATTATTTTAATCATACTTTTGACTCATAATCCCAAGAGGGCCTAGCTAGTTAAAGCAGGTCCATGGAGATGTAGCCTAGGAGGAGTGAACTCCATCATCATCCATTGTGTTATGTGATTGTTGTGAGTTATATTGCTGAATTTAATTTTTTGTATAGGAGCTTTTATTTTTTAATTAACTCATAATTTTATCCTTAAAAACACATGAAACTACACACATAAACCCCTTTCACAAGTGGTTAACATGACAAGATCCTAATCACATTTTTGATACCGATGAGGGAGCTTGCATAGAAGTAACAAGTTTACCCATATTTAGTTTAGATAGTGAACAAATTTTTGGAAGAATGTCTTCGTTATTCTATATCTAATCAACAATCACAATGGGTCAAGTGGTTACCTCTAGGTGAATGGTGGTATAACACTTCCTTCCATACTACAGCATACATGACCCCATTTATTTCACTTTATGGATATCTTCCACCGTTCATCACATAATATTTACGAGGAAATTATAAGGTTCAAGTAGTGGAATATCACATCGAGCATCAACAACAAGCTCTCCAACTCTTAAAGGATAACCTAAATTTGCCACAAAATCGAATGAAACAACATGCATATCAACATCATAGCAAGAGAAGAATTGATGTAGGAGACTGGGTATTTTTATGGCTACAACCATACGAAAAAATGTCCCTCAAGAAATCTAAGAAGGATAATAAATTATCGCCAAGTACTATGGTCCTTACAAGGTGTTCCAAAATATTGGTACTATGGAATAAAAATTGGAGCTTCTTGCTTATTCTTGAGTGCATCCATTTTTCCATGTTTCATGCTTAAAGAAGGTTATAGGTGAAAAAGTTTCAACTCAAACATTATTTTCAGAACTTGATGAGGAAGGAAAAATCATATTGGAACCTGAAGCAGTCACAGAAAAAAGAACGCGACAGTTACAAAATCAATCAATTTCAGAGTATCTCATCAATTACGAACTTACCTACTGAATATTCTACATGGGAGGATGAGAATTTTATACAAAAGCATCCAGAGCTACTCAAGCGTTGAGGAAAACACTTATTCGAAGGAGTGGGGCATCTTAGGTCCCTATATTACTAGTGTATCCCTTTATTATTATTAGTGTAGCCCCCTTATTGTTATTGGTGTACCCCTGTAACCCCGATATTGTTATTATTTTTCCCTTACATTATTATTGTTAGTTCAGCTACGATTATACTATGACCCCATGGACTCCTATATATAGAAAAGAGGTTTTGTCATTTGTGTCATCCAAGAATTTTTCATTTATGTAATGTAAAGGATAATTCCCCCTCAAAGTGGCTTGCTTCTAAGGCGTTTATCTCTCTTTTCTTCTATTATTGGATTTGATTTCCTAACAGTTGGTGTATTTATATGACATCCTAATATTCAGCCGGAGTTGGGAAGAGCACATCCACCATATTTGACTGGTCCTCCAAACCCTGTGACAACACAATCAATGTGCCAATTTGAAGAAATTCACTTTCGATATGACCTAGGTTCAATATATGGGGTACATCATTGATGAGTGGGGTATGCATGTGGACCCAGCCAAGATACAAGTCAGTTAGGATTGGCCAACCCTGACTACTCTAACAGAACTCTGTGGCTTTCTGGGACTTGGCAACTTATATGGCATGTTAGTTTTTGGGTTCTCTCATATCACTTGGCCTATGAGTCAGGTCACCAAGCGAGGAGAAAAAGAAAATTTATTCTGGTTTGAATCCAAAATGAAGGAATTTTCTGAGTTGAATCATTGAATCTTCTCTGAACTAGTGCTCACGTTACCATACCTCCAAAAACTATTTAATATTGAGACAAATTACTCTGATTATGTGATTTGTGCAGTTCTTACTCAGTAGGGTCATTGAGTGGCATATCAAAACGAGACATTTTCAGGAACATTCTGAATGTAACCCACCTATGGCAAAGAGATGTATTCCATATTGTAGGATTTCTGACAGTGGAAGAATTAAATTCTAGGTAATGAAACATTCATCCATATAGACCACTAACCCCTACTATTCATATAGACACGAGGGAAGTTGTAACATGATTGCCATCAAAAATGGTCCACATACCTCTAATAGTTCCATTTTAACATTAAGTATAAGAAGGGAAACATTAACAATGTTTCATACAACCTAAGCCAACCATCAGTCATGGAGTTGACCATTGTGATCCATTCTTGTGGGCATGAAACTTTGAGATGGAAGAATCTTTACAAAAGCAATCCAGACTTTTGAAACACATAAAATAAACTCCTAGAGGGTAAACAAATTCCAAATTATTACCTCCGAGATTCACTATTATGCCACATGGCATGCCTTTGAGTTCCTTCAAGTGAGTGGTCCAAGATGATTTTGGAGGAACCCTATGTCAGGTTGTTTGAAATTTATGGGTAGAGAAACTAGTGGGAGTATTCCAAAAATATTTTCATTAGATGAATCATCGACAAGATATTGCGAAGTACATCAGGTTTTGCACTACGTTCATTATTTCCATACTAGCCATCAAGAAGAAATGCCTGTATGATCCTCTTCCTACTAATAGTCTACCTTGGGAGTCCATTTCCATTAATTACGTGTCGGCCCTTCCTTCTAATAAGCAAGGAAATGACTTTTTTTTCATGGTCATCGACAGATTCTATAAGATGGAAATTCTGGAAGCCTGCAAGAAGAGTATCATAGCAAAAGAAATTGTTAATTTCTTCTTTGAATGAGTGTGGGTACACTTTGGGATCCCATAGTCCATTATCCCATATCGGGAAAATAGGTTCCCCATTACATTTTGGTAAAGCCTTTGGTTGATGTTGGATAGAAAGCTCATTAAGTGCACAAATTTACACCTGCAAACTAATGTCAAAACAAATGTCATCAACAAGATGATCATACACATTTTATGCATGTATAACTTGAACAATCCATGAATATGGGATGAAATCATCCCTTATCTCCAACACATCTAAAACTGAGCTCTTGATAGCTCAACTGACCACAACCCCTTTCAAGTGGGGTTTGGATCCCATCCACTATGTCCTATTGATGTGGATATATCAATTGTAACTATATAGGCAGATTGATCGCATGTCCAGTTCGATGCTCACAGGGCTAAGAACTACGTTGAGTGCATTAAGAAAATCCACCAGTAGTTACATGACATATTGGATAGAGGAAATGCTAAGTATAATAAGTGACATGAGGTGGGCAAAAAATTTTGGCTACATTTGTAGGAGTGCCTCTATGGGCCCCACCGCAAGCTTTGCCCACTCTGATATTGGTTGGACACCATCACCAAGCTTTTAGGGGATAATGACTTGGAGTTCAACATTCCACTATTCATTTTCCTTCACCCATTTTTCAATGTGGAGCACCTTCATCCATACTTTCCACCATTACTAGACACATCCGACATTACAGAACAATTCACACCAGCAAGGTTAAATCCATAATGCATGGAACATGCCACAACTGATCAAATCATGGACATATGTATTAAAAACATTGACCAACATAGGATCTAGCTATATGGAGTTGTAAAAACATGTGAACGCCTTCACCAGGGAAAGTGCTTCACTAGGGGCCAGGTTCAACAAAAATTTCCTCACCTCATGGAGGCTCTACGCACAATTGGGACCATTGATTCCTAAGGGGGGAGGACTGATCCACATGGATATTAGTGGCCACCGACCAATTCCACCTAGAACTCTAGTCAGTCTGATCAATTTCCTTGTTTATAGTAGCATTTACTAGTTTTAGCATTTTTTCCAGGTCCTAAACATACGGAGAAATTTTGACCCCCATAAACGAAATTTTTTTGAGGTCTAGAGCAGCATGTTATTGCACCAAATATTGTATTACTCATAGATATATTTATGAAAATGTATTGTACATGTCAAACAAAGATAATATGACAAATTTATGACCTCGAGAAGTTGGCTACCCAATAACCCCAACAGAGCCAACAAACTTTTGGTTTTTAATCTCCTCAGTTAAGAGTTTTCCCTTATTTTTAAATAATGAAATGTCCTTTTAGTGTCATTGTAACACTATTTATAGCCATGTAGCTGCCACATCTCTTGTCAAAGATAAGCTACAATAACCTGAGGTAGTTAACTTCCATTCTCTCTGTAAGCATTTTCTGGTTCATTGATATTAATGAAATGAAGTATTATTTCTATTGCATCTCTCTATTTATGGTTATATTTTTATTCTTTTGTGATCCTCTTTAATTTTATATGAAGATGATATTTCTCTAGGAACTCTTAAAATATGGGTGGAGACGGGAAAATTCCTTTGGAGATGGTTAAGGAAATCAGAGGCATCCAAGTTTGTTATGGTATTAGTGATTTATGGACTGCTTTAGGTGAAATCATTGTCGTTTAGGCACTATTAAAAAATGGATAATTAGTTACTAATACAATGACTAAAATTTCATATAAATGACAATTTTTTAGCTGGTGACAAATAACACATAATTTACAGTATCTTATAATGCGACAAACTTTTAGTCATATTTAGCTGTCATTAATTGGTTGTTTCAATTTTATCGTCTAGTAGTATATTTAGTCATAAATTTGGTTATTAATTTAGTGATTGATTTTTCATTAATTTTCAAAATTAATGACCAAATACATAACAAAATATACTACTACATAATCACCTGAGAAAACCAATTAATGACCAAAGAAATATTACCAAAATGTTGGTCGCATTCGAAGATACTATAAATTAGCTACTTATAGTCATATATATGCACATTCTAGTCATCATTTGAAATCAATTAATGACCAAATAAATATGACTAAATTTTAGTCCTGTTATCCTATACCATAAATAGCTACTAATAATCATATATATGCAATAATTTTATCATTATTTATAATTACAAATTTATCATTTATAGTAGTAATTTATATTTTTTTGGTAGTTTCATATTCATTATATAAATGATTGATTTACTAGTTTATATTCATTTCATTTACTTGAATTAAAAATTATTAAAAATAACTAATTTAGTCATTGTATGTTAGTTTCATTTGTGTTCAACATTAATCAATTTAAACTATTAATTTAGTAGTTTTAAATTAATTTTTTGTGTTCATTATTAATGAATGTAAATTAATTAGTATGATTTTGTGACTAAATTTAAAAATGGCATGAAATTTTCATGTTCATATAATGTGAAAACACAATTACATATCTTAATTATGACACTAAATAATATCAAGTACAACTATAAATAATTTGAACCACATAAATTATATTAAATAAAATGTGAGTATTACAGTATGAATTTCCAACTTAATATTACTTGGACTAAAATTTAATCATTATAAACTATTAATTTATTAGTTTTAAATTTATTTTAAGTGTTCATTATAAGCATAAATTAATTAATATGATTTTGCTACTAAATTTAAAAATGGCATACAATCTGCATGTTCGTCTAATATGAAAACACAATTACATATGTTAATTACAACACTAAATAATATCAAGCACAACTATAAATACTTTCAACCACATAAATTATATTATAAAAAATGTGTATTACATTATGAGTTTCCTACTTAATGTTGGTTGGACTACAATTTACAAATGAAATATCGTTTCATCACATGAAAACATTATCGTTATGTTGCCAACACATTGCATGTGAATTCACCAACTATAAAGACATGACCATCAATCTGTATGTGTGTCTCATGTGGGATATTAGATTAAGGGTATCACTTAACTGATTCTCTTGTCTCTCTTTTTCTACATTTGTCACTCTAGTGTTATTGTGATCCTATTTTTTCAATTCCTTCTTATTACCATCAATACTGAGTTCCTCTTCTGAAAATTAAAAAATATACAATGGAGAGTATAATATGTTAAATAAATTAAAATTGGAATATAAACTAAATTAGACTGTAAAATATTTATATGAAATATACCTCAACATCATCAATGTCAATGTCATTTTCCGCAGAAAAGCACAAAACTTGGACAAATTTTCTTCAGTGAGAGATAGTGGTCACTATGTGGTCAGATGACTTGTATAAACAAAACAAATAAAACATCACCAAAGAAAATAACACCTTAAGAAAATAGTATTTAACCTTCTAGAAAAGCTTAGGCATAATCATGTCAACTAAGTTACATACTAAAAATCTCAAGCTATATATAACTTATGAAAACAAATGTAAATAAAAAAAAATAACATATTAAAATAATGTATGATAACTGGCTCACAAATTGCATCATAGAAGAAAAATTTCCCCTATCAAGAGCTTTCAATAACTCATTTACAAGTTTCCATGGCATATAAATTCAGAATTATAACCAAATGTAGTATATCTCAATTTATATGGTATTCAACTCGTACAAAATGGCATGTTCATTCAGATTATACGCAACGGTAAAAGGCACAACTAATTTAACTATTCTCATTCCATATCATGATTTATATAGAGAACTCATGCACAATACATGTATTTCTCTTTGACACTTCATCATTCAAGCACAACATACAATAAATATTAAAACAAAATATTCATAATTGTCATTGAAAATACCTATATGTATGAAAATACGCTCATGTGGACTAGCTATGTAGTATCCGCTGCATCTCTATATCTATGGTTATATCTGTATTCTGTTGCGTTCCTGCATAAAATCCGGATCAGTGGTATCAGAGCGGGTCTGCTCTTTCTCTGTTTTTCTCTTCATGTCCCCAATGTGGCCAGGGTATAAGGAGTTCAACCTCGCAACCCCGACGACCCCCCATGGCGGAAGGAAAGAAAGACGAGGGAGCAGGAGATCCTGTCAAAATCTTGCTCGAGGATGCCCTCGAGAAACAGAGGAACGCGATGATGGACAATTTTTTTTTTTAGATCCTTCAATGGCTGCCCACCGGTGGCACATCTAAATCCAACACCAAGTTCAGCAAAATCCCCCCCCCCCTCGTGGAGGAACTTAACGCAATGGAGACCATTGCTTCCTAAAGAGGGAGGAATGATCCAGGTGGATATCGGTGGCCTCCCACCTATTCCATTTGGACCCGCAGCATCAATTCTTTCAGTTTTTCAGCTTCAGCACAACTTACTATTTATAGCAAGTTTTCGGGTCCTGCACACCCGGAGCCGTTTTGGGGCATTAATAATCCAGGTGGATATTGGTGGCCACCCATCGAGTCCATTTGAACCCCCATCATCAGTTATTTTAGTTTGTAAGTTTCGGCACAACTTACTATTTTTAGCAGTTTTTTGGGTCTTAAACTTCCGGAGCCGTTTTGAGGCCCTAAACGACGTTTTTTGGGAAAACGGAGAGCAACATGGGTCCATGGACCGATGTTGCTCATTCAAAAATTGTACTCCTCGGATAGATCTTTCTAACGAGCTATTGAGCGCGTCAAACGGAGATCGGATGCCAAAGTTACGTCCCCGGGAAGTTGAACCACCAATTTACCCAAACGGGGCCCACAGTTTTGGCGCTTCATCTCCTACGGTTAGGGTTTTGGATGTTTTGGATTCTACATTGTTTCTCAACAATAAATAGGCCCTCGAGCCTCAATGTAACACAGTTCAGGGGGCTGGGAGCCGATACATCTCTTCTCAGAGATAAGCGCTACCAGTGCCCTAGCTCGCCACATCTCCATCATGTCTACATTGTAACACACTGTAGGCCAGCCGACACATCTCTTCTCGTGATATGCTACTCGCACTCCTAGCTATTTTATTTCCATTATGGGCAACTAATATACCTGCGAGCCTCAATGTAACACAATTTAGAGGCATTGTGTACGCTACACTTTCCTCGTAGATACGCTATCACACTTAGTTTGTTTCCATTATGTTTGTAAGCTTATTGCGCTATTCCTTTTATTAATAAATGGCGTATTTCCGCCGCATCTCTCGTATCTACTGGTTATATTCGTACTCGTTGCGTCTCGCATAAAAACTGGATCGCGGGTATCGTAGACTCGTCGCTTCTTTCTCTCGTTTCTTTTTCTCTTCATGTCCCCAACGCGGCCAGGGTATAAGGAGTTCAACCTCGCAACCCCGACGACCCCCCATGGAGGAAGGAAAGAAAGACGAGGGAGCAGGAGATCCTGTCAAAATCTTGCTCGAGGATGCCCTCGAGAAACAGAGGAACGCGATGATGGACAATTTTTTTTCTTCAGATCCTTCACGACGTCTGTTCCAAGGGTACATCTAAACTAACACTAAGTTCAAGAAAATTCCCCCATGGAGGAACTTAATGCAATGGAGACCATTGCTTCCTAAGGAGGGAGGAATGATCCAGGTGGATATCGGTGGCCTCCCACCTATTCCATTTGGACCCGCAACATCAATTCTTTCAGTTTTTCAGCTTCAGCACAACTTACTATTTATAGTAGGTTTTCGGGTCCTGCACACCCGGAGCCGTTTTGGGGCATTAATAATCTAGGTGGATATTGGTGGCCACCCATCGAGTCCATTTGAACCCCCACCATCAGTTATTTCAGTTTGTAAGTTTCGGCACAACTTACTATTTTTAGCAGTTTTTCGGGTCTTAAACTTCCGGAGCCGTTTTGAGGCACTAAACGACGTTTTTTGGGAAAACGGAGAGCAACATGGGTCCATGGACTGATTTTGCTCGTTCAAAAATTGAATTCCTCGGATAGATCTTTCTAAAGAGCTATTGAACGCGTCAAACGGAGATCGGGTGCCAAAGTTATGCCCCCGGGAAGTTGAACCACCAATTTACCCAAACGGGCGCCCACAGTTTTGGCGCCTCATCTCCTACGGTTAGGGTTTTGGACGTTTCGGATTCTACATTGTTTCTCAACAATAAATAGGCCCTTGAGCCTCATTGTAAGACAGTTCAGGGGGCTGGGAGCCAATACATCTCTTCTCAGAGATAAGCGCTACCAGTGCCCTAGCTCGCCACATCTCCATCATGTCCGTATCAGAACATACTCAAGGGCTGATAGCCACACTTTCTCGTGGATACGCCGCTGCCCTAGCTATTTTATTTCCATTATAAATCAGAATAGGCCTGGCGAGCTCCTCAATGTAACACAATTTATCGTCACAGAGCTACATCTCTTTGAGATACACAATAAATGCTTCTGCAATTTTTATCATTATGTTTGTAAGCTTATTGCAGCCATCTTTATTAATAAAATGAAGCAAGATTTCAACAGACTTTTGTATCTATGGTTATATCTCTGCATTCCGCTTGCATTCCTCGCATAAAATCCGAATCATTGAACTAATGCATATTGAAATGTTAAATTAGCTTATGCAAATGATAAAAACTCAACATATGATAAAAATTTAACAACAACAATAACCCTCTTGGTCTGTATGCACTAGCAACTCATCTATGGAACATCACTCCCAAGCACAAAAATGACATGGCAAGATATTTTTGAGAAATAAAACAAGGAATGTCCTATACTAACAAAATGGATCCTCATAATCCATAAGGCACAACTACAATCATATCCCTGCCATGATCTTAGGGTGACTACAAAAAGCCAACTTTCTACTGGAAGAACACTCTAATACTCAAACAACCTAGTAGCTCCTAAAGTTTAAAAACATGATAAAAACTATTACATAGCAAGTTAAAACCAAGAGACAAAATGTGGAGCATCATAGCAGAAGGAAAATAAATGTATTCCCCCCTCTGAAGCACCTTCTCCTAGACTAAAAATATATATAAACCAAGGGGTGCATGAAGGTATGCATGATGGGTCGAGATACCTCAAATGTATTTTTTGTTTGGACACAATGGAGAGTTATAAAATTTGATATAATCAAATATTTGTGCTCTATACTAAGATAGATATATAACTTGGGTACAAAAATATATAATTTATAGATTTTCATGATCATTGACTTCAGTCCCCATTGATATCATTGCTGCCTCTTTTAGCTCAGATCCAGATTTCTTGATCTATCTGAAAACAAATATTAGAAAAATGAAAATATTCTCAGAAAAAGAAAGTGATGTAATAGTAATATTATATGTTGTACATGTTTCTATAAATAAACTCAAATACCATTAGTTATAAAAAAAAATACCTCTGAGAAATCCATATTGGCAGCATTTGTGGGACTACCCATAAGATTTACTACTTTAGCATATTGTATATTATCTTTGACATTTTTTGACAGTAATGAAAAATACCATCAATACCACTCTTGTACCGTCATCACATATGTATTAAGATCTTTGTCCAGATCATCAAGTAGACCAATTGCTTGAATGAGAATTATATCCACCTGGAAGGTAGGATGTAATAATTTGAAATTAAGTTAGTATGTGCAGAGCAACAAACACCTCATGTTAAAAAATCACTTCAGTGCAAGAAATTCACCAAAAATGGAAGTATGGAAAAATACTAATAGTTTAAGAACACAAAGTTCAAGTACAAAATTACTATAGTAAATAATTCATTTTTTGTAAATTCCAATGAGAGTATCTATATATGAAATCAAAATTGTTAAATATTGAAATATAACCAATAGAGCTGGCCATAACTTGTACATATCAAAGGAAGATAAAAATCAATATATGTATTTCAGTAGGCATATAGATATCACTATAATGTTTAAGCATATATGGGTCAATTCTGAGTAGAATAAAACACGTACCTTTTCCGGACTAAATTTTAGCTTCAATATTGAAAGGTTGTGGGAGAGACCGAAGCCCATAGGAGATAAATCTTGAACTCCAAGACAAGTTATCAGTTCACTCATCTAAGTTTGCAGACCCCGCATTAAATCTAAAACAACATTGTTGTGTACACATTCAAATTTATGTAAAAAAATAGAAAAGAATTAAGCATCATCCAAGCATATTACAACCAATATTTCATAATAATTATTTCATAATTGTGATAAAACAAATATTTAGAACAAAATGATTATACCTATTTCTCCTTCATCGCATTCATGAGATTTGAATTAGGTTAATGTTAATGTTTCCCCCTCGCACTGTTCGAGAAGAAAATTGTGTAACTCCTTGATTGGTTTGGATTTTATATCAACAATAAATGTAGCAGCACTCAAATATTCTATTTTATTTTCAAATTTGCTAAAATATTTTAGCTTGATAACCTACAGAAAATGGAAATTTCAAGGTTCTAGACATTATAAATTTTCATGATGGACAAAAATTGCTTAATTGAATTTCAGCTTATCACAAAACATTACTCAAGACATATAATCATTTTAACTTCCATGGGAACATTGAGAATAAAAGATGTTTTTCTGTTGCTTTTTTGATTTAGGCATAAATAGTTTATACATGTTTCCTTCTTGATTGTGTACATAAAGAGTTTATGTATATCGTTTTGTTGATAGTCATAATAAATAATTTGTGTCTTGATTTATCGACTCTAGCCATAAAAAGTTTATTTTGTACAAATTCTTCCTTAGCTCATAACTATTCATGTTATTAGTGTGACATTTAGTTAGTGTTGTTGATTTAATATCTTGATCACTTGTCACCTGCCTATAGCTCTTTTAAGTGAATTTGGTTCAATATTTTTTTTATAAAGGCTAACGACTAAAAAGAAGGAAAATAATCAGAAGAGTAGAATCACTAGTAAATGAAGATATCCATCAATACAATTTTAAAGTATAAAAAATACAAGGAGAATATCAAATTTGCAAATGCACACCATGGAAAAGCAAGCGAGGAGTCATGTATGTATGTCTAATATGCTAAATACAACAAGAAAAAAGAGTGCAAATGAATACAAAACAAATTCAAATAACAAAAAAATAATGCAATATTCAACATAAAAACCAACCTATTTAAAAAAATGTGGAATAACATGATTACCATGTGAAATAAGTAAGATCTTGGGGAAGAAAACTAGCTTCAAGTGATGAGTTGCACACTTTTAACAATATACAAGAAACATAGGGGCACTGTGCCATCCAATAGGAAGGAAAAATATGTTATGGAACAAGATATTATATATAACTCTCCAATGATGATCAATTTTGGGAGAAAATAGTTTATTATAATGCAAGACCCAGATCCCAAACCATGGTCAGTCAACCTATACACAACATTATAGTAGTCATATGATAGAATTGTAAGAGTTAAATAATTGGTCAACCACATGAATGATGTTAATAAATCACTAACATTCAGTTGTATCGCTAAAATAACCCCTAAGATATTATACATGCTCTATGTTATACTAGAAGCGAAACAAATACTCATTTGTTGTGTCTTTCATTCTTGAAGCATTACAAGAGACCAATAATAATTTGTAGATTTCTCCTCAATAATTACTATGTTTGATTATTGACCAACTTTATATATAATCAATATTGGTGTGGATTGTCACAAGAGATGAGTTGAGTCAGTGAAAGAGGGAAGATTTTATTTCCCCCACCAAGGTTTGAATCCTAAAAAAATTGGCATCCCTAGCACTCGCAAGCGAGAGAACTCCCATAAGAAGTTATTTATTATTGGAATCCATCATGTTCATTAACTCAGGGTAGATGGTTACATGCTCCTATAAAACTGTATGGAAATTCCCATCTCTTAATAGGTGATTAGTTGCCAACTCTAACACATAGTTGTCGTTGTGATTACATGTATGACCATGGTTCAATCACTCGAATATTCGTGATAAATAAAATGTAAATATGACTTTGAAATTTATCTTTTCTTCCATATCTCAACTTATTGTCAAAATTTACTTTTAACTTCCTTTGAATGGCTTACTGGTTATGTTTCCTTGCATGCTAGTGTTTCCTAGTTTCCCTTTTCGACAAGATTATCTTCCACAATTTTTTTTCCATGACTACTGTTTGGATTTAATCCATTCTTAAATATTTTTTTTCCTTGCCAGACTTAAATTTATGTGAGTTTAAACATCCCCATCATTGCTACAAATCATTTCTCCAATTCTCTTGATTGTTTCATTTTTGTGACCTCCAAAGTTGCTTCATGATAATACCCTTTACTTTCTTTTCATACACTCTCAACTTCTTACAAATATTTAATTAAGGAATATCAAATATATAATATAATATATTTCAACCAAGCACACTCAACCTATGTACAACCAATTAAACAACTTAGACCACTGGTATCTTTTGTTTTGTTTTCTAGCAGTAGATTTTGGCTATCACAAAAGTCCTCCTTTTTCATTTTTAAAAAATCATTACCAGCTACAAGGAATGGTTTCACTTCTCGCTATTTATTGCAATATCACATATGCCTTATTTTTTTTATATTATAGTAGTCTGTCAACTATGTAGAAATTGTGAGACAATCTCAATTTCTCTATGTATATGACTTTTGAAAGATGTTATCACAAAAGTAAAAATTCACTCAAAAACACACCATATTTTCAGTTTCTAAAATTAAATTCTCATGTTTTTGTTTTAAAGACCAAACACATGCATTAATATCATCCTTTTATATTCAGGTCAACATTATTGCATAAAGAAAATAAAATAGTATAAATTGAGACAAAACATTGAAAATTATTAAATTCAAAGTGTCATGTGTTAGTAAATTATTTTGAGCATTCCAAAAACCAATCTTGAGCGATCGGTTCATTGACCTACCTACCTCATTTCACCTCGAGGTTTATTGAATACTATGCTAGCACATTTTGAAATCTCATTGGAGAGCCATTTGGCTAGGATCCGTTTAGTCATCTAACCTCTATGTCTTATTGGGGAAGCCTCCCTCATGGGGATAACATATGCCCAAAAAACAATAAGGGCTTTTGCTACTAGGGTGATAGTGGTCAGGTCCTATTGTTGTTGTGGATCTCGTGTGGTCTAGTGATAGGCTAATTTATTTTGTAGTGATTGACCTTACCTTCATGCTGCTAAATAGAATAAATCATTGCTAAATGACTATATATTTTGTAGCTTTCTATTTCTTCTTAAAGTAATGAGTGACGGGGCAAGGGCATCCAAACATTCCAGTTTTAAAGAGGAGAACCCACAAGAACATTTTTTTGCAAAATGTACCCTCACACTGGAAAAACATTTCTTAGTGTGTTTCCCAAATATCACAAAAAGGGAACCGTAGTGAAACATTTCACCAAGCAATCCCCATATCGATGGCATGGGGAGTGTGTTCCCTTGTAACAAAAAAAATGTTTTATCTCTATACTTTTTGTCAGTATTGTATACCTACTTTATTTTTCATAATGTAAATATTCCTAATACACAAAAAAAATCTTTGATTTTCAAATTGAATAGTTCTAGGCATCATATGTAGGAATCTAGGGCTAATCTCTGAATGGTAAATCATTGAGGACAAGCTAGTGGATTATATGGAGGATGAAGAAGAGTCTTTTCATCTTGAGATAGCAATAGTCCTTAGACCTCTATCATTTCTTAGAAAATAACTACCATAAAGTCAAAAATCTGAAATAAAAAGGTAAAAATCTTAATGTGATAGAAATGAAATGATTATAGTCCATATCTTGCATGAGATAAATAGGGATAACTCATTCAGGAATCCTATCTTGGAATTTTGAGTTGAAAAGGTGAAGGAAATCCTAAATAATAAAGTGTGGTAGGACCCTTTATGGCTTGGAAAGGTAGGTGGATGTTTCCACAATTTCAAGGACTAAAGTTTCATACCAACGAATCTATGGGCTTTGGCAAGATAGCCTTGGATGAAAGAATTGGATGAGGAGAAGCATTCTAAAGGAAGTTCAATATGGTGAAGAAATGTGAGGAAGCAAACCCACAAGAAAAATAAATTCAAAATAGGCTGATTAAGGTTAGACATCAGTGAGGATGTTGGAAACAAATCTATTGTAACATTAATTCATAGAGCCATCACAAGAATATTTATAAGAAAGAATGTGACAGAAGCATGATTTCACAAGTGGATTGAGCATGTATGGTCTAAAAACATTGGTTACCTGTCAAACTTCCACATTTTGGTTCAAATTTGGTTGGCATTCAAATTTTTCTTTAGGGACAACATACAAAAGATATAGGCTTAAAATATGGATTTGGAAGCCTTCTTATATGGATATTAAATATTGGAACTTGGTTTTGGCCCGTGAAAGGAGGTGATATAGATGAAACTAGTCAAAGTGAAGATTTCAGAGGTATTGATGGAATTATGGAATATTGATATCTTGAAGGTTGTCGAAGAAGATTTGGGAAATTTATAGACATAGAGGAACATTTTAACATGAAAGTGTACAAAATGGTTGTAAAAATTCTTGTCCAAATGAGTATGTGGGAGGGTTTACTCAAAGAAATTGAGAAAATATGGGGAGATTGGAATTACACTCGTATCTTGTACTGCTAAAATGTTACCTTTAGATGCATGAACCATAGAGAGATTTGAACTATGTGGAGAGAATACACTAACCAGTATGTTGAGGAAAATGGAAAGAACACATAAAAAATCTAAGGAAGCCCCCAATTTTTTGGCCAAAGGGATAAAAATGAAATGATACAATCACTTTGGTTGACAAGGATAGATTAAGAAAACAAGTTCAAGATGTAAAATACTTGAGAACAAGGGAAAACTAAAATGAGGAAGGTCAAAGTAGTACGTACATGGATACATATATTGGATTTTCAATCACATCAGCAAGTGAAATGAAATTCCCATTACTCTATCTCTACTAACTAAGAAATTTAATAATATTGCCGAGATAAATTCTAAGGAAATGTTGTATGGGTATTCCCTATTGGTAACTAGAATTCTTATATATATTCTAAAGTATCCATGGCTCCAGATAATCGAGAAGAATCTCATAGTCCCCAAAAACATTAGCAATCATATCTTCCACCCTAAACCCTAAATGGAAAAAATATTTTATTGATGGGATTTGAATCATAAGCCTTATGGGGCTCTTGACATGGTTTGATTAGGCCATTAGATACCTAAATATACTAGGGAGAACATATCTTGAGGTTGAGGAGATTTGGCCAGAAGCGAGAGAAGGGTTGGTGAACTGATAATGGCCCCCTCTTGAGTGCATAAAGTCTTGCACTTGAGTTTTTGAACTTTATCAAGAGAAGTGTGAGATTTTTCTATAACATTTTCAAAATTATTACTAGGGATAGAGTTCATTTCTCGAAGGACAATATTGGATGAAGTTCAAGCTTGAATATATTTCCATAAAAGTGACTCCATTGGAAGCAAAAATACATTTTCTTACATATTTTGAGGACTTGATGCTTCGGAGGTGAGACGATCATTTTGTAAAGGAATTTGACAGCTCATCTTGGAAACTCGATTGTGAAAAGGGTATGGAATTGAAAATTTGAATTTTCATAGTTGAAGACTTCCATGGATAAAATATGGCTCCTTACGATTTACACATTGTTTTTGCTGTATTGGATATTGATAATATCCTAGGATACCGAATAAGTATTCTTTGGAATTATATGCAAAGCTTACAACATTTGACAATGCCTCTTTGGCTACCATCCCACATGTATTGGACTTTATGAGGCAATTTGAAAATTTGAAAAAATACACAAATATTTCATGATGACATTATTTACCCATTCCTTAGGACAAGGGGATTTCAGGTGGTTCAATCACTCTTGCAGCCCAAAGAGCATACCTCAAGTCAAGGCTTAGGTTCAATGTTTTCTCAAGCATGGATGCCCACGATTGCATAAATTTTAAGATATATATCAATACCTTTTGTCAAGCCTACAACAAAAAGGACTCATTTCCCTTTTGAAGGAGATAAATGCATTCATGAAGATGATGATGAAGATTTCTTAGAGGAATAAGACCCTATGGTTCTATGTGATGAACATGAATTTGATGGAGGAATCATTAATAAGAGTATTCCAGTCATATTAGAAAGGGTTCCTTTTGAATCCTTTATGATAATATTGCAAAATTCAAGCCTCCTGAAAAAGGGCAAGGAAATGTGCCAAAAATCGAAGAATATTATCATGATATTTAAATTCATATGTAAAATCATGATAATAAAAAAATTTCCCAAAAAGGTAGAGAAGATACAGAGAACATGCTACTAAAAAATCTTTGTGCCCATAATTTGAAGAAGATAAAAAGGACAAACACATACATAATGCAATGTGTGAAGAAAGTGACCAATAATTGGGTAAAAAGAAATTAAATATTTTCTACAGTGAAGTATGAGGTCATATATCATGAATGTTAAAGGAAATTCCCTTTATGGTAGTTATGATCATGAGGAAATACAAGGAGAGTGTTCCCCTAATTTTGTTGATGGCAATGATCCTTTTCCATATCCTCAAGAAAATGTTCCAGATGTTTATCCAAGTAGTATGTGATGAAAATCTAGAAAACAAAAGACCTAAAGAAGAAGAAATTCATATTGTAGCATGTGAAAAATATGAAGTATGTGGCATCATTCTTGTTTTCCTTGAAGAACAAATTTATGGAGGATATTAGAGGGATAATTTTGAAGGAAGCCGAGGAGATGTTCCAGATTTAGAAAAACAAGTATTTTTTTCAAATTCTATGGATTCCAAATATGTGGAGGAAAGTGATATGCACAACTATATATTCAGTAGAGAGAGGATAAATTATGAGGTTTCCAATAGAAAAGGGGACCCAAAACTGGATGTGAAAAAAATATTATTGCAATAACATAGAGCCTAGTGTGATTTCTAGATGAAATTTTTATTAACAGAGACCAAAGGTGCCTGTGAGCATGTTTATTATGGTGAATTTTTATGTAAATACTTCCTTGGATCATTCCTTAATCAACCTAATGCCCATCTTGAAAGTAGACTCACAGACATAGTGCATCAGGTACGAACTCCGTAGTCAATATTTGTTGTCTTATATCTCTTTCTATTTTTGTAAATTCATATTTAATTGTGTTTCTTAAGTTTTGGATAAAAATTGTGAAATTTAATTGATTTCCTTTATTCATCCACACTAATCGATCAAGTTAACATCAACTCACTTCGACAAATATTCACTCCCTTATTTTAGATCTATTTCAGATCATATTTTGGTATCAGAGCAGATCAAATTTTCTAGGATTTTTTCGAGTGAATGTTAACCAGGTCCAAGTTTTGAAGTGGAGAAGGAACGCTCGAGGAGATAGGGTTTCAACAAATGTTTTTGAACATGCAGTTGGTGGTGGGAGAACTCTATGAATATAAGAACGCGAGATATGCAGCTTCATCATTAAAAACGACAAGCAAGGAAATGATAAAAGGAAAATTTATGATAAACCTCCTTCTCCTCCATCATCTTCATCTTCTTCTTCTTCTTCATCTTCCAGTTTAGATTCTGAAACAAAAAAAAATGTCAGAAATCATCTCTTTTGAAACTTGAGGTAATTTTAACTACCTATTTATGATGGCAAAATGAATCCTAAAATGTTATATAATTGAATTAATCAATTAGAAGTGTATTGTAGAATTCAGAGCATTTATGATGAAAGAAAAAAAAATTAGCTATATACACTTAGAATGGAGGGAAAAGCTTTAATGTGGTGGGAAAGTAAAACTAAATTATATTTAAAGAGGAAACTTGAAGTCATCTCTTCATGGTATAAGATTCTCACAGCTCTTAGAAAACAATTCTATCCTTTAGGATACATGAAGCAGGCTATTATAGATTTTCATCATTTGAGGCAAGGTAAAGGGCATAATTTTTAGGAGTTTACTTAGGAGTTCAAGAATAAATATTTGGTGCTCGGTATTCCTTTGGATAGACATGAAACTTTGTTAAAGTACATTTTCAATTTACGTTCTTCTTTACAACATACGTTATTGATGTTTAATCCCACTGACTTTGATGAAGTGTGTGTTCAAGCCAGACATATTGAATCGGGTGGTAGACCATTCAAGTTTTCATAGAAAGCATCCAAATAGTTAGAAATGAAGGATTATAAAGAGAGTAAGAGGAAGAGTAGTTTGAAGGGAAAGAAAACAATGACAGCTCAGAAGGAAGGTGAAATACCTACTTATTCTCACTGCTACAGAATCAAACCTGATGAAGCCAGATGTTGGAAACTTCACCTAAAACTCAAACCAAATAAGTTCCAGAAAAATAAAGGTGAAAAGAAGGAAAATAAAACAATCCGATAATATTTTGGCTCTGACTCGGGTGATGAAATGAAAATATCGCAATGGTTTAAACAGGTAAAATTTTTGACGCTAGTTCAAGTTCTAGTACTTCTGCATCTTCTTCAAACATAAATCATCTGGAAGAGGATAAAAGAATTGAATTATTTCACATAAGGATAACTTCTAAACACACAAAAATAGACACATTATTTGACAGTGGATCAGAGGGAAATTTAATATCTAAATAATTAGTTAATAAATTAGGTTTGGAGACATGGAATCATCCAAGACCATACCCATTAGGTTGGCTAAAATAAAAGACTCATATTAATGTCAAAAGGCAGTGGCGTTTAAAATTTTCCATTATAGATAATTACATTGATGAAGTCGATTTAGATATGATTCCATTAGAAATATGTGGATTAGTGCTAGTAAGCCCTTACCTCTATGATCTTGATGATGTGTTTCATTGGAAAGTGCATAAATATCACCTTAAGAAAGATGGGATCAAATACATTTTTAGCGCACATAAATTCAAATCACACTTGGATTTAGTTATTGCTAATCAAATGAAGAGGTGAATAAGTTCAAGTAAAACATATGTACTCATGATCGTAAAAGAACAACATAAGGATCAACATGAGTCTTTTTCAGGTTGTGAATCTCATATTATAGATAATTTGGTTAAAGTGGTACATTCTTTTCAAAGTCTATTTAAAGAACCAAAAAATATGCCTCCTAAACTTGAAATACGACATGAGATACAATTTTTTTCTGATTCTCTTATTCCTAATGTCAAAATGTATCAAATCTCAGTCATAGATAATAAATAAAGAAAGAAAAAAATCCAACAACTGGTTGAAAAAGGCTCCATTTGACCAAGTTCATCTCCATGTGCTTCACAAATAATTTTGGCTTCCTAATAAAGATAGGACATGGAGAATGTGTCTTGACTTTAGGGCCTTAAAAAAAATCACAATAAAGAACATGTCTCATCTTCCAAGGATAGATGATTTACTTGACCACTTGAGTGATGTCGTTTTGTTTTTTTAATGCTCCAACGAATTTCATGTGGGTTATGAATGATGTATTTCATCCATACATTGATAAATTTGTCATAATCTACTTAGATTATATCCTAATTTGTTGTTTCAGTATGGAAGAGCATGTTAGGCATGTTAAACAAGTCTTTGAAGTGTTGCAAAGGAAAAAATTGTGCGTTACTTTTCCAAATGTGAGTTTGCAAAGAATTCGTTAATGTATCTTGGTTACATAGTTGGAGGTGGTCATTTGAAAATATATCTAGCTAAAATCGATGTGATTGTTAAGTGGCCAAGAAAATAGAATGTGATTGAAGTTAGGAGTTTTCCAGGTGCAGTTTAGTATTGCAGGAAATTCATTTCTCAGTTTTATTTAATTGCATCATTGTTACATGGTTTAATAGGCTCTAAATTTTCCTCTTAGTGGGGAGGGAAAAAACAAAAATATTTGTATACACTTAAGCAGAAAATTCTCACATCGTAAATCTTAGATTTAGTAGATCTTCAACAGTCACTCGAAATTGAAATAGATGTTAGTGGCTATGCAATGGATGCAATATTAATTAAAAAATGAAAACCTATTTGTTTTCATTCAGAAGTTATTTCTAAGTTAATTTCAAATTATCTGGAATATGATAAAGAATTGTTTTCTTTGGTTGAAAGTGTTAAGAAATGGAAACACTAGTAAATGGGTAAGGAAATAGTGATTGACACAGATCATCAACCACGTTTGTACCTTGAGTATCAGACTAAGTTTCAACAATCTCACCATTATAAATGGATGGGATTTCTTCAACAATTTCACTTATTAATTAAGTACAAGAAAGGTGTCACAAACAAAGTAATTGATATGTTGTCTAAACCATCTTTGAATGCTTCACTAATGCTGCAGAATATTTATTTAAAACATGAAAGTTATTTAGAACAATATAGTATGGATTCTTATTTCAAATATATTTATGAATCACTATCTCAGGGTACTCAGGTGGAAGAAGTCAATTTTCATGTTCATGACAAGTTTTTATATCACCTGGGTAACTTGTGCATACCACAGATAGAAAGGGCGCATGTTATTCGGGAAGCACATTCTTCTCGCATTTCATGAAATTTTGGTATAGGCAAGACAATGGCACAAATTCAATGGTATTGCTACTAGCCTCACATATATGAAACAATTGTTAAGTGCATTAAAGGATGTGTTATTTTTTCAACAAGAAAACTAAGAAATAGAAAGATTGGATTATATATGCCACTTCCAGTTCCTTCATGACCATGGGACAACATTTCCATGGAATTTTTTGGAGGACTTACTATGTCCAGGAGATGGCATGATTACATGTATGTGGCGGTTGATCATTTCACGAAAATTTCCATTCTTGTTCCATGTAAAAAGAAAGTGACTACTGAATAGACCGTACAACTGTTCTTTCAACATGTATGGGTTCATTTTGGGTTACCTACTTCCATCATTTCCAACCATAACACTAGCTTTGTAGGAGACTTTTGGTCCACTTTGGGGGCACTCATGGACAAAAAACTAAAAAATAGCACAACTTTTCATCCACAAACCAACAGGAAGACAAAGGTGGTAAACAAGAGAGTGATACATATTCTCAGAGGTTATTGAAGAAAACATCCTAAGTTCTGGGATGAATATTTACCTTAGGTGCAACATTATTACAATCAAGCCTTACATTCTTGAACTAAACGATCACAATTTGAAACCTGTTTTGGGTATCTACCATACTCACCGATGGATTTCATTTTTGGTGAAGGATATAAAGTGGATGGACAGGACGATTCAAATAAAGAACTTCAGTTCATTCAACAGATACAACAGGTCCATGAAGTAGTCCAGGATCAATTACAAAAGAGTCAGGACAAGTACAAAATGTACCATGACAAACATTGAATGGATCATCTTTTTTAGGTTGTGATCAGGTACGGTTCTATATCAGTAAAGACATATTAAAAGGGAAAGGTAAGAAACTAAAACCCATAAAGTATGGTCCTTTCAAGATTGTGGAAAATATTGGAAATAATGCATTCTAGTTATATTTACCTCCTTACATGCACATTTATTCAGTTGTAAATGTATAAAATATGAATTTGTATGAACCTTTGATGATCATTGATATATAGGAAGATACAAATATCTATACAGTTGATGATTTTTCACTTGAGTATATGAATGAGTTTTAAGAAGATACTATCTTGGACATGAAGGTTCTCACTTCAAGGTGTGGAGATGTTGAATATATTTGAATGGGACTCAAAGGCATGAATCCAAAAAACGCGAGGGGGATGGAGATCAAAAGAGTGAGGGAGATGTACCCTCACCTCATGTCTACTTAAATCAAACTTTTGTTGGTAAAAAATATTTCAAGTGGAGAGGATTTGTCTACGAGGATCTTTCATAGTCCAAGATCGACAGGGAAGTCCAGTATAGCCTCCAGTATTTTAGTGTTCTGGATGGATGAGCGTCTTTAGTTATTATGCAAGTTACTTCATGGTTATGACATGGTTAAATGGTTTTATGTTCAATGTTAAATGGCTCATATAATTCTGTGTGGTGAACCTATGTTAGAACCTCAGTGGGGAAAACACGAAATGGTTAAAAGGGACAAAATTACATGATGTAAATGATTAAAGGTCCTAAACCTATGGTGATATAACATACCAAAAATATGTTAAAAACCTACGTGATATATAAATAAGAATGGAAAAAAACCTTTCGGAGTTCGAAAAATATGGTTATAACCCATATGAATAAACCATATTATATCACATAACTGCACGGGAGAAGACTGTTAGGTGGAGTTAAACGCAGGCATATACAACATATGAACAAGTGGATAACAACACAACTTTGAGCTAACTTCCGAGAAGACAACCATCAGAGGATTGCGTTGTCATGTCATTTTTGGAACAACCCTTAACCGTTAGATGAAGCCATCGAAACATAGTTGCAATTTTGTAGTGAGGCACCAGACCATGAGGATAATGCCAGCCTGACACATGGAGATGTCGTCCGACCACCACTGTCAGCCGGAACCGCCAGGGCTTATTTTATCTGAAATTTTATTTATTGTTTTGTAAATTTTTATGTGCACTATGTTAATTAACCACCATGTAACCTTATCCTGGGTGTTAAAACTCTATTGCACCAAAATCACATTCAATCCACCTAATGCAAAACCATATACCATTTTTGGCCCAAGAAGTTCGACCTAAACCTGGTCTGCACATTATAAAAACCTTAGCCATTGAACCATGGAAACAAAGGTGGAAAATTGAGGCTTGTATTCAGAAATTGTGTAAAGAGGAGAATGTTTTCTTTTAGATGTATTTTGGTCATCTGAAGGTGGAATTCGATGCTGAGATAGGCGTTAGAAAGCTAGGAGGGATCAGATTATGTTGACACAAACCATAGTTGTCTGCGAATACACTCAGTCTGGTGGATTTTTATGTAAAAACCTCCTTGGATCATTCCTTAATCAAACACACACCCATCTTGAAAGCAGATCCATAGATATATTCCATCAGGCACAAACTCTGTAATCAACGTTTGATGTCTTCTATCTCTTTCTATTTCTACAAATTAATGTTTAATCGTGTTTCTTAAGTTATGGAATAAGTCCTGAAATCAAATTTCTTTCCTTCATTCATCCACACTAAGCGATCAAGTTAACACTAAATTCACATCGACAAATCTTCAGTCCCTTATTTCAGATCAACAATTTTTAGGCCTCATAAAGCAAAGAAAGAATTAATTTACAAACCCTAGCTTTTGTAGAGTGATACTAATAGAATATATGATATACCAATTATACAATTCACATGAATGTTTTAGGATTTTATTGTACACAGAGACCAGTGCCAGGAATTTCTCATCCGTAAACGTGATCATTCAGGTTAACATCTCCACATAGCAATAATGTAGGTATTTTTTCTCGACTTAGGTTAAAAAAATGTAAATTAGTGCAATATTATGGTTATTAAATATTTTTACCAAAAAAACATCTTGGATGTCTTGAAATTAACATAAAATTCAAGTGGTGACTGGCTCTTGCTCATAAGATGTTTACCTCTAAATATTGTGATGATGGCAGGTCAACCAACGATATTAAGGAACTATTTTCCCTTATAATAACTTGTAAGTCTATTTGGGGAAAAATATTCATTCAGGCACATTATAAGTCTAATATTGTAAACTTTAATGAAAAGGTGTGTTCAAAATTTTCATAACAGACTAGACAAAATATCGTGTCCATTTGAAACTCTGTAACTCGGCCAAACATATTCCCACTTTTAGAGATCATGAGGTGTATGGAGATCCAATTTAGGACAAATGAAATCATCTTCATGGGGATTATTCGCCACATTGTTTTGGGCATGTGGGTCACTGCAATTTTCTTGTATTACTAGGTAAATGCATCAAAGTGATGTTCTAAATAAGTTGTTTAGGGTAATATGTCTATGGTGATAACCCAAGTCCTTAATGTTACACCATTTTTTGGTCATCTAACCTATTATCATTAGATGGACCCAAGTACACCATGTAAGACCAATTTTACCCTCGGTGAAAATTGCCTTCACTATGTTAAATAACTTAATAAACCACATTTATTAGGTTGTTTATGGTCTAAATAGGAAACCCCAAAAGGAAATATTAAACAAACCTATATTTGTTTGATTTTTCTCATGGAATAATTAATTAAACCATAATTTAATTATTATTCCCGAGTCATGTTTAACCCAAAATCAAAATAAATTAATTAGATAAACCTTTATTTATCTTATTATTTTCTAGGAATAATTATTTAGATCTTATTTAGATAATATTCCTTGTTAAATATGACCAAATCACCCACAAATAATTAAATAAATCATTATTTATTTGATTATCTTTCAACCACTTCCTTAAAAAGATAAATAAATCATTTATTTATTTATTTTTGACAAATAAAGGGATTTGACCCAAGTCAAATACTTTTTTCCCTCCAGCAAATATAATAAAATATTCCATAAAAAGGTGGATCTAGATCTCGGTTAACATTATTTTAATCATGCACCAAGATCTAGAATGACCCAATATTTTGTTATAAATAGGAGGGTTTTTCCTACCATTCTTCACCTTTTGTTGCCTATTAGATCACTCTGGATCTATACACTCGGTCACATTTTTCCACTATTTCTTGTGTGAGCTCCCTTTGAGTTCTATTCTTTGTCGGGGTTTTCTACACCTACAAGAGAGAGAGATTCTGGACTCGAAGTCTCGAGGACTTCCAAGAACCCATCCCACTAAGGAGAATTGGATACGCCTTCTTGTTTTCCTCCCAAGTGCCCTTAATACAAAAATTCTTTCAAAAAAATTTTCTTGTCTTGTCTCATTGGTATATGGAGCAAACCCTTATTTTTTACTGCTTAATGTCTTTCTATGCATAGATCCGGTTTTTCACGCTCTTTTCTTGATCAACTAACCGTAGATCCGAAGATATTGGCAGTCACTTTTGTTGTTAGGGCTATTAGTTACGCATAGCTAAAGTGGTCCTTTTTCATACACTTCGACAAAGGATTCATACTAACAAATGGCGACTCCACACGGGTTTTAAATTACGACCACTTGTCGTTTTTCATATTCCCTGCATATCCAACTACTTCGAGACCCTAGGGTTTCTTTTCAGACATTTTTTTCCTATTTTTCATGTTTTTTTTCCCCTATAAAACCTTCAAACATTAAAATTTCTAACTTCCATGTGTTTTTTGGCCCTATTGCGTGGTGAAAGCGACATCAGCGCATGGGATCGAGTCGGCAACTTTTCCAAAAAATCGCGCGCGAGACAACCGAACAGGAGGTCACACTTTTTCATCAAAAATGCGACCTAGACCTCAGTGTCGCACTTTTCGACCTCTTTTTCTGCGACTCGCACCGAAAATCAGTCGAACCTATGACTGCCAATTTTTCGAGTGGTTTTTTTGCAATTTTTACGGGTTTTCACCGAAGCTTCGCGTGGGTTTTCCAGCCCTCCCGTCTCGGTCGCTTTGACCTAGTTCCGATCTATTTTTACTCATCTAAGTGGGAACATAGCCCCCTAGGGCTTCAGTACTCTCCACTTTTTTTTGGAAGTGTTTTTTAGTTTAGTTTCGACCATCTCGTTTTTTCGAGTTTCAGCCTTCCCTTTTTGAGATCCGATACCTCCTCCTCGGATCCCTTTAAATCAGACTTTTCTTCCTTTCAAATCACCTCTTGTCATTTTGTTTGGACCTCCCTTTAGGACCTCCTCCTGTCCTTTCCGTTTTTTGCTGATTTCCTCATTTTTTTCCAGACCCACCTTGCCTCTGTCTCTCGTCGTGATCCGCACCTCTTTTCAGCGACTTTATCCTTTAGATCCCTCGTCCCTTTTGACCCTAGATCTATTGGCCTCTTTTTAAGTGTGTTTTGACTAGATTTTTGCCCTTTTTTTAGATTATTTTTGAGCGACCACGTCTTCTTGGGTTGAATCGATGCAATAGTAGACTGTTCTTTTTACTGTTATTTCAACATTATATATTGTTCTCTCTGCAGTTTATTTTCAATTACGCAGCACACTTTTTTCTTGCTCTCAAAACGAAAAGGGTTTAAAAATTAAAATTAACGCACGCCACACACTCACCCTAAGCAAAGAAGAGCCTGGTTTACACCGCCCGGGCAAAGACTTTAAAATCAATTGACACCGCACCTATATGCCCTTGTTTTGACATTATAATCACTTGATTACGCACTCGCTTTCCCTTGTGGTCGTTCTTTTTCCCCCTTGTGCCGTGTTTGTGTTGTCATCATTGCGCCCCAAGGCGCACTTCTCGAGAGACTTCTTGGCCTTCACCCTCGGTTTCTGGTCGATCGACTGCTCCGTCTCGCCGTCGTCGAGCCGGTCCTCCTCCAAGTCCGCACTCGACTCCTCTTACGATTCATTGGGTTCTCCTTCTCCTCCTGGTTCTCCCCACCGTCACCTTCACTATGTCTGAGTCCAGGGGCCTAAAGCTAGTGGTGCTCCAGAGCCCTAATGCCGGAACTACTACTAGCGGAACCGCCACATGAACTACCTCGGCCATACCCTTTGCTTTGTCGTACATCGTAGGCCTCGGCCTCCCGATTTCAACCGAGTTGATCAATGACCCTATCCACCACGATGTTGGTTGGCTTGCTATGCCAACCAAGCTCCCCATCGACATCCCTAAGTTCGAAGGCCTTGTTGGAGAAGATCCAACCAATCATGTCCGATCTTTCCACATGTGGTGTTCCTCCAATTCCATTACCAGATGACTCCATCGAGTCTTCGATTGTTCCAATGCACGCTTGTCAGGCGAAGCTTCTAAATGGTATGTTGACCAAGACACCTCTTCCCATACCACCTTTGCGACCATTGCCCAAACCTTTTTATCTTACTTCGAGCTCCCTCTCCGATACGATCACTGGTACGGAGCTTTTGACCTCTTTCAGAAAACCTCTTCGACCCGCCTTTACTCGCTCATGTTCGGGGAATGGCGACGAAGATGAAGCTTATGTCGAGCTCCCCCCTTCGAAGATCGGATCTATATGGACTAGTTCCTTCATCTCTCTTAGCTCCCATTAGCAAAGATGTCGCCTCCCATTTTCCTCAAAGCCCGAAGAAGCCGCCCTCCAAATAGCCTTGAAATATGACCTAATCTATGCTCGGTCACTGGTTATGTTTATACCGTTCTTCCCGACCTCCCCCATGCCGGTGGCGCTAACGCCCAGGGGGCATCTCATTCTGAAGACGGTATCATTGTAGCCCTCTTTTCCCATCAGTACGCTCAACCTCCTATGAGCTATGGTCTCCCTCGAGTAGGGGCCCGGCACCTCTAGCACTCTTCCCCCTCCCGGTAGCATGTATCTAGGATACGACATGCCTCCTCCTTTTGCCCAACCTCCCTGCTTACCTCAATGTTGCTCAAACTAACCATTACCCTTATCCCACGCCTAGTGCGCCGGCTCCTCTAGCATATGCGCTTCCACCTCCCTTGCCTCCTCAACCGCCAGATGACACCTACGGCCCCCTCCGGGGAAAGTATTTTCACGAGTGAGACACAACTAATCCCCCTTCTTCTCAAAGAAAGGCGGGAGGAAATCCAAATCAATCGCCCTGGTACTCGTGGATCCAATCCTCAAGGTGTTGACCCTAACACTCTGCTAACCGACAACAGGCACTCAGGCCCAAGCGGAGACGAGCCACTTCTCACAAATAAGCCTTGTTCGTGTTCGCGGTGTTTATGGTCATTACACCCACGATTGCCCCCTCTTACCACGGATGCGGCGAGATGTGGGAGTCTCAGCCACATTGCGCGGACAACACGCCTCCCCTCATGCTCCTCCTAATGTGGCCACTACTCAACCGGCTTTGTTCTCGATCCTTTCCCTCAGCAAGGATTCGTGGCTACCCAACCACCTAACAGGGCAGGTGCGCCACTCCACCTTCCATTTCGGTTCCTCGATTACGGATCCTCATGATGAACTACGATCCATCCCCAACCGTCGACCTTCACCTTCAAACTCGGTCTCACCGGTACCCCAAAGCCTCCCACTCGATCTGCCTCCAGAGCCTCCTTCTTTAGGTTCTCACGAGCCTCTTTCGACATCTAGTGGCCCCTTACATATCCCTCAACCCAAATTTGAGGTTCATACCAAGATTCCTATGGGACCATTACATCGAAACGCATTTGCTTTTGGTTGAGCTTCTCATTCGTATAGCATAGTAGATGATTTGGCGCAATCTCCTGCTCGCCATTTCAACACTAGAACTCCTCCAAGTCAGTGCCCTTCCCAAAAGAAGGCTCTACTATCTCGTCGTGGGCGTTGTAGATCCTGCCGATGACCAAATGATTGTTTTTGACGCCCATCAATCGGAACATCCTCCTCTTCCTGTTCTGTTGACTTCCAAATCCCGAGTCAAAATCCGGAACGCCAACGTTTCTCGGTGTATAATTGATGAGGGGGCATCCACCTATGTGATGTCCGCTTCGGTTTGGAAGCAACTCGGATCCCCCTAAGTTGGCCCCTTTCCACGATCACCCTTCGAGCGTGGGACGACCACGCCTCCCGGCCCATTGGCTTTGTTTTTGTAATTGTCTTATCACCCTTGCCTGCAGTAAGGTCATTTGTGTTGATGTCGAAGTCATCGACGCCCGCTAGACTACAACATTCTATTGAGGGCGAAGCTACACCTATGCCATGTCTGCTGTCCCATCCGCGGTTTTTAGTAAGATGTCTTTTCCTCACAATGGAAAGATCGTCACCATCGACTAGTTGACTTACCATGAGCCACCATCTCGGACCTCCCTCGGAAACGACTATCTCTTCGTAGCCAATAAGAAAACCATTGATTCCTTGACAGTGTCTCCCCCGGCGTCTACAAAGATTCCTCTCGCTTAGAACTTTTCCCCGGTCTTCCCCCTCTCCTCCTATCACTGATCCCGACTTATCGAATGTTTGCATGATGCAATCGTCTCGAGCTACCCTTAAGCGGCCCCGCTCAGCCTAGTCGCCAACCTCAACCTCGCCCTCCATAACCCGCTCCCTAGCCATTCATCTCAGCCTAGCTCGGACCCCCTCCTTCTAGCCCTTCTCCTACAAACTCGGTATCCCCCGAACCCCTTTATCCTCCCGGGATCAGTTCCCCCGGGCCTTAACCATCTCGGAGCCATCCCTCCAGGTCATTACCCCCTGCCGGTCGGATACCTTTCCCGGGCTCCCCTCCCGGAGTCTATTCCGTCCCACGTCATGGCCACCCTCTCTCTCCCTAACTCGACCTTGGGCATACCCGTCAGTACCTCGACCCTCCGGCCGCTACCCCTCCCCGGTCATCCCAAACGCTACATGGCTTTGAACCCTGGTTCAACCGGTCCCCCTTGCTTCCTCCGTTGCCACCGTGCCCCCGAGCACCTCCACAGGACCCTTCTCCCCGTCGTGGCGGCTCCCGGAAGAAAAGGTAAAACTCGTAAGGGGCACAGAAAGACAAGACCACCCCACGACCGACCCCGACCCCTCCTCCACACGAAAGCCCCTGCGCCTTGTGTGATGTCGTCGGTCACGCCACCCATGCTTGTCCCTGAATTGCCCCGTATTCAACCCATGGTTAAAGTCGCGTTCCCGAGTCTATGGCCCCTCGAAGCCTCCATTCCTTCTTCGTCCGTCACCAAGAACCCCCAAGACTCTCCGCACCAACAAACCCCCGTGCTTTGTGCGGTGTCCATGGCCATTACTCCCACCATTGTCGTCACCGACGCATTACCGCGCTCTTTAGAGGTAGTCCCGAGAGTATGAGGTTGAACAAAATCAATCCGCCTCTCCCATCCTCACGCGAGTATGCTTCGGGCCGCTCGAGGATCCCTCCGCTCCCATCGACATTCCCCCCCCGATGTTCGGATGACGGAGTCTACTACGACCATTCTTTACCCTGTCCCTCCTCTGCGAGACCCTTGGAGCCGGTCCCCCCCCGCATCCTCCCCCTGTTGTTTCGCCTCGACCCTCTCCTTTCTACCCATACACGAGATCACTCCACCCGTATCTCTCGTTGACCTCCGCGCACGAGTCCTCGCCATACTTCCAATAGCCCTCATATACCACCCTCTAGTTTGTATATGAGTCTTAGTCATCCTCGCTCATTGCACTCCCTCCCGCAGATTCGTCGCTCGTCTGTCTTCGTACACTCACGCTGCCATCATTGTATCTCCTCCCCCCATTTGTTGTCTTGTAACACCATTCCGCGAGACCTCCCGTCCCCCACCCTTTATCGGTTACGCCGATGGTGCAAGTCGTTACTCCCAAAATCTAGCCTCGGCGAGGTTGGGCCATTTTCACCCCCTTGCACACCCTTGTTCTCTCAAACGAGTCCGCATTGGTAACGCCACCAACAATCAGGGCCGAATATGATGCGATGTGTATGGTCTCTTAGCCGATGCCCTCTTTCATCGCATCCTCCATCCGCATGTTCGTTTAGATTCCCTACTTCTTGTCATGCAACTAAATGGTGTTTATCGTGTGCATAACCCCGTGATGTTTAGACGATATTTACGAGTGAAACTCTTGATACGTGAATTTGAAACCATAACTTTCAACCATGTACCTCGAGAACAAAATCACTATGTAGATATTATTGCAAACCATGTTCTAGATTGGCATTTATCACACGCATTTCATACAAGACAATAACATTCATAATAATTAAAAAATGATGCATATCCATAATATGTGTCACAAAACATGTGTTTAGAGTCCATCTACTACGATACATATGACATGCCCATAGCATGTTACAAAAACTCAAAAAGCTGGGGGCACCACCGCCCCTACATACACACTAGGGGGCACCACATGCCCCACACCTAATCACTATCTCGCGGATCCCGAGCCAATGGCTCGCCCCCTGCGACTCGTAGATCACGTATCCCCCGGATCGGTCATCGCCATGCGCCGCATGACACCTCGCCACTCCGAGGGTAGACCAATACATGGCTCTATGTACTGGTCGTCTAAGTCCTGCCACCCGCGCTCCGATACTCTGGTCAACAACATTTCGCATCTATGACGGATGTCCTCCGGAAGGGCGGCCGCATCCTCATTATGCGCTACTCTCGACCCACTCGGACCTGCGGCTCCGGATGTTGCCGGTCGTCCCATATATCCGGTCGGTTTTACCGGAGCTATATCTCGCATACCGTAAATACATGAATCGGTACCCTATCTACTATTCACTAACTTTAGTATGCCCAACAAATAATAGTTACTTATCACTTACCATCGGGCCCCCCCATACTCGACCAGAGCGAAGTGGTAGGTCCGGATCCCCCACAATAACTCATCCCACTATAGGGATAGTCGTCTATGTATAACGGCATCCGATCCCAATGGGCAAAGAACTCGAGGTCGAAACACTCGTCCGACCACCCCTCCTCCTCCTCTCGCACGTAGCCGCCCCCACCGGCGCATCCCGGGCTCTCTCGGGCCCCCCATCCCGGGAGCGCGTATACGAGGCCGCAAGGTCGGGATCTTCTCAAAGAAGAAGGTGCACAATAAAGTCCCATATGAGCAATCGTGGTTCACTTGCCACTTGCGAGCGCGACAACTCGTCGTTTTAGCGACACCCAGCATCATTTGGGCCCACCCATAGTAGGTCCCACTCAACACACTCTCCACGATCATCATCCGCCCCCGGTGATGTGATGGAGCGCCCGGTTGCCCGGGATACGCAGAGACTCGCTATGACCATCGCACGGGTCTCTAGTCTCTCTAGATCCCCGATCGGTATTCGCGTCCCCTTGACTTGGAGACCCGGTCGACAATGTCACTCCACAAACTCCATGATATGCCACCCTCGCGGTAATACTGGCTGCGTGTTTCCCACCATCCCCAGTGGTGGGAGACCCGTCAGAAAATACACAACCTGGACTGTGATTTCGATCCTGTGCCCCCGCACTACAAAGACCTCATGCTCTGGATCCCAGGAACTGATAATCCAGGCCAAAAAAGGCTCTCCCGCTCTCATCAAAGGGTTCCCCAAAAACTTTAAAACCCTAAACCTGGCCAACACACGACAGACACCCTGATTTGCCTGGATCTCTGCCCGTAATGTACCCAGGTCTCTCTCTCTCCATTTAACCCGTATATCTGCCATATCTGCACAAAAACATCATCTTTGTCAGCATACAGATAGGGAATACCATAACCAAACACAAAAACCCAACTCTCAGGCATAAAACAGCACTAAAACCCCCTCATCTCCTAGGTCGCAGTTTTTTCCCTGAAACCTTCTTCCGAGGTCGCACTTTTTGGCCCAAAAAGTGCGACCCGACCGTAGAGATGAAGGAGGGTCTGTTACTGAGATTTTGGGCCCTAAACTGAACTTTCAGTCCATCAAAATGAAAGAGTAAGGTTAGGCCTCTTACCTGCAACTAACGAATCTCGATTCCAACGGTCGGTTTGTCCGCTACGCTCACCGCAAGATTTAGGGCCTTCTCTCCTCTCTACATTCACCACAGCAACACTAGAAAATGAGTGAATTTGGAGGGAAAACTGCCTTATTGAAAGAGAGCCCTTGTTTCTTCTTTCGCCTGCTGTGACCATACCGTAGCCCCGTTTGACAAACCATCTACACCGTTGGAAAGCTCTCACCGAGCCCTCAAATGGGTATCTGTTAGTTTTTTGTGATTTGATACTTCACCAGGACACATTTTGTCCAAGAAGGGTCACTTCAACTCTCCTTAAAATCGAATTTCCTCACTTAAAACACTTGTACTTGGGGAACCACTTTGCCTCCATACTTGTCCATGTTTGTGTCGATTTTCGTCATGAGTTACCATCTTATACTCATTTTTTCATGGTCCCCCATTGGGCCTTTACTATGTGGCAGCACCATCGAGTCGCCCTTGTTTCGAGCATCCAAGTTGAGTCATCATCGCATTCATGGAGTCTATCCCGAGTCCCTTTGTACCCCGCTATAGCCCTCCGTCCTTCATTGCTTGGTCTCTCTCTTATGACGCACATTATGGCCATCAGTCCCACTATCCCCTATCCCTTATGATATTGCATCAGTCGCTGCCATGTCATTCATGCCCTTTATGCTCTAACAAGGGAAGTCGTCCATTCGCTACTTAGTCCCTTCCATTTCACCATCATCATTAGTGTCAGTCTGTCCGTCGCTCTACTATTTTCTCTCGTGCCTTAGTTGAGGATCTCTCATTGCCTCACCTATGGCAGACCTCCTTCTGTCGACATCAGCTTATTCATTCCAGAATCCAGGTCTAGAGGGCGGTGTACCTTGGTTCCAGCTTCCACTCTTGTTCGGTGCCTCGGATCAGGCAAAGGGATCTCTCATTTCCCTTTGACTTGATTTTTTCTCCACTCCAGCTCCTTTCAGCATGACCGAGATCCGTATACTTGATGGTTCAGTGATACAGCAGCAGCTCTTGATGATTCCCGGGTGTGTGTGAGATGTCCCAACCCTCATGAGGGGGTGGCCCTGCAGGTAGCCCCCCACATGCCCGGATGACCTCCTCCTTGCGGCCTTCGATGCAGCTCCAGATATTTGATGATGTTGGCCTTAGCCACTTGCAGCGCCTCTTTGATTTTCATGTATCAGTCAGATTTTGTGAGCCCTTCCCCATTTACAGGGGGCATTTGGGTTGTATTTGTATCTCATGTACTCAGATATTATTGTATAAGTCCTGGCTGTTATCCCAGGCACAGCATGTATGTGGGATTCTTCATTGTATTTTTATCTAGCTCATGATTATGCTGGTTGTACTTTATGGTTCGGTCCCTTGTTTACTGGACACACTATTATTTTGTACTTTGTCTCGGCGGTCATAGGTATGCCTCCCCCGCCGCCTTTAGCACAAGTACCCTCTCATAAAAGAGACTTGTTGCACTTGTAAGTCTCGTCTCCTCAGGGTCTAGTTCTTCAGCACCTTAGTCTACCTCACATTTCTCTCTCTGACTTCCCTCTTGATGTCTGGTGATTGAGTTCTTACAACGTACTTCGGTCATATGATTTTCTCCTAACACTCGCACGCTGGGGGGCAATCTGTTACACCATTTTTTGGTCATCTAACCTATTATCATTAGATGGACCCAAGTACACCATGTAAGACCAATTTTACCCTCAGTAAAATTGCCTTCACTATGTTAAATAACTTAATAAACCAGATTTATTAGGTTGTTTATGGTCTAAACAGGAAACCCCAAAAGGAAATATTAAACAAACCTATATTTGTTTGATTTTCCTCATGGAATAATTAATTAAACCATAATTTAATTATTATTCACAGTCATGTTTAACCCAAAAACAAAAGAAATTAATTAGATAAACCTTTATTTATCTTATTATTTTCTAGGAATAATTATTTAAATCTTATTTAGATAATATTCGTTGTTAAATATGACCAAATCACCCACAAATAATTAAATAAATCATTATTTATTTGATTATCTTTCAACCACTTCCTTAAAAATATAAATAAATCATTTATTTATTTATTTTTGACAAATAAAGGGATTTGACCCAAGTCAAATACTTTTTCCCTCCAACAAATATAATAAAATATTCCATAAAAGGTGGATCTAGATTTGGTTAACATTATTTTAATCATGCCCCAAGATCTAGAATGACCCAATATTTTGTTATAAATAGGAGGGTTTTTCCTACCATTCTTCACCTTTTGTTGCCTATTATATCACTCTGGATCTATACACTTGGTCACATTTTTCCACTATTTGCTGTGTGAGCTCCCTTTGAGTTCTATTCTTTGTCTGGGTTTTCTACACCTACAAGAGAGAGAGATTCTGGATCTGAAGTGCTGAGGACTTCCAAGAACCCATCCCACTGAGGAGAATTGGATATGCCTTCTTATTTTCCTCCCAGGTGCCCTTAATACAAAAATTCTTTCAAAAATTGTTCTTGTCTTGTCTATTGGTATATGGAGCAAACCCTTATTTTTACTGCTTAATGTCTTCCTATGCATAGATCTGGTTTTTTGCAGCTCTTTTCTTGATCAACTAACTGCAGATCTAAAGATATTGGCAGTCACTTTTGTTGTTAGGGCTATTAGTTATGCGTAGCTAAAGTGGTCCTTTTTCGTACACTTCGACAAAGGATTCATACTAACACTTAATATTAGTGTCTCAATGGTTTCCTCAGAAATCTTAAAAGGAAAAATGTAAATTTCAAAGGAGAAGATCCACTTGTTTCAATTTTAATCATGTCTCGGTCGAAATAGTGAATAATATCACATATGGCCAAGGCTTTAATGAAGTAGTTTGTCACAAAGATTTTGTGCCCTAAAATTTTATTCAATGAGATATTTTAGGATGAAGTTTATTCCCTCATTCTAGCATTCCTAAGGTTTTATGAGAAATTTAGGTCATGTATGTTCATAGTATGGCTTTTGTGACTTCATTAGGAGCATCATTCTGGTCTAATAGGCTTTCCCCTATCTCCCACATTATTTGGGATCTACATTTATGAGATAGAGAAATATATTAGGAAGAAAACTCATGCAATTTATGACTACATCCCACACCATATATTGATTTTCCTATTCTTGTTATCGGACAAATTTCTCCATCTGTGTCCCTCCCTTGAGAGGGATTTCAGAGGTAGTTAGATGCTCTAACTAGATTTTTTGATCTTAAGAAAATGGTGGCCTATATTTTCAAAAATAAGGTTATAATTTTAAGACATCCAATAAATATTTGGAGTTTTCATTTCTTATTTTGCAGGGGGAAAATTTGAGTTCACCACAACCTACACATATCTGGTGTTCAGATTATAGGCCCTCATATCACCATCAGGGGCATGTTGCAAGCTTCGATCCATAAAGGGTATGCTTCCTCAACCTTGATCGACGGAAAAATTTTCCACTTCCATCTTCAAGACATACCCACTATTGGTCACTACCATAAAATGATAAATACCATGGCCTTATTCTATGTTGCTACTATATCCAAAGACATTTTCTGTGTCATCATGCAAATAAAATGGATGTTTCAAATCCCTGTCAGGTAACTGGAATAATGGTTTAAAATTTTTTTTCTGAAGTTGAAATAACTAGAGTGATGAATGCAGATATAGGTATGGATTTTTTAAATGGGAAAGTAAAGGAACCATATATGCATGCATTAGATGAGACCCCGATTAAAGTAAAAATCAAGAAATCACAAACATATTTAGTTGCATAAAATTGGTTTTTAACAACATATTCAATCATAAAATAAAATCCATAACACCATAAGGAAGCTCGGATACCTAAAATATGGACCCAAATCTGGAGTATTCACAAAAAATATCTCTTGTTAAAGACCATAAACCAATTTTTTGTTGGACCAAATTGACAAAGTAAGGGCACATAGGGAATATTTTGAGAGAAATAGGTCTCCACATTTGTAGTGCTCCATACAATATTTCCATATGGACAAAAAGGTATATCAGGATTTCTTTTTTCTTATAACAATAATAAATTGTGACCCAGAGAAATGAATGAAGTAATAAGGATCAACGAGTTCACTTGATCACTGTTGCACCTAATAACAAGGATTGAACTGGAATAGGTGTGTGGTTCAAGGCATTTCTCTAGAATAAAGGAGAAGTGTCGGACTTTCTATAACCACAATCTTACAAAGAAGATAAATATTTACTCAAAATGGCCTAACAAAGGTCACAGAAAATCCCTTGAATAAATGGAGTAAGAGGACAAGATCGTTAAAAAGTGACTAATATAGCTACCCCATTCTTCAGGAAATGAAATAATCCCACCTTCGATGTTGAGTGTAAGATTCAAAGTTTGGCATTGATCAAATATTGGAAACAATAATTACGGAGCATTCTGTCATTTAAATGGATCCAAAATAGAACTTTAAGGAAACATATTTGCATACTTCATTATTAACATACTCTATTATTAATGGATGATCACCTATGAAAACTTCATTGTTGGTCAATGCTGAATTTAGTTAGAAAAAGCTATAAATAAAGAAAAAATTTCTCTCCCAAAAGTGGGTGGAATTAGGAGTTAATCATAGGGATAACAAAAAGATCAAGTGTACCTCAATATTGGAAGATTATGTAACTATTGTAGTGCCTTCTACTTTATTCTTTCTTTCTGTAGATCATGTTGTTTTTGTAATCAGGGTTAGTTTAAGCTAGTGTTTCTTTTTGTTTCATATGGACGAAGAACAAGAGTTTCACCTTCTCCTCGTCCCCCACTATCTTATCTAATGTTTGAAAGTACTAATTGTTGTAACGAGAAAAACTATGTTTTCTAAAATTTGAAATGTTGCAAGCTTGATTATTTACCATACATGATGCAAGAATTATATTTAATTCTCGAGGAACTTGGTTTTTTCAAGCATTTTTCATTAGAACCAATTCAATTATCTAGTTGATATTAATTAACAAGTTGAATCTCTTATGCCATATTAGCTTGTACATTTTCTCTATCTTCACTCAAATTCTCTATATGAAAGCATAGGCTTCATAACCCTAAAACTAAGGTTCCATCCCTAAAAAACCACCAAATTTCAAGGATTTATATTACAAATATCCATGTTTCATGATTTGTATTTTTTGGCTGAGCTTCGTTGAAAATCGGAAGAAGAAGCTTAGGGATTACCACAAGGGCTAGAAAAGCACCAAACCATAAAGTGAAAGGAAAATTATTGTGGTGGCAGTGGGAAACATCCTCAGTAGCACTACATCTACCCTAATTAGTGTGAGAGACTTGATTTTTTGCAGTGCAGTTTTGGAAGATAATAATTTGGGACATTTGGTGACAGAGCTAAAATTTTGTGAGAGGTAGTTTTCCTACACTTTATGATGAGTATGTATGTTGAAAATTTTACCCCCCATCTAGCTACTTGTGGAGGGTGAAAGCTAGTAGTGATGGTCAAGGCATTAACAAGTCTCACTTGGTTATTCCACAAGGAATGCAAAAGTACCACTTGGTTATTACAATTGTAGAATGGAAATGATATTGTGATATAAATATTGATTTCTTTATTGGAGGGTCAAATCATCTTTAACCATGGTGTCTTTTTTCGTAAAATTATTTGTTGAAAAATATTATGTTCCTTTTAACGGTTCAAGTATTCAATGGTATATAAATCCACACCCTACCAGAATGAAGGAAATAAATCAGATAAAGGATGGTCAAAATATCCATTGTTGCAATGATTTTTCCATGTGACATCTCATATCTTTTATTAAATTTCCACAGTACCTTGAAATTTTCCATGAGAATATATTAATGATCATGTTTGCACAAAGCCTTAAGGATGATCGTTGTAAATTGTTTAAGTAATAATTTTTAGAAAAGGGTGATAGCCTCATTTAATATTTTCATCAAAAGACTCAGATTATTGGGATCCATCATCCTACTGATAAGGAAGCAGTATGCTAAATATTTTCTTATGGTTAATGTTATTATGTAGTATTTATTATGATAGAAAAACTTGAGTGATCAACAATCCAAGTGGGTAAAAAAATTAAATTGTTTTGACTTTGAAATTCAATAAATGGAGTAAACAATGTGGTTGTACAATATAGGCTATTTGTTTGACCATGTAGAACTAGAAATATAGCTACAGTGGAACCAAGGTGGGAAGAAAAATAATTGGTTGAACATACCAAATATGAGAAATCAGTTGCTATGCTATGACCCTGAAACAACACAAAAAGATGACAACACATATAATAACTTGTAAGGGAATTCTTGATCCATTGGAGGTTCACTTGCTCAACTTTGCTAACATTATGATCAAAGGAAATGAGCTTCAATTAATGTTTCAAGTATGCTAAAAAGGTGAGAAATTTGGTGACCTTATTCTAAATTCTACAAGACCACACATGGTTCTTAGAAACATATATGATTATTTCTTAAATAATATCTCATCATATATGGAATTTTATGATATTATATTGATCCTTCATTCCCTTAATGTAAACAATGATGAAGAAAAGATATTGTTGAAACCAAACAAGACTATTTTTATTGAGCTACACCAAATTTGGCTTAGCCTTAATAATGACCAATGGATGATGGTAGATCTCTTTGAAACCTCAGGATATTTATTACTAATAATCTGTGAGTCTATGTTGCAGGGTTTCTACTGAGAATAGTATTTAATTTAGTATATGAACATGATTTCCTGTGTTTTATTAATTTTATATTGGAGGGACTATATTTAGAGTGAAAAAGAAAGAATATATCGAGTGATTTGGAGCAAGGAAGTAAATTTTCAAAAGAAGTTTCCAAAGAAGGTAAAGCTCCATAAACATGGAAACTTCCCATGTCATGTGGAAAAATCTTGTCTTTATGAGTTTTATTCCTAACAAATTTTAGAGAAACTACTCCAAAGCTAAAAACATTTACTTTTTTAGTAAGGTTACCATGCAAAGAATATTACAGATCTAGAGTTTAAGAAGTGACATATTCTTAAACAATATATGGGTGTATGATGACTCATTATACTCATATGGAAAAATCTGATATAATGATCCAATACAAGAATTGAGAACAAGACAATGCACCTTATTGGAACTACATTCTATATAAAGGATTTTCATTCGGCACCAAAATTATTCCTTGTGCTCATTTCCTCTAATCTTACGTGTATTGTTGATCAGTGGGAATATAATGCACGTATGAAAATATGAAACATTGTTTTTCCTATGGATCTAAGTGCACATAAAATTTCTTCTCTCTACTCATATAGTGTTAACTAAAACTAGAAATCGTTAAAGGACTTTAGTGCAGATTAGAGGTTCTTTATCAGAGATCTAACATGACTTATTGTCAGAAAAGTTTGAATTTTATCTTTATATTGCATTTGGATTGTTCTAGCAACTTACTTTTATCCAATGAAAGTAGATTTGGTACCAAAAAAGAAGCATCACAACACAATCAAGACAATGGACTGCGAAAAGGGACCCTACAATACTTAGTGGAGTAGATATGGGTTTCATAAATAGATCTAAATTGAATTCAATGATTACAAAAAAATGTTGGAACTAACAATGGAAATATAGGAATTTCCAAATATTGAGACCATATAGGGATTGTGCTATATTTTAACTGTTGATTTTTTAATAGCTTGGGAGCTACTCCAAGTCCTAGGGTTCGTGGTTTGGAGGGAAAATCTCCACAAGAATCACTTGTAGGCTTGGAACCCAAGGTATGGGTTTTGTGCCCATTGTCATTTGGGCCAAAAACATGAGCACATTGTTGGCAATATAGTGTAATATGTTGTCCTTGATGGCAACTTACTTGATGAAGTTGTCCTTGATGGAAACCTACTTGATGAGTTGCCTATGATAAGCAACCTATGTGTTAGAGATGTAGGAATGATGTAGCTACGGATTAGTTCAGATGTGACAGAGAAATAATTCCAGTAAGTGACAGAGAAATGATAAATATAATATGTCACAATGTATACTCTATTTTTGTGAAGGCAACCCGCGTATGGATGCAATGTATACGCTACTTTTATGAAGCCAACCCGTGTATACATTCAGGGTTAGCATATACGTATTTTTTATGAAGAGAACTTGTGTATACATGCGGAAGAGAACACTCCAAGTCGTGTATGCCTTTTTCGATCTAAAAATATAATACCAAGAGGCATTACCATGGTATTAGCCCACAATATTGAGCGATGTATTGTCTATTTGATTCTGTCCAAGAATACCATCACAAGTTGTGTGGTTTTGAATAATGGTATTGGTAAAAGCTAAATCTATTTAAGGTAAAGAAGATCATAGTGCAAGGAGTGCATGAGTAAGGGTTGTTAATGAATGAAAAATTCTCTAAGGAATATTTGCATGAATGAATTCTCTCTTTACTTGATATATCCGAATCTATGATGCACCCATGGATTTAATGATGGATTAATATCTCTAGATCTGAAGATGATGAATCCCTAGTATGATCTACTGAAGAAATGATGAAGATTTGGTGCAATTATACTGAAGAAAATGAATAAATCTGGGTAAGTTTTATAGATCTGACCTGTTCTGCAAAATATAAATTTACAGATATATACGCTAGTTGTTCTTAGTAAAAGCATGTATATATGTGGGTTCGCTTCATGAAAAGCGCGTATGGCAGTTAGGGTTTTCTAAGGAATACACAAAAGTATATGCAAGTTGGTGTGCATAAAAGCGCTAATGTACGCGGCTTTAGTGAAGCAAAGTAGCGTATGCTATTTGAATTAATAATTTTTCAGGGTTGAGTTTGTATCTGCATATCTATTCTGAAGTCTGGGTTATTTCTGAATTTCTGGTTACAGTGTTTTCACTATTCTAATTGAAGTATTGGGCAAAGTTTATGATTGTTAATAAAGTGCACTTGTCTGAGTATTTAATGGATACTTCACTCTAAATTATATCCGCATGGGTTGCAGTTTATTAATAGATCTGAATTAATAATGCACCTATGAATAAAATGATGGATCGGGATCTCTAGACCTGAAATGACTATATATCTTCTAGATATGTTTCTAGAATGTTTAGATCTGAGATGTGAAGAATTTTTTCTGAAGTGAAGGGTAAGATCTGAGTTGTTTATCTGTTCTGAAGAGTTGTATAGTCCTGCAATGTTTGCAGATCTATACGCAAGTTCGTCGCAATGAAATCACGTATATACGCGGGTTACTTTCAACAAAAGTGTGTATGGAATCAAAGGTCAATCCTAAAATAGTTGCAGATATATACGCAGGTTTGTATTTGTGAAAGCACGTATATATGTGGTTTCAGTGAAGTAAAACCGTGTATGGAATCTAGGGTTTTGTTGAAGTGTGCAGAAGGAAATATCTGATCTATTTTGTTGTATTACTGTTGTCTGTCACGATGTCTTGATACAGATCTGAGTTGTCTGAATATTGATTCCACTGCTAGTCGATTATGATTAAAGATCAGTTTTTGGTTGATTGGTTCATGATTCAGTGAATGAATTGATGGAGTTATAAGTTTTAGTTTGATGTTCTTTGAGCTTAAATGTGTGGAGTGCGTCTAGTCTGAAAAACTGATGAAAAGAGGCCTACAAGGTGTATTGTGTGGAATATGTTGGATCCAGTATGGAAATTGATGAAATGTGGTCCATGGTGGTGCTGAGGGTCGAAGCATTTAGTGAGGGGGTTGTAGCTCCCTTCCAGTGGTAGTTGGTAAATGAAATCAGGGGGTAATATCTCCCTTCTAGTAGTAGCTGGAGAATGAGAGAAGGTTGTAGCCTTCTGCAGGTGGGTGCCTGCATGCTGGTATGAGTCTGCTGCAATACATGATTGTAATAATTTTTCCTTTTAATAAATATTGAAGACAGAGACAACAACAATGGTGGTTTTCTCTCGAATTTGGTTTCCACCTTAAATCCTGGTGTTCATGTCTGTTGCTTATGTGTGATGATTTATTCTGTTCTTACTGCACATTCTTCCTGCTTACTAAACATTTGATGAATGAATGATGCACTGATCTAAGTAAATAATTATATGCATAATAAGATATCTGGTAATACGCAAGTTTTATTAAGGATATCCGCATGTATATGCGAGTTTGGTTCATTAAAGTTGTGTATGGCATTTATTAAGGAAAAAGTAAAAAATTTTGAGTAATCTCTAAATACTAATTCACCCCCCCCCCCCCTCAGTATTTTTCCCAACAATTGGTATCAAAGCAGGTCCTTCTGAAGAAGCTTAGCCGCTAGAAGGAAGATTAGCCAAGATGAGAAATCAAGATGGGACAACAGCTATCAAGCCTCCACTCTTCAATGGAAACAATTTAATCTTCTTGAAAACATGGACAAGATCCTATCTTCAGTCTCTTGGAGGAGATGTATGGGCTATTGTTGAAGGAGGTTATCACTATTCAACCTCAGTTCCAATATATGCAACGGCAAGAAAGAACTATGAAACAAATGCAAAGGAAGTCAATGCACTATTGGGAAGTCCAAAGGAATCATAATTTGTTAACGTCATGCAATTGAATACAGCAAAGGAAATATGGGCCAAAATAATTCTAAGCTATGAAGGTGATACAAAGGTAAAAAGTGCTAAACTTCAAACTCTCAAAATTCAATATGAAAATCTAAGGATGCATAATGAAAAGAGCATTGACAGTTTCTTTTTACGTCTAGATGATATTGTAAATCATATGAGAAATTTGGGTGAAACCATAACTCATACTACTCTGGCTGAAAATTTTTTAAGATCTCTAATTTCAAAATTTGATTCAAAAGTATCTGCTATTGAAGAGAAGTAGGATCTTCAAAGTGTTACTATTGTTCAACTTCAAGGCATTCTAACTACATGTGAAATGAGAAAAGGAGTATCATCTGAAGTCAAATAAGTCATCTTTAGAGCTTCTACAAAAGGAAAAGAAGTACAAGAAACAGAAGGATCAAGGTATGTTTCAGAAGAAGATGAGGTAAGTTTTGTAAAGAAGCTTCAACTCAGCAGTGGAAGGTTTAGAGGTAAGCTTCCTTTCGAATGTTTTTCTTGTGGAAGAGTTGGTCATTATGCTGCTAAGTGTCCTCATAAAGCACATGAAAAAGAAAAGGAAGTATCAAGAAGAAATAAGAGTCAGTTTAACACTAGAAAATGTTATTATACTCATGAAGATAGTGATGGGTTATCAGTCAGTGAGGAAGAATTTGATCAAGCACCAAACTATCTAAAAGTAGCTACATCTAGCCTACAACATTCTACCGCTGATCAAGGAAACAACGAAAGTTTACAGGTAAAGCATGGTCATATCAATACCAAGAACACTATCAGGAATACCCTTCAAAGAATTATCAACCAACAAGTAATCACAAATATAAGGTTCCATGATCGTAGAAATTTCTTTTTCAATGGACATTGTTTCTCATGTCATAATTTTGGTCATAAAGTTATTCAATGTGTTGCATACAAAACCATCATGACTAGAGAAGCAAGAAAGAAAAGAATTGATACTGGAGTAAAGAAGAATACATATAACAACTTTTCTCCTCTTCAAAATGAAATTGAATGTATTTTTTGCAATAAATTTGGTCATGAAGAATCTGAATGCAGAAGAAAATTTCAGCCAAAAGAGCATATACCCTCAACTTCCAAATTATGGAGAAAGAAGGAATTACAAGTTGAGAACTGTGGCATAGCTTTATTTGCAGAAGGAGAAGAAAATCAATGGTACATTGATAGTGGACGCTCAAAACACATGATAGGTGAAAGAAATAAACTTCTTGCATATAATGCTCTAGAAAGAGAAAAGAATGTTACTTTTGGAAATGATACCCCTGTTTTTATTAAGGGAAAAGGTTCTATTTTTTAAAGGAAAAGGTGAAATCTAACAATGTTATGTATGTGGATGGATTAAAGCATAACCTTTTAAGTGTAATTCAAATGTGTGTTCAAGGAACTAAAGTTGTTTTCAACTCAAAAGAATGTGTGGTCTGTGATCTTGATACAGGAAAAACAATTATAAAAGGAAATAGAAAACCAAGCAACTTGTATGTATTGAAAAGCTGTAAAGAACAATGTTACTTGGGTAAATCTTCAGAAAATTGGTTATGGCATAGAAGATTGGGGCATTTGAGCTTCTCTCAAATCAACAAATCTAGCAGACTCAAAGTTTTTTGTGATCTTCCCAATATTACTCTACCTGAGAGTACCATATGCAAATCTTTCCAATTCGTTAAGCAAACCATAGTGCAATTTAATGTCAAAGAAGGATTAGCAAGTAAGCCTTTTGAACTTATTCATACTGATATATGTGGACCTATGAGAAAAATTTCACCCCATGGAGAAAAATACTCTATTCTAGTTATTGATGATTTCTCTAGAATTCGTTGGATTGGGTTGCTAAAACACAAGGATGAAGCATTCAAAAAATTTCAGAGCTTCAAAGCACTGGTTGAAAATGAATTAGATCTAAAAATCAAGTGTCTTAGATCTGATCGAGGAGGGGAATATATATCAGATGAATTCATTGATTTCTATGAACAACCTGGCATAAAAAGATAGTTTTCTATATCTGGTACCCCATAACAAAATGGCGTAGCAGAAAGAATGAATACAATAGTTCAACAGATGGCTCGGGCTATGCTTGATGATTCAGGAACACCAGACACATTTTGGGGAGAAGTAGCACATACTGCTGTAAATATTCTTAACAAAGCACATGTTCATGTAAGCAGTGATAAAACTTCATATGAGCTCTGGTATGGTAATCTTCCCACTATAAAGCATTTTAAAAATTTTGGAAGTAAATGTCTTATCAAGAACAATGATGAAAAACTTGGCAAGTTTTAACCTAGGGTAGATGAAGGAATATTTCTTGGTTACTCTTCTAGAATTAAAGCATATAAATGCTACAATAAAAGACATTGGAATTTTGTTGAATGCATTGACGTTGTAATTGATGAATCTCTCTCAACTCCAAAAGGGGAAATACAAACAACAAATGAAGATGATGATGATGTATATATTCCTACATCAAATAGAGATAATATAGAAGGTGAACCCAATGAACCAGTAGAAGAAGATCTATATGAAAAGGCTCCATCCAGGTATGTTCAAATGAATCATCCAGAATCTCAAATTTTGGGAGAAAAGGGATCAGGTGTCCAAACAAGAAGAACTCTTGCAGGGTCTACTATCTATCTAGTATTTTTAACCACCATTAAACCACATAATGTCAATCAAGCTAGCAAATATGAATTTTGGATTCAAGCCATGAATGAAGAACTTGATCAAATTGAAAAGAATCATACTTGGGAACTAGTTCCAAGACCTCACGATAAAAATGTTATTGGAACAAAATGGATATTCAAAAACAAGTTAAATGAAAATGGAGATGTTATTAGAAACAAGGCTAGACTTGTTTGTAAAGGGTATGCTCAACAAGAAGGTATAGACTTTGAAGAAAAAATTGCTCCTATAGCTGAACTTGAATCCATCAGAATGTTTCTTGCTTTTTCAAGATTTCAACAAATCAAATTTTATCAAATGGATGCTAAATCTGTTTTTCTTAATGGTGATCTAGAAGAAGAAGTTTATATAGAACAACCAGAAGGATTCATTTTGGGAAATGATGAAAAACTTGTTTGTAAACTTAAAAAGGCTTTATATGGTCTCAAACAAGCTCCAAGGGCATGGTATTATTTCTCCAAGCTGACAACATCTTCATCAACAAATGTTTTCAAAGGGTTCCCACTGGTTAGAAACTTATACACAAAAACTGAAAATGATAAACTATTTATTGTGGTTGTATATGTTGATGATATCATTTTTGGAAGTAATGAAGAGTCCATGAGTCAGAAATTTTCTTCTGTTATGCAACAAGAATTTGAAATGTCTTTACTTGGGGAAATAACATTTTTTCTTGGCTTATAAGTGCAACAAGAAACCGATGGCATATTTTTATCTCAAACAAAATACCTCAAGAAAATTTTGAAGAAGTATGGGATGGAAAATTGCAAACCTGTAAGTACACAAATGATAACTGGCTATAACCTCAGTTCTCATGATGATTCTCCCGCAGTGAATCAACCAGAATACAGATCCATGATTGCAAGTCTACTTTATCTAACCAAGACAAGACCAAACATTTATGCATGTAGCTGGGATTGTTGGACAATTCCAAGCTAATCCAAAAGAGTCTCACTTCCAGGCTATCAAAAGAATATTCAAATATCTGCAAGGAATTCAAGACATTCGACTATGGTATCCAAAGAATGTTGATCTCACTCTGAGCACTAGTGGTGGTGCATTCTATATGGGGCCCCGATTAGTATCTTGGTTCAGCAAGAAGAAAAGCTCTATTGCCTTATCTACAGCAGAAGAAGAATATGCGGTTGTCACATCATGTTGCACACAACTTATTTGGATGATGCAGACCTTACAAGACATTAAAATCACATGTTCACCTCCCATATCCATTATGTGTGATAATACAAGTGCCATTAGTATCTCAAAGAATCTTGTTATGCATTCCAAGACCAAGCACATTCCTATCAAGTATCACTTCTTATGTGAACAAGTGCTTGAACAAAAGGTGAAATTGGAGTATGTTCCCTCCAAAGAACAAGTTGTTGATATATTTACTAAACCTCTTCCCAAGGAAGCCTTCAAATATCTCAGACAAAAATTGGGAGTTGACTCTACCGCTCACAAGATCAAATATGCTTAAATTCAGAAGATTAAATTGGATACGCGGATTTCATAAAGGACAGTCGCGTATATACGCGAGTTTATATACATAAAACCGTGTATGGGTTTTTGCTGGCACAATTTTCTTGGTCAGTATTTTCAGAATAGTTGCAGTGTTGTTGGGTACCTCTGGTGATGTTCCAGTTCTTACATTTTTGTTCCATTCTCTAATATATTGTTGATGAACATGCCTTGATGATTTGCTGTTGAAAGTGTTCAGGATGAACAAGCTAAGGGGGAGCACTTGTCCTGTGGGAAAGGATGCATTGTTGGCATTCTAAGTGTTTGCTATGGTCTAATCTCATGATTGAGATTCCTTGGTATTGTTTATAAAAAGTCATTTGATGAAAAGGTCATGTTGATATCTATGATGTAAATTGTTATATTCAGTCATGTAAGGGCTTGTTCCAATTTGTAAACCCACTTGGTTGGGTAGTTCAGTCAAATATGTAATTCCACTTGGTTGGATCATTGATGTAAGTATGAGTCCTTGGTGATAAGAATGGTCATTCTTGGTTGAGTTATAGATTCATGTACTTCATTGAAAAATCATTTTACAGATTCAGCATGAACTCAGGGGGAGCATGATAATTTCAGTGCACTTCAGATCTACAGAGCTCATCTTTCTACAAGGGAAAATAAACCTTGTTTTGGTCCATCCTTTGCCCTTGATTTCAAAGGAGGAGACTATCATCATGCTTGAGTAATGGTTATGATTAATGTATCTATCTTTTGTGGTGATCAAACACCATCATGGTTGCCATCAAGTCCAAAGGGGAGATTGTTGGCAATATGGTGTAATGTGTTGTCCTTGATGGAAACCTACTTGATAAATTTGACCTTGATGGAAACCTACTTGATGAGTTTCCTTTGATAAGCAACCTATGCGTTAAATATGTAAGAATGATCTAGCTACAGATTAGTTCAGATGTGACAGAGAAAATAATTCCAGTAAGTGACAGAGAAATGATAAATATAATATGTCACAATGTATACGCTACTTTTGTGAAGGCAACCCGCGTATTCATTCAGGGTTAGCATATACGCAGTTTTTATGAAGAGAAGTTGCGTATACACGCGGAAACAAATGCTCCAAGTCGCGTATGCCTTTTGCAATCTAAAAATATAATACCAAGAGGCATTGCCATGCTATTAGCCCACAATATTGATCGATGTATTGTCTATTTGATTCTATATAAGAATACCATCACAAGTTGTGTGTTTTTGACTCATGGTATTGGTAAAAGCTAAATCTATTTAAGGCAAAGAAGATCATAGTGCAAGGAGTGCATGAGCAAGGGTTGTTAATGAATGAAAAATTATCTAAGGAATATTTGCATGGATGAATTCTATTTTTACTTGATATATATAAATCTATGATGCACCCATGGATATAATGATGGATTAATATCTCTAGATCTGAAGATTATGAATCTCTAGTATGATCTACTGAAGAAATGATGGAGATCTAGCACAAGTCCACTAAAGAAAATGAATAAATCTGGGTAAGCTTTATAGATATGACCTGTTCTGAAAAATATAAATTTACAGATATATACCCTAGTTAGTCTCAGTAGAAGCATGTATATACATGGGTTCACTTCATGAAAAGCGCGTATGGCAGTTAGGGTTTTCTGACAAATACACAGAAGTATACGCAAGTTCGTGTGTAGAAAATCATGTATGTACGTGGCTTCAGTGAAGCAAAGTAGCATATGCTATTTGAATTAATGACTGTTCAAGGTTGAGTTTGTATCGGCATATCTATTCTAAATTCTGGGTTATTTCTGAAGTTCTGGTTAGAGTGTTTTCACTATTCTAATTGAAGTATTGGGCAAAGTTTATGATTGTTGATAAAGTGCACTTGTCTGGGTATTTAATGGATACTTCACTCTGAAGTATATCTGCATGGAATGGGTTATTTTTTATTAATAGATCTGAATTAATAATGCACCTATGAATAAAATGATGGATCAGGATATCTAGATCTGAAATGACTATATATCTTCTAGATCTCTTTCTGTAATGTTTAGATCTGAGATGTCGTGAATTTTTTCTGAAGTGAAGGGTAAGATCTGAATTGTTTATCTGTTCTGAAGAGTTGTGCAGCCCTACAATGTTTGCAGATATATACGCAGGTTCATTGCAGCGAAAGCGCGTATATACGTGGGTTAGTTTCAGCAAAAGCACGTACGGAATGAAAGGTCAGTCCTGAAATAGTTGCAGATATATATGGAGGTTTTTCTCTATGAAAGTGTGTATATACGCAGGTTCAGTGAAGTAAAATCACGTATGGAATATATGGTTTTGCTAATGTGTGCAGAAGGAAATCTCTGATCTATTTTGTTGTATTACTTTTTTTTTCAACGATGTCTTCATACAGATCTAAGTTGTTTGAATATTGATTATGCTGCTAGTTGATTATTATTAAAGATCAGTTGTTGGTTGATTGGTTGATGATTCAATGAATGAATTGATGGAGTTATAAGTTTAAGTTTGATGTTCTTTGAGATTAAATTTGTGGAGTGGGTCTAATCTAAAAATTTTATGAAAAGAGGCCTACAAGGTGTATTGTGTGGAAGTTGTTGGATCCAGTATAAAAATTGATGAAATCTGGTCGATGGTGGTGCTGAGGGTCGAAGCCTTCAGTGAGGCGGTTGTAGCTCCCTGCTAGTGGTATCTGGTAAACAATATAAGGGGGTAATAGCTCCCTTCCAGTAGTAGCTGGAGAATGAGAGAAGGTTGCAGCCTTCTGCAAGTCGGTGCCTGCGTGCTAGTATGAGTCTGTGCCAGTACATGATTGTAAGAAGTTTTCTTCTTAATAAATATTGAAGATAGAGACAACAGTAGTGGTGGTTTTCTCCTGAATTGTGTTTCCACCTTAAATCCTGGTGTTCATGTGTGCTTCTTATGTGTGATGATTTATTTCGTTCTTACTGCACATGCTTACTGCTTACTAAACATCTGATGAATGAATGATGCACTGATCTAAGTAAAGAATTATATGCATAATAAGATCTCTGGTAATACGCAAGTTTTCTTAAGGATATCCACATGTATATGCAAGTTGGGTTCATTAAAGTTGCATATGGAATTTAGTAAGGAAAAAGTAAAAATTGTTGAGTAATCTCTAAACACTGATTCACCACCCCCCCCCTCTCATTATTTTTCCCAACACAAATATCGACATGTGATGGATGAGGATGATAAATTTCATCAATATGAATCTAACGCAATAAAAATATTTTGATTCCAAGTTGTCGAAATGGTGTTATGAATTTTTGAAGTCTATAGGTTTGTGCAAAATGCGTTAGGGTTAGCTTGATGTTAATAAGCCCCTTAATAGTTTGATGAGCCCTATTTTGGATGTTGGAGGTGATTATGTCTCATCTAGGAAATCCAATCTTGGCAACACATCAAAAGAATAGAAACTCATTGAGGAGAGGGATACTTCTATGTAGGACATAGAAAAGAAGGCTAAAATGTCAAGGAGGAAAGGGCTTCGTAGGGAACCTTTGATGACTTTTATGAAGCCTTAGGTGTTGTGCTAGGATGTTGAGGCACAAGGGTAGGCATTGATATTGTTTGAGGGTCATTTGGAGGGTGGGTTGACCCTAAAAGGGCTATCAAAGGCTAGTAAAGCCTTTATATGTCATACCATAGGGGATTGGACGTAGACCAAGGCATGGTTGAGGGCTGGGATAGCCTATACTTGCAGTATTCCTCCTCAACCCCTCAAGGAAGGGTAGTCGCATTCATCTAGAGAAAATCTGGGTAGAAATTGAGTTTGGAAACTGTGTTTTGTGTCCTAACTAGGCCTAGGTTGCAATAGTGTAGCATACCTAAAACAGTGAGCATAGGTATGTAATTTGGTGCATTTGTGTAGGAGTTTCATCTGTGTTTTGGATCATTTCGGATAGCAATTATATTGCAAAATGTGGGAGCCAATTTGAAGGCTTGATTTAGTGATAAAAAGCCTTTCTAGGAGAAGATCCTACAGTGGAGTTTTGGGTACCATTCCTCTAGTGGAGGGTAGCGTTTTGGCTACCAAAATTATCCCTAGTAAAGAAATCTTAAAGTGATGAAGACATCTGCAGGTTGGGTGAAGTCTAGTGCCTAATGTGCATCACTTTAATTGGAAAAAGTGACTGCTATATTGGCGGATTAGAGCTCAAGGACTGGCCAACCTAGAAGAACTGATTGGATTAGCCTATGTACATGCAACATAAGTGACTTGCAGTAGTGTAGGTGGCAGTCCTGTTAGAGTCTCTATGTGTTGTACTTTGAAAGATTAAGGGGTAGCTAGAGAGCAGAACAAAAGAAAAGGGTAGGTATATGACATAGAAGCTTTAGCAAAAATTGTCATTATATCTTATATTCCATAGATTTTTGTATTATTAATATTGGTTTAATATAAGGAATATTTTTTTGTAGATTGTTGTAAACTATTGGTTAAAATTTGTGTATACTAGTGCATGTGTGATTTACTCCTTTATATTTTCAGCTGTGCAAAGTGGTTTTTGTTGAGATTTTTGGTTTGGTAGCATCAAATATTCTAAGATTATAACCTAGACCCAAGATCCTGGAAAATAAACACTAAGAAGAATTTTCATATATCCAACTAGCTCGATGCATATTCAAATGTGAAAATGTTATGGCGGATGGGAATCACTATGATGATTTTTCTATTATTTTCCCTATTTTAAACATTACTACAAACCTTCGAAACAACCATGGAGGTGGGTTGATAAATTCATTATCTAATTTGATACAAATTGGCTACATATCTTATATCTTGCAATATGAATCTCCTCTTCATTATGATACAAATGATGAAGACTGCAATAACACTACATAAATTGTATAATGCAATATTTTATTAATGATGAAAGATTAAACCACTTGCAATACCTTGTCGAGGAAAATGCAATAGATGGGATTCATTGTAAAAATAAGCACAATGATGATTAATTCATTTGCCAAAGTAGGTGATTTTTCTGAGGTTCAAAGGATCTATCATGATACAAAAGCTATAGGTTATCATGCCACTATGCCACTTTATAAAAAACTTATTGTTTTTCATTCCAAAAGAGGGTTGGTAAGATATAATGTATTGATTGTCAAGGAAATGAAAACAACGAGTTTCCAAGCTTTATTTTAGCATCTAAAACTGAATGTTAAGTTAGTATAGTGACACATGGAATTCAAAGAAAGTGATTTAACTATATAAGGGCATGAAAACAACTTGAGTTTCTCGTGATAAAAATATTTACAACATTTTACATTCTATGTACAGTAGGCATCTGAGGACTGAATAAGTTGTACCATTTTGAGAGAAATTAATAGTTTTGGTTATGAACCCACATTAAAATCATACAAAGAATTAGTTTCTACATGTGGTAGACTACAACGATGTGAAGAGACTAAAAATATCTTCAAAAATATGGAAATGAGTTCTTACAAATTAGGTATATTAGCATAAAATACTATGATGAGGGGATACATGCATGCAAATGAATATAAAAGGGTAGAAAATCATTTAGTTGAGATGAAAAAAAATCATTCATTGAACCTACTCTTACAGTTATCACCAAAAATTCGTCATCTAACCATCTCTAATTAGATGTATTAAGGTACACCATGGAAGACCAATTTTACCATTGTAAAATTATTTTCACTATAATAAATAATTTATTAAACCATATTTTATTAAGATATTTCTAGTTAAATTTAGAAATCCCGTGAGGAATAATTAAATAAATCATTATTTATTCAATTTATCTCTGGGAATAATTAATTAAACCATTTTTTAAATAATATTCCTGGTCATATTTATCCCAACTATGAGAAATAATTATATAAATCATTATTTATCTTATTTTTCACTAGGAATAATTAATTAAATCATTATTTAGTTATTACTCCTTGTTAAATTTGAATAAATTCCCTATTAATAATTAAACAAATCATTACCTTTTTATTATTCTTTAACCACATTCTTGAAATGATAAATAAATAATTTATTTGTTTATTATTTCTAAATAGAGTTATTTTACCAATTTAAATACTTTTTCCCTCCAAAAATATATAATAAAATATTCCAAGAAATTCGATCTAGGTTTTGGGTAATAATATTTTATTATTCTCCATTATCAAGGATAACTCAATATCTCATTATAAATAGGAGGGGTTTTCCATTCATTCTTGACTTTTATCATTCTCATTGTCTCTATTATTTTCTCTTTCCATTTGGGCTCCCACTCGAGTTCAACACATGCTTTGGGTTTTCTACACCATTGAGAGAGAGAAACTTATGAAGCTGAAATATTGAGGACAACCAAGAACCCATCCCATTGAGGTGGACTGGTACCATATACTTTTTTCCTTCACCAGGTGTTTTAATATAAGGAAGGATTCTTTAATCTTGTCGTGTATGTTGGATACTTGCAGTTATTTTTTCATCAGTTACTATTTTATTTTGTTGTTTAACTACTTTTACTACATAGATCTGGGGTTTTGCAAGATTTGTTCTAATTTTCTATTGTAGATATAAAGAGTTACAAAGTCACTTTTTTGTTAGGGTTATGTGCCACACATAAGTAAATTAAGGTATTTTCATACACCTTCGATAATATTTTACATTAACAAATGGCAACTCCACTATTGCAATTCAGATTCATGTGTTAGAAACAACTTCAACAACTAGGGTTTTTCTTCAGTTTTTTTCGGTCTCTTCAGGTTGTATCTTTAATTCCTTCCCTTAAGTCAGTCAAAATTCTTAATTTTGGATTTTTTTGGTGTTTTCCATGGGTAACAAGTATCAGTCGCACTAGAGATAAAAAAATTTCTACAATCTTCTACCGGAAAAACAAGTAGTAGAAATCACAGTTTTCAGCCCAAATAGTTTGATATCCTCTTAAAATCACACTTTTCTAGTCAAGAAGTGCAATCTCGCCTGTTCACAGGTCAGTAACTGTGATTTGGAATATTTTTCTAAGTTCTTTTTAACTGTTTGGGTTGTTTTCCCTCTGTTGCAACCCATCTTAGGCCATGATATGATCAGTCTATATTCTTGAAATTTAACCAAGCCCCCTAGGGTTTCAATGCACTTCCACATTATTAGGAGGCATTAAGTTGAGTAGATAGTATGATATTTGCAGCTCTTTCAACCATTGTTCCAGGGTCTAATCTATCCTTTTTGTAGATCCTTTCTAATAGTTAATTGTTACATCCAGAACCCTCTCTTGAGTTTTGTTTGGTATTTTCCTTAGGGTCTCTTTGTTTGCCCATATTTTTTAGCCTTTAACATTATATTTTGCACCAAATTTCCCCTCTGGTTTATTGTTGTTTTCTGCATCATTTCCAGTAGTATCAAGTCATTAGATCCAAGTCTTGTATACATTAGATATCTTGATAATTTTAGTGTGTCTTGAGTCAATTTGGCCCTCATTTCATATATTTGTGTTAGAGCCTCGTTTGGGTTTGGATTTATGCATGATTAGTTATTTAATTTAATTTCATTTCAATTTCATTTGGAATTTTTCAACATTTTTTATTTTTATTTAAATAATCATTCGGGCTTAATTAAAAGAAACACATGGCTTGCAAAGAACTCACACCTAAATTTAAGAGTGCTTCTTTCACACTTCCAAGCCACGACATAAAAATTATAACTAATTAATATGCCTCAAAGATCCTTTTTTTATCACTCTTCAACATTTTCGTGTCATTTGTAACATTCCATCATTACGCCCCCAAGGCATTTATCGTAGACACTCCAAGGTATTCACCCTCAGTTATTGTTAGAACATCTTACTCCACCCTATAGGGTCTGAGATATTCCTCCCCTAAGTCCCCATACGAACTCTAATTTTGGTTCATCGGTTTCTTCCTCTCATTCCCAGCCTCGTTCCCCTCACCCTCATACCGTTACCATGTGAGGCGCCAATGCAAGTGCATGTCCTCAATCCGGTGGTGGTCTTGGCCCTAATGTTGGAGCCAGTACTAGTGGAGCTTCTACTGGAACCATCCACACTACTCCTTTGATACCTTTTATTGCAGTTTTAAGCTTTATCAGTTTTAGCTAGTTAATAAATGACCCCACACTCAATGATGCAGGTCGGCCAGCTATTCCAACTAAGCTTCCTTTTGACATTACTCAGTTTGAAGGAAAAACTAGAGAGGACCCCACTAATCATGACCGATATTTTCATATGTGGTGTCATATAATTCCTTCACTGATGACTCCATTCTCCTTCAACTATTCCAACCTACGTTCACTCGAGGATCTAAAAAGTGGTATGTTGATCAACCCATTGTATCTCATACCACTTTTTTCACTCTTGCTAAATCATTTATGTAATATTTCTAGCTACCCCTCCATTATGATACCGGTATCATGTTTTTGATTGCATTCTTTCAATATTCTACCACTCACCTTCTTGACCATGTCCAAGAATGACGTAGAATAAGGAGCTTGTATAGAGCCCCTACATTTGACGACCGTGTCTATATGGATTGGTTTCTTAGAATGCTCTTATCCCCCTTCAGAAAATATGTCACATCTCATTTTCCTCATTCTGAGGAAGAATATCTCAAGGTTGCATTAAATTATGGCTTGATCTATGCCCAGTCTAGTTATATTTATATCGTTTTACTAGATCTTCCTAGATCTTGTGGTTCCAATGAACCGGGGGCATCTCATCATGTCGACAATATAATTGGATCTCTTTCACATCCATATTTTCTTCCTGACATGATTTATGGTTACCCCTAGGGGGGAAATAGTTATTCCAACACCTATCACCCTATAGGAAACTTGGATCCCAATCAAAGCATGCCTTATGTATTTTCCCAACCCCATCAGTCCATGCAAGGGAAAGTTTTTTCTCAACCTCTTTACCCAAATGTTTCCCCATCTCGTTACAATCCTAATGCACATCCCAATGCTCCATCCCCTCTAGCATCAACACCCTCACCTCCGGATCCTTCTCAACCTATGCCACAACAGCCACCAAATCGTCAAGGTTAGGTGTATGCTTAGTAGAGTGTGACTAGTCCCGCTAATTCAAAGAAAAATAATAAGGGGAAATTCTGCTAGAATGAAGAAGAGAAGGGTAACCATATTCTCCAAGGTACTCAACTGAATGAACCCTAAGGGAACAAACCTAACACTGCAGACGAGCAATAGCATGATCATCCCAAGCAGAACAAGCCCCTTCATATGAACAAACCTTATTCATTTTGTGGTGTACATGATGATTATACTCATAATTGTCACCTTTTACCCCAAATGCACCAGTTTTGGGAAGCCAAAGAAGTGTCAAGAGGAAAACAACCCACCACGTTGCTTCCTCCAAACACTAGACTACCTCGACTGGTTGTGTTCACTAATCCTTTCCCTCATCAAGGATATGCTGCTACCCAAACACCTCAAGGTCAAGATGTTGCTCAACCTGAGTAGTTTGGTACCCCTAATTACGATATTCTCATGATGAAGTCAAACGAGGTCAATATTGGTGTTGTCAACCATCAGACTCAGTTGCGCTAGTATGACAAGCAACCTGCTACATCTACAATTGAGTCCCAAACCAAAGTACCCAAAAAGTCCATTCCAATACCAGATTTTCCCTTATTAATCCCTCATCCTAAGGCAGAGGTCATTCCCAAGATCCCCAAAGGTCCATTACACCGAAATGTTTCTTCTGTCAAAGCTACCCAAACCTACACCATAGTAGATGACTTAACATAGTCTCCTGCTGCCATGTCAACACTGGAAGTCTTCCAGACATGCCCTTGGCAATGAAAATTCCTACTGTCAGCTTTGGGAACTATGGATCCTTCATATGATCATATGATCATATTTCATGTTGATGAGTCATAACATCCCCCTTCATATTTTTCCTTCCAAATACAATTCAAGATCCATAATGCACATGTTGAGCGATGTATCATTGACAAGGGCGCATCCACCTCTGTGATGTCTGCCTATGTTTGGAAGAAACTCGAATCCCCTGATCAATCCCCATCCACCATCACTTTACGTGTTTGGGACGATCACGCTTTCCAACCCCTTGGAATGTTTCACAATTGTCTAGTCACACTTGCGAAAGAGACTGTTTGTATTGACATAGAAGTCATTGATGTCCCCTTTGACTATGATATCCTCTTGGGGAGTATAAACATCTATGTGATGTAGTTTTTTGCATATGTGGTTCACCATAAGATTTTATTCCCCCACAATGGAGAGATCGTCACCATCGAGCATTTGACATATTATGAACCGAAGCCTCAGACCTCCCCTAAGTCCATCATCTCTTCGGTGACTAATAAAAAATCAATTGCACCTCTCACTAGTGTTTCACTATGAGTCTATAAAGATTCTAAATTACTTTTTTAATTCCCTGCCCCCCCTCCCCCCCCGCGCTCTTATTACTGAGCCCAACTCATTGAGTGTTTTCACATTACAAGCATCTCAGGGTAGCCAAAAGTTTCCCAATACAACTAGCTAGTAGCTAGTGCCTTCAGAACCTGTTGTTGTTCACTCAACGTAACCATTAGGACGATCCACTCAAGGATCTTCTCCTTCTGCTGGTGTCTCTCCCAATATTTTTTAACCAGGAATACTTTCCCCAAGCCTTAACCAATTGGGAGTCATTCCACCAGGACATTACCCTTCAAATCAGATACCATTTTTAGCTGCCCCATATGGAGTGTTTTCGGTGCCTTTTATGGTTTCACTGAGTTTACCAAATTTGACCCTAGGAATCCTAATATAGTATGTTGTTCTCCCAGCAAACATTCCACCTGGTAAACTTAAACCATATATCACTTTGACCCCCATTCAACCAATCGCCATGACCCCTCCCTTTGCTTCAATTCCACAACAACCTCAACAGGATCCCAATCCTATTGTGAAAGCATATGGTGAGGGGGCGAAATCCAGAAAGAAGGAACCTAAGCACATGTATCCCCAAACAACTCTAGCTCCACCTAATCCTACAAAGCTGACACCTACCTGCATTCTATGTCATGTTTTTTGGAATGCCACCCATAAATGTATTGAACTTCCTCATCTCAAAAATGTGATCAACGAAATTTTTCCTAAATCTGACATCCCAAAGGTCCATGTTACCTTACACGATTCAATGAATAAAATTAAATCGTTGCGCACGAACCACCCTTGTGATTTGTGTAACCTTTATGACCACAATTCCAATCATTTTCCCCATCTCAACAATGTTTGTGATACCCTTGAGGAAATTCATGAAATAGAGACCACTTGTAGTGGATCATGTACTCCTATACTTGTGATTTCTTCCTCACTACAATTAGAAGATAGTTCTGCACCCATTTTGATACCTCCCTCTGATGTCAAGATGACGAAATATTTGGTCACTATTCTATATCTATCGTCATCCATGAGATCCATGGAGGAAGACCCCTCTAGCGCTTCCCATTATTTTTTATGTTAACCTCACTCATCAAACACCCTGCTCTCAACATCGGTAGATGTCTCATCTACTAGCTCTTCATCTACCCTTCGCAGGATGCAATGCATATGTGAACAATATTTCTCAATAAGATGCTCTAGGTAGACCTGTCGCATCAAGTGGTCTCCATTCCACCAATCCTCCCATCTTCCATTCTGATGAAGACAATATGGAAGCCACGACCACCCCTGATTTTCCTTGGGATGATATGCACCATAGTATGTACTTCCTTGCGTAGCAGACCCATTACCATTATGTTGTGGAGTCTAAATACTTTGTTGATGATGAAGTAAAATGGTTAGAAATCTCATTCTTTCTCTATATACTTTCGAATAAGGAAACATGGCCAATATCTCCCCTACCATTCAAATATAAATTTTTGATAAATAAGGGATAAAAGAAAACATTACCTTGCGGGCACATTGCACCTGAGAAGAAATTGAGGCTTACACCAAGCTATTCAAGGAATTTCAAGATCTTTTCTCCTAGTCTAATTATGATATTCTAGACTTTATCCCACAATTGTTGAACACCATATCGATACATGGCCTTATGCCAATCCTGTCCATAAAAATTTGAGACCCATCAATCCTTCTAGATGTGAGGCTATGTAAGTTGAAATCGATAAGATCAAGTAAGCTGGTTTTATCTATCCAATTGAACACACCACATGGGCTTCCAATCGAGTTAGTGTTCCCAATAAATAACGCATCATTTGTGTCTGCAATGAATTTCAGGACCTGAACAAACCTTGTACCAAAGACAACTTCCCGACACCATTTATTCACCAGATCATTGATGAGTGTGCAGGGAATGAGGCTCTATCCTTTATGGATGGATTCTCGAGATACAACCATATTACTATCCGTAATGTTGATTAGTTAAATACTGCGTTCATTAGTCCATCAGAATTTTTTTCTTATAGGGTCATGCCTTTCAATTTAAAGAATGTTGTAGGAATGTTCTAGCGAGCCATGTCTTACTTCTTCCATGACTTGGCTTATATTATCCTTCCTTACATTGATGACCTCACTGCTCGTTATAGCCTTCGAGAAAAACACATTCATAATTTGTGTACAATTTTCCTCAAATGTCGTAATATAATATCCACCTCAGCCCATTGAAGTGTGTCTTTTCATTCCTGTCCACCCTCTCATGGGCTTCATTGTGTCTAAATATGGTAGAAATATTTATCCCCTCAAAGTTAATTATTGAGTTTCCCATCACTCATACCTTGCGCTAGTTACAAAGCTTTCAAGGCAAAGCCAACTTCATTCTGTGGTTTGTCCCTCACTATGCCACCACTACGCATGGGTTTTAAAGACTTCTTCAATATAACATTCCAGTTTTTTGGAATGAATATGCTCAACAGTATTTTGATTCCCTAAAATATTCTCTCACTTCTGCTCCCTTGATTCCTCGACCTAACTTTGAGAGGGACTTTATCTTGTATATCCTAGCTTCCACCCATTCAATCGTTGGGGTCCTCGTTCATGAATATTCCACTAGAAATGAGAACGTTATCCATTATGTTAGTAAGAACCTTGTGGGACCCCCTATCTCCTACTCGCATGAAGAAAATTTGGCGCTGGATGTCATATTCATGGTCCAAAAACTTCGTCATTAAATCCTTTCAAGTTCCACTAAGTTCGTGACCAATTCCAACCCAATGGCTTTCCTATTAAGTCGATGGATCATTAATGGAAAATATGGACATTGGATAGTTATCCTCCATGATTTCGATCTTGAATTTGTCACACCCAAGAGTAAGAAAGGTTTAGCCCTTGATGAACTCATTTCTGAATTTCCTATCGGTACGCACGACCCTCCGGTTAATGATTAGTTACCCGATGAACATTTTTTTCTCCATTACTTTGGATGATCATTTGTATGTGACATCCTTACCTATCTATGAACCCAAAAATTCACTTCCCATCTAAATCGTGATGCTCTATGATGAATAGGACACCAAGCCCCCCACTACCTTCTCATTGGTGATGATATTAATCAGCGTGGTGTTGATTATGTCCTTCTTCATTGTCTCACACATGATTAAGTTGAGTAAGTCCTTAATTCCCGATATAACAGTGACTGTGGTGGCCACCTCTCTCGTATGGCCACTGCCATGAAAATCATGCGCGCCTAGTATTTTTAGCATTCTCTCTTTTGTGACTACATTAAGGCAGTCAAACACTACTCCAATTGTTAGCTATTTTCCCCAAAGGGACAAGCTCCAACTTCTCCCCTCCATATTGTCATATCACTCGGTCATTTCTATAAATGGGCCACTGACTTTATGGAGTGTCGACTCCTTCTACTAGTAATGAAAACTATATTATCATGGCCATGGACTATTTCACCAAATGGTCCAAAGCCATTGCAACTTTCAATAACACCGCGGTGATCAAAATTGTTGAAATTCAACAAAACAATTTTAGCACCGATGCCTAGTGCATTAAGCAACTACACTAGGGTGGGGCTCACAGGGTTATTTTTGGTGCATGTCTATTTTAGTTAGCCCTTAATTAAGATGGAAAATGAACTATAATATAATCTAAAAATAACTTGTAATAGTTAAATGAGATTGATAAACTCAGTTACCTCATGGATTTCGAGTTACAGGTAGTTGGTGAGGCATGCAGAGTAATTCTAGTTGTAAAAGAGTTTGAAGTGTAGTGGTGCATTAGTTGATGCAGGTTGTAATTAGCTTATTTAATATTCCTAAATTATCATACAGCTAATTGGAATATTAATTTTCTATTTTTCTTCTTAGTTAGAAGAATAAGAGGGTATGGAGACCCATAATTCTCCTTAGTAGGAATAAAAACACTCCTAATGTGAAAGGAGTTCATACAAAAGATGGATTGAAGACCATTAGGTTTGAACAGGAGATGGAGAATGTAGACTTGGTCAACTTCGACCAAATCAAACATCATTGGTATGGAAGGAGTGGCATTCATTGAGGGACAATGCAGTTTTGGAGGGAGAATTCATGCATGGAAATAGTGGCTTTAATAAGTGGGGCCCAAGGTAAGGAAGCTCACCAAGAATATAAGGAAGGGGATGGAAGCCATTGTGAGCATGACTGGATTATTATTTTTTTATGGTCTGTTAAGACATTGAGCTCTCTTCAGCTTTTTATCTAAGATTGTAGTGTTGTTTAGCACAAGGGTGTTTCCAAGCGGGAATCCTACCTTCATCCTCGGGGGACTTCGAGTGCCCACTCAGGAGAATTATATGCACTAGATATCCGCATTTCAGCATCAGGCCAAAGCTTCATCCTTATGTTACATCCTATTTCCTGTTGAGGTTGTGCTATGTTGCAGGGCAGAAGTTGTGGAAAGTTGATATGGTTGATTTCTGAGATAGATTTCAGTGGAGAAAGGTTTCCTTCCATTGAGAGGCTAGTAAGGAAGGCACTTGAGCATCATTGATATTTTTGGCACCACGCCACATTATTTTCATCCCCTACAGTGCAGTATCAATATATATTTGCATTATTTTAGGGAGGAGTTGCAGGGGTAGTTGCAGTGTGTGATTTGGGAGGTGATCTCTTTAGTGGAGGGGACAACCTTTCATCTGGAGGATCTATTGGAGAAGAGCTACATAATTATACGTAAGATTCAGCCATATATCTCCATTTAATTTGTTGCAGCAAACCTTCATCCCTAGGGTTGCAGCTCATATTTGTATATTTTTTGTATTTTTCGGAAACCCTCTTGGGTTGTCTTGGAGAGGTGATATAGTGCCTAGATCTATTTGTATAACATTTTTTTAGGAATATATGAGTATTTTTATATAATTATATCATATCCATCTATATTTATGCATGTTATGACTACCTTGTAGCATCTAACCAGTATTTTTTGTTGTAGCAGCATCTCATATTTGAGAGTGAATGTTTATGGGAGGCTTGTTTCATCATATCCTATGATTTGTGCCTCACAATTTTGTATTGATTTGTTTTTCTTATACTTAATGTAATGGCTCCATATTGGTATCCATTTTTGATGTGATGATTTACACTACTATTTCTAGTTTTTTGTTTAAATATTGTTGCTTTCCCATTTGGGAATATTACAGTGGTATTAGAGCATAATCTTGGCTCAGCCTATGCATCTTAGCCATTATGCTATCAGGAGAGTAAGGAGAAGAAGAAAGAGATCAAAATTATGGAAGGAATGATTTTTATCTTATCTCTTTTCAGATCTACAAGGGACCTCACCAAGGAGGTCAATCAAAGGAGAATGGAGAAAATCCACGAAACCACAATAAGGTTTCAAGATGAGGAAGGTCCATGCACTTCCTATCAGCAAAAGAGAAAACCAGTATTGCATAGAGCTCCAAAGAAATACACTATGTATACTTTTTTTGAAGAGGAAGGTGAAAGACATGGAGATGTAGGAAACTTAGACCATGAGATTCTAAGTGAGTATCTTGCAGAATATAAATCACAATCAAGAGCTTTCAAGGAGAATCTAACTCTCCCACAATTTATTAAGATTAAGGAGGAAAGAATACCTTGCATCAATAGAAGAAGAAAACACAATAGATTCCTATTGTGTACTTTTGATGGGTCATCTACATGCACAACAAGGGATTGGAGGAGAAATTTAGATGCATTCTTTCTGCTACATCCTGAAGTAGAAAGAGAAGTAGTTGAAATCACAACACTGCACCTTGAGGGTGAAGCAAATATATGGTGGTTCAGCCATTTGATTCATGCCAGAGTGATCACTTATGTAGATTTTACTCGAAGGTTGACCAAGAATTTTGACAAGAAGAGACCAGAAGAAAAGAGACTTCCACCACCACTTGTTTCAGGAGTACTTGCATCAGGAGAAGGAACACTTGCACCTTCGAAAAGTGGTCTTGATCTATTGAATTTTAAAGTCCCATGCATTATTCAGGAGATGCATGAGGAGGAGGAGACTTATGCGAGTGCTGGTGCAGTCATAGAGGAGAATCCATCATCACCAGTAATTGTGAAAGTCATCTCACCGGTGGAAGGAACCCTTGTAGCAATACAAGATGTTCCCAAGAAAAACCAAGGTATGAAAATGTTTCCACTCTGTATTATTTTAGCACATCATATGGAAAGTTGTCGAGACATTCCATTGTGATCAAAAAACACTGCTGATTTGGAGAAACAGACTATCACTGTGCAGAGGACCCTTGACAGGATCAAGGAGGAGATGTACATTCATCCAAGTATGTCATTGTTGAGCTGCACACAACTCTTGGGGCTGGAGTGTAGATTTTTGGAGGACAGGATGAGTATTGTCCTAGAAAATCCAATGCAGAACTTTATGTTCAGCATCAAGCATGATCATGAGACAGAAGATTCACTATCATGGAGATCAAGAGTGTTGTCATTGAGTAGAAGTGATGTTTTGGGGGCCCAACCATTATTTGAGCATCCTAATGACCATTCCACATGTGTAGTTTGGGATAGGCAGATGGTTGATGAGAGACATCTTATCTCCCATTATTGTGATGGATCCTTCTTGATGAGCACTTCACAACTCAATGAGAATATTTTTCCTTAAGTATACTTGGATCCTTATGGATTCAAAATGGTAATTGATGAGTGATATTCATATGGAGATCTCCAGGAGGTTTCACTTCAACATCCCATGAACTGAAAATATAGTGATCAGAATTAGAGGATGGTATTCTCCATTGGATGGATACCAAATTGTAGCATAGTAGGATACACCCAAATTTGGATGATTGGGTGTGGATGGTGAGCAAGGTGTTGGTGATCCACTTGCAGATCTATGACACAGGGTAGTAGAAGACATGGTTGCGCTCGGTACTTTTGAAATATTTTGGCCATCATGTAACATATCCTATTTCAAAGGGTGTGTTAATGGTTGGGACATGGCATGACACTTGCATCCTATGGGGAAAAGGAGTTTGGGTGTATTTGGGTGATGTGATATTTTTCATATCAAACATCATGTTTTTACTCCATGGTATATATGATGATGACGTGAGGAGGCTCCCAGAGCTATTGTTTGTTTGGTTACTCTTGGGAGAGTATGGGCTTATTTTCTCTCATACCTTGCACTATGATTCAGAAGTTGTGGGTGGAGATGTCTACTACCAGGATATGATCTTCTTGACTTGGACCTCCAAGCACATGAGGAAGGATTGGCATGTAGCACATGGGGATTTTCTCTCTAGTCACACTAATTTCATAAGGACATATCGTACTATCATTGAGAGATTCACCTTGGAAGGAATCAAAGAGGAGATGCAACATCACATGAGGAGATGCATGGGTTTTTTGGAGGAGGGACATAACTCTTTGGTACAGTTAACACAACCACTTCCTTCCTCATTGGGGATGAGAATAGGTTCATCTATGAGCCACTTCACCAACTTGTTTAAGGTACATGGTAAGGATTGTGTTTTTGTGCATCATGATTCACTTACTATGTGCTTGTATTTATTTACAATCCCTATACAGGTTATTGCTCCAAGATGGGACATTATTTCTTATAGACCTCATGGTACATTTGGGGACATAATCAGTGATGGTGATGCCCAATCGCTAGGAGATATTGGGGATATGTTATCCTTTTCACGGTGTGCTCAATGTGCACCTCACATCACACACCTTCTCCAAGCACGTGAGAGGATTGGGGTAGTAAGAAATTGGTTGGGAAACCACTCATCATATCTTATTATGAGGCAATTGGGAAAAAAACTGTGTTGGTCACACTTGAGGGATCATTTTCCTTCTCTAGTCTTATATATGGCAGCCATTATGACTCTAATTATGATTCCATATGTTGATGATGTCCATATCATTGTTGTGGGCATGGTTGGAGAGATGACACATGGATTGGATATCCCTATTAGAGATGAGATTATCCACACTTCTCATGTTTCATATTTTAGGAAGAACATTAGACCATCCATGATTGCTGCATTGGACCTCTTATTTCCTTATGGGATGAGCCATTTGGTTGATTTGAGCACCTGGAAGGTGCATCTCATGAGTAGTTGGGAGGATTTTTTCTATGAATTACCATTGTGGAGGGTGATTCATTTTGTATGGATGATAGTTTGGAGATTAGAGATCCACATGGGAATGAAGGTTCCCTACATTTTTCAATTATTTCCTTGCAGTTTCTTGGGGACACACAACATTTTGGAGTGGAGGATTGTAATATTCCTGAATTAGCATATAACTAATTATAATATTAATTTTTTAATTTGCTTCTTAGTTAGATGAATAAGAGGGTATGGAGACCCATAAATCTCCGTACTAGGAATTAAAACACTCCTAATGTAAAAGGAGGTCATCTAAAAGCTGGGTTGAAGACCCATATGTGTGGAAAGGGGATGGATCATTTAGACTAGGTCAACTTTGACCAAATCAAATAATGCTAGTATGGGAATGGCATTCATTGAGGGAAAACATAGTTTTGGAGGGAGACTCCATGCATGGAAGTAGTGGCTTTAATGAGTGGGTCCCTAGGTGAGGAATCTCACCAATAATATAAGGAAGGGGATGGCAGCCATTGTGAGCATGATTGGATTATTATTTGTTTATGGTTTGTTAAGACTTTGAGTTCTCTTCAGTTGTTTAGCAAAAATTGCAATGCTTTTTAGCACAAGGGTTTTCAAGAGCAGGAATCCCACCTTCATCCTCAGGGGACTTCGAGTGCCCACTCAGGAGAAGTATATGCACTATATTTCCACATTCTAGCATCGGGCCAAAGCTTCAGTCTTATGGTATAATGCAGTTCTTGTTGAGTTTGTGTTGTGTTGCAAGGCAGAAATTGTGGAGAGTTGATATGGGTGATTTTTGAGCTAGATTTCAATGGAGGAAGGTTTCATTCCATTGGGAGGATAGTAAGGAATGCCTTTGAGTATCATTGATGTATTGGACTCTAAGCCATAGTGTTTTCATTCCCTACAGCACAGTATCATTCTGGATCTCTGTTATTTTACAGAGGAGTTGCACGGGTAGTTGCAGTGTGTGATTTGGGAGGTGATTTCTTCAGTGGAGGGGACAACCACTCATCCGGAGGATCTGTTGCAGAAGAGCTACATAATTCTACATCAGCTTTAGCCATACCTCTCCATTTAATTTTTTGCAGCAAACCTGTAGTGCTAAGGCTACAGCTCATATTTGTATATTTTGTGTATTTTCTGGAAACCCCCTTGGGTTGTCTTGGAGAGGTGATATAGTCCCTAGCTCTGTTTGTATAACATATTTTGAGGCATATGTGAGTATTTTTATATAATTTTATGATCTCTACTTGTATTTATGCGTGTTATTACTACCCTGTAGTAGCTCTCCGACATTTTGTATTGTACCATCATCTCATATTTGAGAGTGATTATTTATGGGAGGCTTGTTTCCTCATATCCTATGACTTGTGCCTCGCTACTTTATATTTATTTGTTGTTCTTATACTTAATATATTGGATCTATATTGGTATCAATTTTTGATGTGATGATTTACACCGTTATTTCCAATTTTTTGTTCAAATATTTTTTCTTTTCCATTTGGGAATGTTATAGCTTAACTAAGTTAAGAGAGTTATACTTAGTTTTCCTAGTTCTAACAGCTTGATACACTAGTGAGAGATCAAGTGAATTAAATATTAATTAATTCACAATAAGTGATCTCACATGCAACTGAGGATTTACTATTATTAGCTACAGTCATGTCAAATCCAGTGGAGACCCAGTTGAGATCTAAGTGAAAGGGAAGTTGACTACCAGTTGTAGGATTATTGGGTTGCACCCATGCAACCAAAAACCCATTGGAGTTCCCATGATACTTGCATAGTCAAGGAAGGTAAAAATTCCTATTCTTTAGGGATATCATTCATCAGGGTTCGTGCAATCAAGGCAGACTATCTGGAGGTAGTAAATTGGCTAAGTATTGGTCAGTTTTATGTATGATAGTGTGAGACAATTAGTTGAGTACTGGATCTTGTGAGAAGAGTTTGTATGTAATTTTTTCATGATCCATATTGAATATTAAATAGAATATAGTGGGGTTTTGAGAAGCAAGCCTTCCCTGGGAAATTATCTGTGTTGTGGTTCGATTTGATTCTTCGTTACTTCATGTGATTGGAAATTGTGTTTTTAATTCAGCAAAATATTTGTAGAATTGATTTAGTATTTAACTTTAGTACATTGTTAGATCGAATGAACCATGATATACATGCATGTTTTATAATTTCTACATGGTATCAGAGCACAAGAAATCACAATTGTGAAGAAGGAGTCGATTTTGTCACTAGATAGAATTTGAATTTGCAAAAATACTTTCTTGGTGCTACCGCTGATTCAGGATCGAAATGGCTTTAAATGGCTTGAGGTTTGAGTATGCACTTGAGGGAAGCTCAAAATATATTTCTTGGAAGGACAGGATGGAGGTATTATTTGAAGATAATGGCTTGAAGGAATTCATTGACAATGATGTTCCTAAACCCATTGTGACAGATGTTGCAAATATTGATGCATGGCAAAAGAACGTGGAAAAGGAGAGGAGGATCCTATTGGAGGGAGTATGAGACCACATTGTCTCAAGCCTCCATGGGAAAGCCACACCATATTTAATGTGTAAGGCTTTGACGAATCTATTCCAGAGCATCAATGACCATAGGAAATTGGTGCTCAAAGATAAACTCAAGAAGATCAGGATTGAGAAGGGCGACTCCATACCAAAATATCTAACAAATTTTGTCCAATTTCAAGATGAACTAGGGAGAATTGGTATAATTGTTGCTTATGATGATTTTGTGAGCTTGGTTCTGCTAGGAATTCCCTAGAGTTGGCATAGTTATCAAGACTCTATCAATGCAAGGGAAAAATTGCCAAATTAGGAACGACTATGATCATATTTAGTGCAGGATGAGTTCAGACAGAACACCACATATGGATATTCATCCAAGAATGAATATGAAGAATATTGTGCTTTGGTTGCCAATGTGAAGAAGGGGAAGGGGAATAAATTCCATTCCAAATCCAAGTCCAAGAATAACAAGAATCAGGACATGTCCAAGGTGTAGTGTTTTCACTGTCACAAGCATGGGCATTTTCCTACTAACTATCCACCAAAGAAGAAGAAAAATAAGGTTGGAGGATCTACAACTGGTGTGGCTTTGGCCTCACAATTTTAGCTTTAATTCTCATTGATCACATGCACGGTTTCAAGTGCATTGGGATGGATGTGGCATTTGGATAGTGGCGCTTCCTTTCACATAACGAGAGAGTTTGAACTTTTCAGTGACTTGGATGAGAAGGATCTCCAGATGCATATTGAAATGGGTGATGACGAGAGGTATAGTTCTACCGGGATTGGTACCATTACCTTCTAGAGGAAGTCAATTAAACCCTTTCAATTAAAATATGTAATGCATGTACCAGGTTTGAAGAAAAAATTTGTCTCAGTCGTAGTGTTGGAGGATAGAGGATATGATGTTGTTTTTAGTGAAGGAAAATATTTCCTATGACACAATACAACAGGAGAAGCCACGAGGATAGGGATTTGAGTTAAGAATATCTACAATCTGGAGGTAGATGGATACACAAAAATTATGGGCAAGGTGGATCAAGTGTTGATCCAGGATGAGAGTGAATTATGGAAGATTGGGTGATCTTCACCATGGAACCTTGAAATTCATGCATCATATTTCTATTGGTCTTACCAAAGGTACACTTGTGTAGTAAGACACGTGAAAGGGAAGTACTATAGGAAAATTTGTAAAGGCCACCTTTCATGAGAAGGACAACTGAGCTTTAAGGATCCTTGAGACAATTCACACTGACGTGTGTGGACCATTCTCTTTTTCTTCGACCACAAAAAATAGTACTATGTAATATTTGTTGATGACTTTTCTAGTAATTGTTGGATATTCTTCAAGTAGAATAAATATCAAACATTCTCTAATTTTATTGATTTTAAGGCACTATTGGATAAAGAGTCATGAAAGAAATTGAAGGCTCTTAGGAGTGATAATTGTGGAGAATACATCTCTAAATAATTCAAAACGTTCTGCAGCAAAGAAGCAATTCGAAGAGAACTGATCGTGCATCATAACCCACAAAAAAATGGGGTCATGGAAAGAAATAATAGAATGATTATGGGTGCAACAAGAGAGATGCTTCATGGTTACGGCCTACCGATGCATCTGCGGGAAAAAGCATGCAACATTGCGGCATTTGTGCAGAACCGTTGTCCTCATAGGATACTTTCCATGAGTACACTTGAAGAGGCTTTCAATGGTAAGAAACCTGATGTTCCACACTTTAAGATTTTTGACTCATCTATTTATGTGCATGTGACCAAAGATGCTAGAAATAATCTGGAATCGACAACTAAGATCAGGATTTTTGTGGGGTACACTGAAACACCTCATAATTATCAAGTCTGTTTTCCAAACAATATAATGATTTTTATGCGATGGGATATCAAATTTGATGAGGAGAAAGCCATGTGGTTGTCCCTTGAGGGGGAGCTGGAATTGCATGCAGAGGAGGAAATGTTGGCTCCTAAGGATGAGCCTCAAGATTTGAATCAGCCACATGTGGAGGATCACGGAGTGGAGGAAAACACTCATGCAGATCCATCCATGAGAAATGGCAGAAAGCACACAATGAAAGTTGATAGATTGAGACTTGATGTTGTGGAGAATGTAGGAGCCCCTAATTCACAGTCCAGATAGAGACAGTCTCCTAACCAATTTACTAGATACATGGCTCTTATGAGAAAATTTATTATGACTGAAAAATATTCCTTTCAGGATGTTGTGCAGCAACCAACTTGGGTTGATGCAATGGTGGAGGAGTATGATTCCATTGTCAAGAAAAGTGCATGGGAGATTGTCCCATGACCGATTGACAAATCAATGGTTGGATCAAGATGGATCTACAAGGTAAAAAAAACTGCTGATTGGAGTGTGGATAAATAAAAGGCAATATTTGTGGCCCAGTGATTCTCACAGATCAAGGGGATCAATTATGATGAGACTTTTGCACCTGTTGCAAGGTACTCTGCTATTATATCCATACATGCACTCTCAACACAGATGGGCTGGCACATTCGTCAGATGGATGTGAAAACTTCATTTCTCAATGAGATCGTTGAGGAATAGGTCTACATAGAGCAGCATGAAGGTTTTGAGATCTTCAATAGTGATTCGCATGTGTGCTGACTCAAGAGATCTCTTTATGGGATGAAGCAAGCACCTGGTGCTTGGTACACTCGGATAGAGATATATTTCACCATACTGGGTGTTGCATATTTTTTATATTATTTCCATGATTAGTAACATGCATGGTGGGGGTGGTCACAGATGAGGCGATACCCCCCCCCCCCTGTACGTTGTGGCAAGTGTAGTAGGGGCAGTAGCCCCCTCTATTCGGGTTCTTGGGCAACGCCCCGAGATAAATATTTTGGACCCTATTTTTCGGTGAGCGGACCTGCACGTGGTTTCTTGCATCAGTTTGCAGATGGTTTTGGGACATGATGAATTTCTTCTCCTGGTATTTTTTAGATCTGGTCAAGGGAACTACAGTTATGTTCTAATCCAGGGTTAATGGATTGGGGTTTATGAATGCTTCGCCATGTATATATATGTGTTGTAACAGTATAAGGAATATAATGGAAAATCAAGATGGTAGTCTTGATTTCGGATCTAGGGGAAAATATCTGTGTATGTCTATCAAAAACTAAATTTGGTATTAAAGATATTTTGGCTTCAAGGTGGTTCCTTTGCTACTAAGGGGTTTTTTCTTGGGACTGTGGTAGACCCTGTTTCGTGGGAGATCTGTGGGATCGATTATTGCGATGAAAGAAGATGACGAGCAATGTAAAGATAGAGATCGAGAAATTTAATTTTTAGATTTTTGAGTTATGGAAAGCTCAAGATGGAGGATCTGTTGGTGGATTGAGATTAGTGGATCATAGTAGATCCAGGTACTAATCCAACGTCAATGTCAAATGAAGACTACAAGAAGTTGGATCGGAAGGCAAAGAGCACAATACAGTTGTGTGTCTTAGATTAAGTATTGTTGAATGTATCTGGGGAAGATATGGAAAAGACATTGTGGGACAAGAAAGGGACTTTGTACCAATCTATATCTCTGGTGAATAAATTATTCCTGTGGAAAATGTTGTATAACCTAAGGATGAAGGATGGAGACTCCATGAAAGAGCATCTGAATGCCTTCAATACTGTGGTAGGTCAATCGTTATCGATTGATATTAAAATATCAGATGAAGATAATAACATCAGTTTTTTGTGTTCTCTACCAAATTCGTGGGACAGTATGGTTATTGCAATAGATAGCAATACAACTACCTTGAATTTTGATGACAATGTCTCAGCCTTGCTGTCGAAGGAAATGAGACGAAAAAACATGGAGGGATGGAATGGATATGCCTTATTTGTACCAAGAAGATCCCATAACAGAAACAAGAACAAGGTTTCGAGTGGGATATATAAATCTAGATGGATATTTAAATCTCAAGGAAAGTTTGTAAAGGTGTGCTGGAAATGCGGAAAGGAAGGACACTACAAAAAGGACTACAAATCTAAAGCTCCTGAGAAAGGAATGGGATCTGATGACGCTCTTTCTGAAGAGGTAAAAACCACCTCGGATGAATGTTGGGATGTGTATCTGGCTTATTCTTCAAATACACATGTATATCATGAGGCATGGTTGATTGAGTTAGGTGCATCCTTTCATTTCACTCCCCATAGGGATTGGTTCTCAGAGTATGATAAGTATGATGGTGGTGATTTCTTCTTAGGGGATGATAGGAAGTCCAAAATCATTTGGCGTGGAAAATTCAAGCTGAAGCTGCAAGGTGGAAAGATTAGAACACTTCCTAGTGTTCTTCATATTCTTGCATTGGACATAAATCTGATTTCTGTAAGCAAGATGGATGATGCAGGTGTAAAAACATTGTTCGAGAAAGATACCTGCAAGATGGTTCAAGGAGCACTGGTATTAATGTGGGGAGTTTGGATTGGAACTTTTTACAAGCTTCAGGGTAGCACAGTTATTGATGGGTGCAACAGTTATTTGGTTTCTAAAAGTTTAGCAGAAATCCTAGTGGTGTCTGTAGAATAAACCATGTTATTGTATCAAAGGCCTCGACATATTGGAAAGAAAGGCCTTCAAATACTACATCGAAATTGTATGATAGAAGGTATGTCAAATTTCTCTCTAGATTTTGATTTATGTGATCATTCTGCATATGGGAAGTAGAATTGGGTGATTTTTACTTCTGGTGCTAAGAGGGCAAACAAGATATTAGAGCTTGTGCACATTGATTTGTTTGGACCTATGTCGGTTCCATCACTGCGAAAATCTATGTAGTATGTCTCATTCATAGATGACTTCTCAAGGAATGGGTGGATATATTTCTTGAGGAAGAAATATAAAGTCTTTAACAAATTTAAATAATTTAAGGCTCCGAGGGAAAACCCGACAGAGAAGAAGTTAAAGGTGTCAAGGACAGATAATGGTGGAGAGTTTTGCAAGAGGTAATTTGAAGAATTATGTAAGAAGTGTGGTATAGCATGGAATAATAATAATCCATACACACCTAAACAAAATGGATTTCAAGAAAGAATGATCAAAAAGCTGATGGAAAAGGCAAGAATTATGCTCAGTGGTACCAGGTTAAGATATGAATTCTCGGAAGAAGCAATGGAGACTACATCTTACCTAGTTAACAGATCACATTCATCAATGTTGGAGGATAAGACTCCACATTAGGTATGGGTTGGTAAGAAACCATCTCTTCCTCATCTGAGGGTATTTGGATGTGATGCATATGTACATGTTTGTTGGCTCAAGTAGTCCTGAACTAGGTTCGGCATTAACGTTTGCCAAGAAACCCATATACTATTGGTGCTTTTGGCAATGGCCTACAGAGCAAACCAAGGTCTCGCTCGAAGTAGTATGCGAGGGTGCTGGAACCAGGTTTCTACACCCAAAGAGAGACGGTTAATAAAAAGGGCCACCCTTAGATCTATTAGTCCTGCGTTGGATAAGCCCTTAACCCAGGATCTGTAATAATATATTTAACAATTAACCAAGAAATTACATAAACTAGATCTATGCATTCAGAACCTCGCATCTGCATATCATTAACAATCATAACCGCAAATATATCTTTAAGCAATAGACCCAAAACAAAGATCACAAAATAATATTCTCATGTAATGATAATATGATTCCACTCACAGACTACTTATCAGCCGCGCACATAGCCAGCGGTGTCCGCGCACAGTAGGACACAAGGTCTCTGCGCACAAAGCCAGTAGGAGCCCTTACTGAGACAATCGATGCCACAAATTTGCAGTTCACAATTAAATTCTATCTCTATCCTTTCTTACCACTATACTAAATTTACTTATCTATTTATATCTTGATAGATTACGCTATCCTATGGTCCATAAATTGTGGTTTGTGGACCCTTGGTCTACCCTTTTGACCCATTATAATGATTGGGGGTTTTGAACAATCCCCAAACCCCCTGCGGTAGACTAAATATTGCAAAATATTACAAAATTGGACAAAAATGAGGCTAGGAGACCCTGTTCCAATGGTCCCCCAACACAATGTCACAGCGCAGTTTGGGTCTTCATCCTATCTTTTAGTTGTTCCATTGTGGAAGTAAGAAGAGCCAACACGTGAAGGCTCTGTGTGGCGGTATTCTGCGCAATCTCTACCATTTTCTAAGATGTTGGTCCTTTCGTGGTGGCAGTGACATTGTCAAGAGCCTCTTCAACTGTCGTACCACACCATATGTGTCCCATGAAATCTTTAGGGCATCCTCTGACCAGGGTGTGAGATGTTCATTGAGGACCTCCTTCTTGCATTGGAGCGCAACAATGTCACTGTGAAGCATGTGGCTAGCTTGAAGCCATGCAAAGCACTGATCTAGAACAAGGGTGGACATCGTAGCTTCCAGCTACTCAAACTCATGTTCGTTCTGAGTCAACTCCTAATCGATCTGTCAGAGGAGAGGATGTTGTTGTACCTAGGACCAAATTTCCTTAGCATTCTCGAGCAGAGTGACACCCTGACTGATCTGCGTCATTATAGTAGTTGTGGCTTCTTTAATTAGTGCAGGTTTCTAGGCACGTACATCCAGGGGGGTTTCAGGCTAGAGCTTGGTGTGCAATGATGCAATATCAAGTTCGATTTCAACCCTGACACTCAATACCTCAGTCTGCGACACCATCAAGGTAGCGACCAATCTTTTGACCTTGACTTGTGGCTCGGTAGAAGTAGGAATCAATTTTGCCATATCTTTGCAGAGCCAGCTCATTAGTTGTTCCAAGGTAGCTTGCTGTGTGATAGTGGCGACATGCGCAGCCTGGATCTAGGCAACTTCAGCAGCTTGGGTCACAATATTTTGTTCAGCCTCGCTAAGGTGTTGTTGTGCACGAAGTTCTTGGTGCTGCAATTCACTTTTGATGGAAGTAAATAGCTCACGTTGCTGCCCGTTGGCCAATAAACTAACATCACGGTCCATAGGCATCCTCAGCCTTGATTGCATCAGTTAGTGGGTTCCATTGTAAGGGTAGCACCTGGGAGCTGGCGGAGTCGGCTGGCCATAGTGGTTTTTAGGGTTGTAATGGTGCCAAACTTTCCCAACTACTTCGATTGATCCTTGCTCGCTTAATTCTACCTTGCTTGATCTACGGTCGCTTGAAGGGTGTCCGCTTTGAGCTAGAGGGCCCATAGTTCTATTTGAAAAACTTCCATAGAAGCCTTGTTCTATTCTTCCTAAGTAATCCATTAATCAACAACTGTGGTGGTGAAAGCATCAAAAATATTGTCAAGGTCTTCCTCTGTTAGGGTAACTTCCACATTGTCATCGGTCTTAGTGGCTTTACGCTTCTTGTGAGGCCTTGAGATAGTCCGCAGGGCCGTTTGAGACTCTATAGGTAGACGTACCTATGTTTTCTTCGTTGCTTATGTTCTGGTCCAGTGGGTAGTCTGGTTGAAGCTGCATGGTAGTACTTCTGGGGGTCACCTACGGTATGACGGTAGGAATCACCAACGCCATTGCTGAGCTAAGGGGAATGGTTGGTTTGGATACTGCATGGTGGCCAGATGTACCTGCTGCGTTTAGGGTGGTGGGCAAGGTGACTACCTTCCATTTTTATAGCCAAGTAGTGATGACCTATTAAATTTCAACCTACTTTCTCATACATGAAATATTATGCCATGTGTGCTCCTTATGGGCCCAAATTTGCACATTATGCATTGTTACCCGAAATGCAGCGATGTGATTATGCTTGCCATAGATGGTTGGGGATAGGCGTGCTTGGGAATCAATGACTGCAGAGATAGCACCATCGTAGAGTATCCAGAAGGTATTATTTTCCTAAATCCATTAGGGGTCCTTGGAGTCCCAGATGTTGGAAAACCATGCCCCTTCGCACATGCTAGGATCTAGAGGGGGGAATATTGCTTCTTCGGGGGTCTCCTAGGAAACTAATACAATCAGCAAGATCAGCCTTGAGTAGTAGAATTATTTTCCATCCTCCTGAGCCTCAAGCGCATTGTCGAGGAATTCTTCCACCAAGTACTAGGATGAATTATAGCAGACGCCATTTTCACACTTCCCTGTGACTTGAATTACATGAGCAGGGGTGGTTATTGCCTAACATTTCCACATCATCTTGCACGAAAGGATCTAGATGCCTAGGCACATTCCTAGCTCATTGATTGTATCAATCAAGAAGCTCCACTTGTTATGATTGACCTTGTACTTGTCCCACACAACTTTAGCGAGGTGATGCTCGAATTTCTTTCCCGTGTCGTCTCGTGGAGTAGTTCCCTGCATAGGAAGGCCAATGATGCAGTGAATGAGAGTAGCATCAATTGATATGCAGCGTCGAAGCCACAAGCAACCATCGTTAAAAAGTGCCAAAAATTGGCGAATGAATAAACTGGTGATTTTGTAGTGACTGAAGTGAGGAAGGCGGAATAGGTTCAAAAGTCTAGTGCCAGCTAGTCCCTTGACCCAAACCATTGGCTCCACTTTGGGCACACGATATTCAATGAACTATTCCAATTACAGGTGTGGAGCTAGCGAAGGAAAAGCATCCAAGTTTCCCAGGTCATGATCATCAAACATTATGTGAGGGAGGTGGCCAACCATATCCCCTACCTGGGGCACTTATTTGGGGACAAACGACATCTAAATACATGAAAAAACAACATTCATGTTGGGCATACGTGACATTGTTCTGCGCAGCCAAACATAAGGTAGCAACCAGGTCAGCAGAGTCGCTTGTAGACCTTCTGTCGTGAGGACCATGGGGTTGGAAGGGATGACCACTGACTTCTTCTTCGGAAGTTTCCTAGGGGAGTGTCGAATAAAAGGGGAGGTGGAAGGCTTTCCATTGGCCCATTGTTCCTGTTTTACCTTTTCTTTGCCTTTTCATGTGGCTGGGGTGGAAATGAATTCCTCCGCTACAAGGGTTACTTCTCGAATTTCATCAGATCCCTCTTCTTCACACATCCTCTCAGGTGGGGGCCAATAAGGTTCGTAGCAGGCATCCTAGTTTGAAAGATAAATTTAGTGGTGATAATGTCAGATGGTGCAGTTCATGTAGTCACGCAGATAGAAGTTAACTAGAGAATAAAATATATATCAGAGTGGTCAAAGGGTGAGAAGCTAGACTAATGTGTGACCCCCGTAGGTAGAACAATCCCCATATTATGGTCTTCACAAGGAAAAAGTAGCTCATAGATCCTTGATTGCCCCTCATTATTATGGAAATGATAAAAATTTATCGTAAGTCACCATATTAATTTCCTTTTACCCACTCCCTCAAACAGGAAGCGTAGTTTCCCAAGTGCCCACTCTGTTCCAATGGCTAGTTCTTCCCACTGCTTACCCCTCCTTCGCAGATAGTGCACCCCCTGTGCATTATCCTCGTGCATCCATTCCTGCACACTAGCCTTACACATGATGTTCGTTACATAGCTACTCCGGCCATATAGTCATTTGATAGGCACGAAGGAGTCCTGATAGGACTTCAGCTGAATCCAATTAACATATCCTGGCATAGGATCGCCATGCAATGTAGCTAATCATACACCTCCTCCGTTGGTGATTTCCTTTACCATATAGTGACCTAACAAGTGTTAGAAAAACTTCCCTTGGTGTTTATCAAACTGAGTATCATATAGTAGGACCAACTCTCCTACCGAAAAGCCTTCTGCCAAATAGTTACACATGTGTCCCATCGTGAGGGCTTCCCAGTTTGTTGGCATGTGTCACAGGCCAAACAATAGTTACGCGCATTTGTGGGCAGTGTGGGCCCAGCCCATAATATCTTCTACGCAATGGCTTTACCTGCGTAATGACCCCCTGTGACTCCTCCATGAGCCTCAGCTAGAATATCCTGCCTTTCATGTTTGAGAACATACCTCCACAATACCTCATCTGCCCCTAAGTTGTAGAGCTAACTTGCGATGATAGTGAAATTAGCTGCATGGGTGACGAACTCTTTCTTTTGTGGCATAGAATACCCATCTGGGGCTGTACCTGTAGTCAAGAAGTGGATAATATCAAAAAATTTCTCATCGCTCACCCTGATAGGGAAAAGTTGTGCATTAGGAAACCCTTCATCCAATATAGTTGGCTCTTCATCGAAGCGCAGGATGTGCGACGCGTCCAGGGGTTGCACACATGGCCAAGTCTAGGGCTGAGACCAGTCATTCCCTAGGAGCACTCGCCTCAATTGCTACCAGTAAATCTTCAACATTACCAGATTCATCAAAATGGGGTAGTTCTCTTACCTCTAAATAAATACATCGGAAGCTCTTTGTGATTTTAAGATACCTTACCGCAGATACATCATGCAGTCGGTTTTTCCATTTTTCAATTTCTTCATTTGAGTCGGATAAGCATACACTATCTTTTTCCTAGCATATCATACTGTTAGTTGTGGGGTTGGTCCAATCATCATCTTGAGTTTTCAGTTTGTATATATGTTCAACCTCTTCCTCTTCTTGACACGACTATGTATATTGTTCTCCTTCCACTGGATCTAGCGGAATAATTACCCTTGTGCCCTCTTTTTCGAAGATCATACTTTTCCTCTTTAAATTAATAATACCTCCCATGTAAGAAGCCCAATCTAGACCCAGGAGCATAGGGTAAGGGTCTATGTCTTCTACTATTTGAATTACCTCAAAATCAGCGTGGACTCTGATGCCTACAATATCTACTACTACCTTTTGTAGTCTTTCTGATGGGGTAATATTCTGTTGATTATCCATCTGTAGCAGAATAGTCGACCATTCCAGCCAAGGTTCTCCCATTCGCTGCTAGGTTTTTTTAGGTAAGACAATAGCATCTGAACCTAAGTCAAGGATAACTTGGTCCATTTGATATTCCCAATATGTGTATTCATGCGCATCTCTCGACCTATCCTCTTTTTCTTTTTGTATATCTTATTCAATGTCTTTACTTCTGGCTGTGGATCAATTATTTTTGCGCAGCTGTATATTAGGGCTTGGAGATTTTCTACAACCTTCTAGTTGCGGAGAAGCTTCATACAATACTAGAGGAATGGTTTGATTGTCGCTTTCTCCCTTGGATCTACTGCCCCTTTGGTTGGTGTTTCATCTTTAGTTACCTCCTTCCGTGTTTCGATGAAGGTTTATTTTTCTCTTTCCAGGTTTACACCTTCTGCTTTGTCCTTAGCACTTTGGATTAATGGCTCGGCTTCCAACTTTTCCTCATCCCCTCCTATGGAGATGCCACTGTGCATTATTACATTGGTACTTGGCCCATCATCCCATGGTTTCGCCTTAACTCTTTGCACGTTCTGCGTAGGTGTTTGTTGTTTTTCCTGCATTTTTTCTATCAGCACCGAGAAGTCTTAAATGACATGGTCGAGCTTTTGGAAATATCTGCAAGGTTGGCATGCTGGGTCGAGGAAGTCTTGTGCGAAATGTCCCACATCTCCATAGTTATAATAGATCATATGCTTGTGCCCTTGACTAGGACTTGCACCTCTTCTTCCTTTCGTTCCTTGTGTAGGGTATCACCCCCATCCTAAAGGAGATAACAGTTATGAGGGATCAACCTGAATGTTGTATAAGTTGCCCCTACATACCATAAGGTCAAGGGTTCGACAATTTTTTTCGTCATGGCCTACCGATGAGCAGAATCTACACCACTGCTGCTTTAATTATAGAACATAAGCACCCAATCGTGGACAATTATCCATGTTGTGTCTTCCTGCCACCAAACATTCTGCACACCATAGCATCGGACTCTTGGGGCCAACCATTTCCTGGGTCACAACGAGCTCAGACCCCCAACTTGCATGTAGTTTGATAGTAGTGGACATTAACCCTTAGAGTGACTTGGTCCCTTGCAACGTATGTACCACACATCTGGGTTGGCTTCCTTACCATCATCATTTCGCAAACTTTGAATTTATAAGTGCATTTCCTCCAACTAGTTCTAGATTTGCAATGCTGTGAACTGCGCATCGTCCCTGGATGCAGCTTCTAACTTCACGGCTATTTCCAGTGCTTCCTCTTGAGATACGATCTTTGTTGTCCCATGGGCCCATGCAAGTGCAGTAATAGCATAGCGATGAACCAATACTTATGTCTCTTATCATCATAGAAAATTCCCCTATCACTGATAACCTTTTTTAACCATTGGTCTGCTTCCCAGATGGATTCTGTAGGTCCTTGCTTAAATTATTTTAGATCAGGCACACATTGAGCATATGAATTAGGCTTCTGAAATTTTTGTTTAAGCGAATCCTTAATATTCTGTATGGATTCATTCATGTTTTTACCAATGTATTCCATGAACCAATCCAGTGCCCTTCCCTCAAATACTATGTATGGTTGCGCTCATTTGATAGCATCATAGTTCACATTTTACATAGTCCATACAGATTTGGCTACGAACCAAACTCAATCCATGTCCTCATCCCCTACACCCTTGAAGTTAGGTAGCTTCATGTACATGGCCATGTCATCTTCTGAGGATGGCGGATGAGGTGTAGGATAGTTCTTACCCCTGTGAAGATTTGATGTTGGCAAGACCTGGGGTGTGGTTCCCCTTTATGTAGCCCCTTCGTGGTTATGCTCTGACGACTCCATTACTAGGTTGTATATCGATCTATCTCCTTCCTAATTAATCTGGTAGTATTTACCACTTCGCGTTGTACTTCTACTCTGATCGGAGGTCATTGACTTAGTGTGGCCACACAAGATACCTTTTTTGCTCAATATAATTTTAATCAACAACAGCAAGGTTTTTAAGAACTTACCTCTAAATCCTTTGGAAAATATTTGTTCGACTTCTGAATATGACACAAACTGATCAACAAATTTTTTTTTCACCAATATTGCCAATATACTATCAGCTCAATGATCCACGGTCCTGGTAATCATATTCTCATTATTCTCTAATTGTCGGACTAACTCAGGGGTCCACTCCGTGATCTAATCGTCTTTCCAGCAAGTCTGAAACTCCGCCAATCGAGCTAACCACTCTTGTAACTCGTGTGCGAAGGACACAAAGAAGATTTCATGCACTTCAATGAAGATATAATTATTCTTCCAATCCTCTGTGGATATTATTTCACTTTGATTCTCTTTTAGGGAAAATTCCTGAATCTGTTTTTCAAACCAATCTTCTAACTGAGGTTTTAGTGGCTGCCAATCTCCCCATGGCATTAGTCGATCTCTCTCTCAAAATGCTCCCGATTCTGGCAACGGAACTATTTGTTTACTCAAGGGGTCTGGACCCAGGTTCTGCGTTAACATTTTCCAACAAATCCCTATACTACTAGCCCTTTCGGCAATGGCCTGTAAAGCAGACGAAGGTCTCACCCGAAGTAGTATGGGAGGGTGATGGAACCAGGTTTGTGCACCTAGAGAGAGGGATGGTTAATAAAATGGGGCACCCTTAGATCTATCAGTCCTACGCTAAATAAGCGCTTAACATAGGATTCGTAACAATATATTTAATAATTAACCAACCAATTACATAAACCAGATCTATGAATTCATAACATCGCATCCACGTATCATTAACAATCATAACTACAAAGATATATTTAAGAAATAGACGCAACACAAAGGTCACGAAATAGTCTGCTCATGTAATTATAACCAGACTCCACTTATAGACTACTTATCAACTCGTTCACATAGCCAGCAGGGTCTGCACACAGCAGAAGTCAGGGTTTCCACGCACACATCCAGCAGGAGCCCTTACCTAGACAATCCATGCCACATATTCGCAGTTCGTAATTCAATTCTATATCTATCCTTTCTTAGCAAGATACTCAATTTACTCATCTATTTATATCATACTAGCCTACGGTATCCTATGGTCTGCAAATAGTGGTTTGAATACCCTTGGTCTACCCTTTTGACCCATTATAATGACTTGGGGTTTTGACCTATCCTCAAACCCCCTGCGCTAGACGAAATATTGCAAAATATTACAAAATTGGACAAAAATGAGGCTAGAAGATCATGTTCCAACAATGTTCCAAAGGAGAAAAGGACCAAGTTGGATAATAAATCTTAATGGTACAATTGAGATGTGATGTTTAAAGAGGTGAAATATGTTGTTAAACATGAAGTCCTACCAAATGAACCTTAGAATATAGAGTTTGAGATAAAGGAGGATTAATCAGAATCTACAACATAAAAATATTCAGAAGAGGAAGAGCCACAAAATCCAGCTATGAGAAGATTAGTTCGGGAAATAAGGCAACCAGAAAGGTATAGTCCATCTGATTTCTATTCAATTTTTCCTTTCGCTATAACTGATGATGATCGCAGAAATTTTATGGAGGTAATAGATTCATAGGATGGAAAACTCTAGAAGGAGGCCATGGTTGATGAAATGGCATCCTTTCACAAAAATGAGGCATGGGATCTGGTGGAGTTGTCGGCTGGAAGGAAGCCCAATGGGAGAAGATGGATGTTTAAGAAGAAGATGAATTTGGAAGGCAAGGCAGAGAAATAAAAAGCTCTATTGGTAGCAAAAGGTTATTCCCAGGTTTCAGGAACTGATTTCTGGTGATATTTTTTCCCCTGTTGTTAAGGTTACTTCTATTAGATTACTTTTATCTGTTGTTGCTGCCTTTGATTTTGAGGTAGAATAGATGGATGTGATGACAACATTTCTTCATGGGGATCTGGAAGAGGAGATCTACATGAAGCAACCTGAAGGATTTTTAGTTAAGGGTAAGAAAGAACTGGTATGCGGGTTAAAAAAGTCTTTGTATGTGTTAAAAGAGTCACCAAGGATGTGGTATTAGAAATTTGATACCTATATATGAAGACTTGGCTTCACCAGAAGTAAATAGGATCACTATGTATATTTTAAATTAATTGGTGACTTTGTTATTTATTTGGTATTGTATGTGGATGATATGTTGCTGATTGGAAATGACAACGAAATTATCCAAGATTTGAAGACCCAATTATTCTCCAAATTCAACATGAACTATCTTAGTGCTGAAAAATATATTTTGGGCATGGAAATTAAGAGAGACCGGGAAAAGAGGAAGCTCTAATTAAAGAAAAGGAAGTATTTCTAGACAATATTGCAGAGTTTCAATATGTACGATAGTAAATCAGTGAAGGTTCCTATTCTCATATGTGTAAAAATATCTACTGAACAGTGTCCCAAGATAAAAGAATAAGAGGACGATATGTCTCTTGTTTGATATAAAAGTGCAGTGGGTAGCCTAATGCAATGGTTTGTGGTAGACCAGACATTGCACATGCAGTGGGAGTATTGAGTAGATTTATGTCAAAACCAGAGAAGGATCATCAGACAGTATTGAAGCGGGCTTTCATTTTATAGGTTACATCACCACACCTCTGTACAATACCCCTTTCTAAACTAGGGTACCGTACCTATGTCCCATTCCTAGGAGATTATGTCAATATCTCGTCTAGATGGAAGGGCATGAAAAAATGAATTGAAGGTGGGAAGGAAAATATTATAGTCCATGCCAGGATCGAAGCACATCAATATCGAAGGCATAGGGTATTTGTGTGGCACTATTGATTATGGTTTGTGCTACTAGGAAAGAACAGTATTGGATAGAGTTGTGGAGATCTTTCGTTTTGTTGATGCAAATTGGGCTACACATCTGGACCAAACAAGATCTACAAGTGGGTATGTTTTTAGCCTATTTGGAGTTTCAGTTAGTTGGATGAGTAAAATACAGTTTGTAGTGGCTCTTTCAAGTAGAGAGGAAGAATACATGTCAGCCACTCATAAAAGCAAGGAAGAAGTTTGGTTGCAGATATTGTGTTCAAGTATGGGATTGGGGTAAAAAGCTATAAGATAGATTGTGATAGCCAAAGTGCATTTTTCTTGTCTAAGAACCCTTGTTATCATTTAAAGACAAAGCACATTGATGTTCAATATAACTTTGTGACAAATATGGTTGAGGATAAGAGGGTGTTTTTGGTAAAGGTGGACACTTTGAAAAATGTTGCAGATGCATTGACAAAGTCTATGAGCACTAAGAATTTATCTTGGTGTAGAGAAAAAATGGGTGTTGCAGAGCTGGACTAATGACTAAGCGCTCATGTGTCCCCCTGTGGAAAGAAAACAACAAGTGGGGGAATGTTAGGAATGTGTTATATTGTTTCCATGATTATTAGCACGCACAGGGGGGTTCAGGGGGGGCGAGATCCCCCCTGTACGTTGTGTTGGGCATAGCAGGGGGGTCACAGGGGGGGCGACAGACCCCCTATTCGAGGTCCAGGGTAGCAGCCTGGGAAAAATTTTTTGGACCCTATTTTTCAATGGGTGGATCCGCGCATGGTTTTGTGCATGGGTTTGCATATGGTTTTTGGGCATCATGGTTTTTGACCCCCTGTATTTTTTTTATCCAATCAAGGGAACTATGGTTATGTTCTAATCTAGGGTAAATGGATTGGGGTTTATGAATGCTCCAGCATGTATATATATGTTTTTTAACACTATAAGGAATATAATGAAAAATCAAGTTGGTAGTCCCTATTTTGGATACAGGAGAAAATATTTGTGTATATATGCTAAAACCTACACTAGGCTTCACCAAAAGTGAAGCAGATGCAAACCTGTACTAGATTTTAGTTGAGGATAAGCTATTGATTATTTTTATTTATGTTGATGATCTAAATTTGGACTGGTGATGAGCAGCTGATACACTCATGCAAGGATGAAATTGCAAGGGATTTCGAAATTAAGGACATGGGACTCCTTGTTTATTTCCTTAGATTGGAAATATGGCAACGCGATGGTGAAATTTTTGTGTCTCAAGGAAAGTATGCAAAGGAGATAGTGGGTAATTTTCACATGGAGATATGAAAACCCATGGATACTCCTCTCCAACGAAATTGGAGGAAAGAGGATGCTACTTCTAGAGAGGTAGTGGATTCTTGGGTGTACAGGCAATTAGTTGCTTCACTAATGTATCTAGTGAACACTAGATGAGACATTTGCTACGCAGTTAACAAAATGACTCAAGCTATGGTTAAGCCTACCAAGCTCTTTTGGAAGTCAGGGAAACATGTCTTGAGATACTTCAGGGGCACATCAGAGTATGTTCTATGGTATAGACGGACAGAGGGAGTGAAGCTTCAAGGCTTCACAGATGCAAATTCCATGGGAATTCCATCAGACAGAAAGAGAACATCATGATGGATCTTAAACATAGCATCGACAGTAGTTTCCTGGTACATCAGGAAATAACATTCTGTGTCACTCAGTTCAGTGGAAGCATAATACATGGAAGCAATTAAAGCTACATATGAGGCTATCTAGATGAGAAAGATCTTGGTTGGTTTGTTTGGTTCTGAGATGGATTCGATGGTGATACATTGTGATAATCAGAGTGGAATTAAACTCTCGATTAATAATGTGTTTCATGATAGGTCCAAGCACATAGATATCCAGTACCATCATCTAAATGATTGTGTGTAGAGAAGAGTAATGTTGCTTTAGTACATTGCCAAGTAATATCAGGATGCAGATATTATGACGAAGGCACTCACCAGGAGAAAATTCAAATACCATAGGGACAAGATTGGGGTGAAGGATAATATCTTTCTTGTTGAGAGGGATTTTTGAAATTCAACAAGAAAATTTTGGCACACATGCCTAGTGCATTCAGCATCTACACTAGGGTTGGGCACACAAGGCTATTTTTCGTGCATGTTTATTTTAGTTATCGCTTAATTAAGATGGATAATAAATTGTAAACTAATCTCAAAATAACTTGTAATAGTTAACTAAGAGAAATAAACTCAGTTAGCTCATGGATTTCGAGTGAGATTTAGTTGGTGAGGCATGCAGAGTGATTCTAGTTTTGATAGAGTTCAAAGTGTAGTGGTGCATTCGTTAATGTAGGTTGTAATCAGTTTAACTCAGTTAAGTGAGTTAAACTCAGTTGTGCTAGTTGTAACAACTTGATACACTATTGGAAGACAAATTTAATTAAATATTAATTAATTCACAATCACTGATCTCACATGCAAATAAGGATCTACTATTATTAGTTGCATGCATGTCAGGCCTAGTGGAGACCCAGTTGAGATCAAGGTGAAAGGGAAGTTGACTATCAGTTGTACAATTATTGCGTTTCACAGATGCAAACAAACACCCATTGGAGTTCCCATGATACTTACAAAGTCAAAGAAGGCCAAAATTCCTATTCTTTAGGGATTTCATTCATCATGGATTTTGCAAGCAAGGTAGGTTGTCTCGAGGCAGTAAATTGGCTAAGTATTGGTCAATTTTATGAATGACAGTGTGAGACAATTAGCTGAGTATTGGAGGAATCTTGTGAGAAGAGTTTGTATCTAATTGTTTCATGATCCATGGTGAATATACAATAGAGGATAGTGGGGTTTTGAGCAGCAAGCTTTCCTCGGGAGATTATCTGTGTTGTGGTTTAATTTGATTCTTCGTTACTTCATGTGATTGATGATTGTGTTTTTAATTCTGCAAAAGATTTGTAGAGGTGATTCAGTATTAAAATTTAGTACATTGTTATATTGGGTGAATCCATGATATACATGCATGTTGTATAATTTCTACATAAACTATATTCTTCGTTAACCATGTTATCGCTCGATTCAGAGTTTTGAAAGAATTGGTATCAGACAATGGCCGACATTCTGAATATGAGATATGGCATGATCTATCCTGTCTATTGGTCTTTTATCACCAATATTCATCATCTTATTATCCCCAAGGTAATGGAGAAGTTGAAGAGGTCAATAAAATCCTTAAGACTATGCTTCAAAGGATGGTGAACAAGTACAAAACTAGCTGGCACCTTATGCTCTTCCCTACATTCTGGGCCTATGGAACTTCTGTTAAAACTTCCATAAGGTTTACTCCTTTCCACCATGTTTTTAGCGAGGAGGTATTATTACTAATCGAGGGTGAAATCCCCTACCTTCACCTATCCATCAAACTTCTCTTCGACACCCAACCTTTAGAAAAAATACTTATCATGCTTGATCATGCTTCTGAAGTTTGTCGTGTTGCATTGCAGACCATTGAAGTGGACAAGAAGCACACCAAAGCTCAGTATGACTGAAAATTCCACCCTCTTACCTTTCAAAAAGGTGATCTCATTCTAGTGTATGGCCAGGCCCATGATGTTCTTGGTCATGGGAAGTTTGACACATTATGGATAGGACCTTACATCATTAGTAATGAATTGGAAATTAGGCATACCTCCTAGAGGATTTCAAAGGCCAACTCCTTCCTAACCCTCAAAATGCACTCTACCTCAACAAATTTTACCCATAGCATCTGCCATTGACATCTGTGTATGGATTTTTGTAATGCATTTACGTAGCTTACATTTTCCACCATCATCTCATTTGTTTTCTTTTGGCGCCTTTGAGATGGATCCATCATCCACACCCTATATTGGCCATACTTATGGTGCAAGTCACCGTATATCAGCCATACCAATGGTGCAAGTCACTTCTCCTAGAATCTAGCCTCCAGAGGTTGGGCCATTTTTACCCCCTTTCATTCGTTATTTCACTCCAATGCCAAATGGATTTGATCTTCCACCAATCACCAAGCCGAATATGATGCAGCGATAGGTTTGTTAGTTGATGCCATTGACCATCATATCCTTCATCTTCATCTTCATTTATATTCCTTGCTACTTTTCATGCAATTGACTCACGTTTATCGTGTGCATACCCATATCCTATTTAATATATATATATATATATATATATATATATATATCAGTGAAACTTCTAGGATGTGAATTTGAATTCATTACATTTAGTCATGTTCCTATATCCTAAAATCACTATGTAGATACCATTGAAAATAATATTCTAGATTTCCATTTATCACATGGATTTACCAAAATACAACCATAAAAAACAAATAGCGAACCATAATATTCATGTAAAATATGCATATCCATATTATGTATCATCACATAAAAACATAGGTGTTTTGAGTCCACTACTCTAAATACATCCGACATTCCCACAACATGTTACAAAAAATAAAAAGGGGGCACCGCATGCCCTATCCCTATTCACTATCTGGAGGCTCACGAGAGAATGGCTCTGCTCCACCATCCCATAGGTCTTGAGCTACCTGGCTGGCCATATCTATGCGCCATGTGATGCCTTGCCACTCCGAGGGATGACCAGTACACTCATCTATGCACTGATCCTCTAAGTCATGCAAACCATTTTCTGCCACCCGGGTCAGTAGTACATCAAACCTGTGGCGAAGGTCGTCTAGTAGAGCCATGTATTCAGGTCTCTATTGTGATGTCGATCCTCTCAGTTCTGTAGCCCCTCGCATTATGGCATGTCCTACATATACCATCAACTTGAATGCTGTTATATCTGCATACCAAAAGTTAAGAATAAGTACAAAATAAATATTCTAAGAAATTTAAATGTACCATCATATATATCAGCTTTCACTTATCATCTCGTCCCCATGCTTGATGAGGGGGAAGTGGCGAGTCGGGATCCTCCTAATAGGTCATATCAATGTATGGATAGTTATCGATGTATAGCTACATTTGATCTCAATGTTGGAAGAAATATATTTGGAACACACATCTGGCTCCCCCTCCCCTTCCTCTATGTAGTATCATCCGCTAGCAGCATATTCTGGGCTCCTTTGGTCCCCCATCATGGATTTGTGCATAAGTTTAGATAGTTGGGATCTTCTCAAAGAATAAAGAGCACAAAATTGTACCAATAGTACAATCATGGTTCACCTGTCGTGTACCTAGCAATAACTATCATTTCACTGGTGAAAAAATTATTTGGGCCCACCCATAGTAGGTCTTGCTCAAAAAACTCTCCATGAAAATCATCTTTCATCTAGTGATGTGGTGGAATGCCTGGTTGCCCAGGATTTGCAACACCACTACGGCGAGAACACATGTCTCTAGCCTATCTATATCATTGATCGAGATGCCTGTGCCCTTGGCATGAGCATTCGGTATATAATGTAACTCCACGAACTATGTTATGTTCCTCCCATAAGGTAACACTAGATGTATACTCCCCACCACCCCTAGTGGCTAGAGTCCAATCAAACAATAGATATCCTTGATCGTGACCTTGATCATGTGCCTCTGCACAATGAAGGGCTCCTGGTCTAGATCCCAATACCTCCCTACTCTAGGTAGCAAGGGCTCACTTGCCCTGATATGTGATTTCCATACCAACTTGAGAGCCCTATACCAAGGAAGCACTCCTCTTACCACTTAATTCCCCTAAATCACTGAATGAAGAGCATCCATTTTTTTTTCATGCTAGTTTATATTTAACTCTTCCATACTTGAAAAACATCATATTGTTCTGTTAGCTCAGAAAAATACAATTGCGCCATAAAATTTCTAGCCGTAGTCCTCAGCAAACCAATGAACCAAATCGTATTTTCATCCCTAACTTACATTGCTCAGCCTAGAAACTGCGAGCTCACAAATTTCCCTCTGTTTCCTATGATCTATAGGGAATTTTAGGAGAAGGAAAGTGTAACCTAGATGTAAACATGGCTAGGGGTCTGTTACTGGGCTTTGGGGATCTAACCTGAAAAACTAAATCGTTGAAAATGAATAGTAAAGCTAGGCTACCTACCTGAAACTGAAGGATCTTGATTTCAACAGTTGATTTGTCCACTATGATCATCGCAATATTTAGGGACTTCTCCTCCTCTCCAAATTGACCACATATCACTTAGAAAATGAATTAAAATCGAGGGAAATTTCCCTTTTATAGGAAAACCCCCAACTTTTGTCACCACCAATTGCGAGCAAACTGTAGCATGGTTTGACAAACTATTAGCACCATTAGAAATATTTCACCGAGCACTATAATGATTCTTCTTTTGTTTTTGGTGATTTGACACTTCACCGGGAAGCTATTTTTCCTGAAACGGTCACCTCACCACCTTTTTAAATCTAATTTATCCATATGAGTTCCTTGTTCTTGGTGCTACAGTTTGTTGATTTTCGTCATGAGTAACCATCTTTTTCTCATGTTCTATGGTCCCCCTAGGCCTACCCTCTATGGCAACATCATTGAGTCACTATTGTTCAGAGAATTTGATTCGAGTCATCATCGCATTCATGGAGTCTACCTTGAGTCTCTTTATCTCTTATTAAAGGATTCCATCCATCTTTGTGTCGCATGCATCACATGTCACCCATTTTGGCACTGAGTCATACTTCGCCTCATCCACTCTAGAGTCGAGTTAGTCATTGCGAGGTCCACCATGCATTTTATGATTTGAAAAGGGAAGTCGTTTGCCTGCTACTCAGTATCCCTTTCATCCATCATCATCCATGGTGTCAGTCCATCAATTAATTTACTATGATCCATCATGCCTTAGTCGAAGATTCATCATTGCGTTACATATGGGAGACCTCATTTTTTCGACATCAACACATTCATTCCAGAAGACAGCTCTAGAGGGTAGTGTACGTTGGTTCTAGCTTCCATTCTTTTTCAGTGCCTCAGATCGAGAAAAGGGAATCACCATTTCTCTTTGAATTCGTTGTTTCTCATCTGCTCGACCTCAACTCATTATCACATGATTGAGGTTCATATACTTGATGGTCCCATGATCGAGCACATTGTAGTGGTGATTACCAAGTGTGTGTAATATGTTTAGACCTCATAAGGGGGTGTCCCTTCAGGTAGTCCCCCACATGGTCGGATGACCTCGGATTATGCTACAACCTCATATGTAGTTCCACATATTTTATTGGTTTGATTTCATCCGCTTGTAGTGCCCAAAACATGCATGTCTCATTTAGATGATCCATTCAGATCTTTAGAGCCCTTTCCTATTCAGCAGGGCTTCTTTGGTTGTTATACTGCCCATTACCTATGCTATATGGAGGGGAACTATCTATGTCTCATGTACTATGATGTTATTGTATTTAGTCCTGGCACATTTTTTTCCAAGCGCATCATATACATGGGATCCATTGTATTATTTTCTCGACCATTGTTGCCAACATGTCATGTATCATGTATTATACATTTTGTAGCTCAGTCCCACATTGTTGGGCTCACCTTTATTATTTGTACTTTCTCATCTCAGCGGGTATGGGTATGCCTCCCTTACCTCATTGAGAACATGTACTCCAACTTAAATGGAGACTTATATCACTTTGTAGGTATCTCCCATTCAGTTATTGTTCTCTCTCTCTTCACCTAACTCATACCTCTCTCTCTCTCTCTAACTCCCCTTCGGTGTCTAGCGATTGTTTCCTTACAACATACTTCGATCATATGATTTTATCCTAACGCTCGCATGTTGGGAGGAAATTAGTTATCACAAAAAATTGGTCATCTAGCCATGCCTGATTAGATGGATCGAAGTAGACCATGTAATACAAATTTTACCATAGTAAAATTTCTTTCATTATAAGAAATAATTTAACCATATTTTATTATGTTATTTTTACTTAAAACAAGAAACCACATGAGGAATGATTAAATAAATCCTTGTTTATTTTATTTTTCTCTAGGAATAATTAACTAAACCATTACTTAAATAATATTATTGGTCATATTTAACTCAATTAGGACAAATAATTAGATAAATGATTATTTATCTTACTTTTCTCTGGGAATAATTAATTATATCATTATTATTTATTACTCCTTATTAAATTTCACTAAATCACCTACAAATAACTAAACAAATCATTTTTTGTTTATTTTTCTTTAACTGCATCCTTGAAATGATAAATAAATTATTTATTTGTTTATTATTTCTAAATAAATGTATTTAACTAATATAAATACTTTTTCTCTCCAAAAAAATATAATAAAATATTCCAAGCGGTTAGATCTATATTTTGGTTAATATTATTTATTATTCTCCATTATCGAGGATAACTCAATATTTTGTTATAAATAGGAGGCTTTTTCCATTCATTCTTGACTTTGATCATTATCATTGTTGCTATTATTTTATTTTTCCATTTGAGCTCCCACTTGAGTTCAATACATACTTTGGGTTTTCTACACCATTGCGAGAGAGAAACTTCTGAATCTAAAGTATTGAAGACAACCAAGAATCCATCCCGTTGAGGGGGACTGGTAACATCTACTTGTTTCTTTCACCAGGTGCTATAATATAAAAAGTCATTCTTTAATATTCTCTTGTTTTTTGGATATTTGGAGTTATTTTTTCATCAGCTACTATTTCTTTTTTATGTTTAAGTACTTTTACTACGTAAATCTTGGTTTTTGAAGGATTTATTCTAATTGTCTATTACAGATCTAAAGAGTTACACAACCACTTCTGTTGTTAGGGATATTCTTCATGAATAACTAAAGTAGGATTCTTTCGTACACCTTCCATAATAATTTACATTAACACTTGCAATGATACACATGCTTATGGATTCATACAGAAAGAGAGAAGATTGAGGGAGGGAAAAAAATCATTTAGGGATTTACAAGGTGTTGGTTTGAATTTGGGAACTACACAGTATTTTTATTTGATTGATGCATATCTTACAATTGGTTCTTACTCCATGGGAATAAAGATGTTGATAATGATGAAGGAACATTGTTTTGAACCTGACTATAGGACGTGGACATGTGTTATTGAATTAGATTCTATTGGTTTCAATAATTGTCTAAACTCAGGGGGCCTATCGATGGTTTTATCTTCACAAGAATAAAATGCATGGCATATATCATTAACTAAGATATCATATTCCCTCAATAGAAGAATGGTTTCGCTAAAATAAGAGATTTTAAGCATACCACTAGGGGGAATCCAGGAAGTGTCGTTGGGGGCACTCTAATTCAAATTGGAAAACATGAACCCTGCTAGGGTTAGATTGGATCCTTTCACCTCCTTCTCTAATTATGGAAACAATGGTTGAGCCTAAGACTCGTCATCTTTGTCTTCCTCCCGGTGATGGTAATCTTCTATCTAGATATCTGGGCATGTTTATTAGAACTTTGGTTGGAAATGGATCTTTGTCATCGCTAGAGGAGGTTTTGGGGAGGAATAAGCCTCCATCGTTTAGTATAATGGTTTTGATGGAAACCTTATGGAAATATTGGTATCATTCTTTTATATGGCATCAAATTATGTCTACCTCCTTCATTTTTATTCCTTCTTACACCTAAATTCACAGCAATTAGTTCACAATACTTCACTACTACCAGTGAGAGTTAGAAGTACACAATAAGGTTTATATGCAACACACTCTTGAAATCTTTTTTAAATTGAATCTTTGAAATGAAATTAACACCAAAAGGGAAAGTGAACATTGTCTACCATAATTCTGATACTCCGTAGTAGGAAAGGGAACACCTTATAAAATGTTTTTCTTTTTAATTTGAATTTAAAAACATATATATTTATTTTGTAATGCTTCCAGTATTTTTATAATTTAATGTTTATGATATTATTTATTAAAAAGGAAAGAAATTGTTTATGGAAATTATATATTTCATAAATACAGTGTAATACATAAAATGTAATGTCCATGGTATTTTATATATATATATATATATATATAGATAATTTTTATGGTGTTTTGATTTGTAATTGATTTGGACAAATGTGAGATATTCGACTAAAATATCGTTGGATATATGATGATATGGGATTAAAAAAAAATGCAAGTAAAATCTGACAATACTACTCACCTTCCATAGTACTATGTTGAGTTTTCACCCATATGTACTTGAAATTATCCATCAGTGTTAGATATATAAATCCATGGCTTGAAATTCAAACACCCATAAACATAAGTAGTCAACCTTAAGGTCAATCACCCTGTGATGCATGCGCATCACTAGCTAGAAGTCCAGATACAACTCTATGGGTTGAAATTAGAGTTGAAATTTTCCATGTAATGTGGGTGAATGTAGATTCTTTTCCAAATCGACCAGTTTGGAATTGTGGTTAAGGGCTCATGTGCACAAGTTATTGGTATTGAGTTCTTATTTAATTTAATACTTCATATAAATGTTAATTGGACTTTAGTTCATTAGTGGGATAGACGGTGTATTAATTCAAAGGTGTAATTTACATCATCTAACATTTACTAAATATGCTTCACATATATGACGAGATATTCTAATCGGTGCAATATCTAATGTTTGGGCAATATAAAAATCCTCATAGGATTGAAAAAAAATTCATAAGGGTCTAGTACTGTGATGCTCACAATGTACATCCAAACTAGATAAAAAACTTGATATCCAAGTTAAAACTAAGTACCCTAAGTTCAATGGATATGACTCTAAAAATAAAAAATGTAGATATGCATTGAAATTTAATTCTTGAACTAAAGGAAAATTTTATTCTACTAATTAACCAACACTTTTCCTTGAAGGTATTCTTCATAATGTATTTGACCTAGCTACAAGCCCACTCACATCTTGCTTCCTGATTATCTTGTTTGATCAGGGAAATAAGAAACAGGTAGAAACCCATGACATTTTAAATTCAAAACTAATGTGACCGAGACCCCATCCCCTAAAAGGTTCGTCGGCCTTCTTGGCAGGTTGATCAACCTTCTAAAGACCCATGAGGATTTTCCCTTTCAAGAAATAGGATGTACACCATCAAACTAACAAACAAATAAGCTCTAAACAACCTCGAAGTTGAGCTCCCATATTCCAACATAGTACACCTCTAGTTCATTTGAGTAACTACGTTTCCTTCCATAAATTCTTTCCCATAGCCTTAAATGTATCATGTTAGGATAGTTTGGCTTCTTCAAACTTATTTTCCCCATGGGACACCTAGCCAAGCCCTCTTGACCCTAAAAACTGTCTAGAGGATATCATCTATGAATGCATTGACCTTTCACAATTATGGATGATTCTAATGGGGATTTTCTTGGAAGAATTAATTGTTATTGGTGTCAAAGGGATGTATAACTGAAAATAAATTAGCATAGGCTTGAAAATCTCTTTAGGCTCTTTCTAAAAAGTATTTATGTGCCTCCTAAGTCCTCCTCATTAAGGAGAAATTAATTTTTCAAGTAAAAGAGAAACCCTTACTTAACCCCTATCCAAGTCAATTCTTCCCCAATAGACATGACAGTTCAATGTGGTATTGAACTAGTATAAATAAGATCCATGCTTATTCCATTTTTTCCAGCAACTTGGAGAAGAGAAGACAAGAAGAGGAAGAGAACTTAGGTCATCTCTGAGGAAGCTCTAGGCATCTTCTGCAAGTTATAAAGTGATTCCGTTACTTTGAAAAATAAATGCTCCTTTCCTTTTGCCTCAAATCCCACAACTGAATGATATATACATCATCTTCACAGAGTCATTCTCTAACCCACTATTCACATCAATTTGGTGGATATTCCAACCAAATTATATTACCAAAGCTAACACCAACATGATTGCCATAGCCTTCACAATTTAGGGAAACATATCAAAATCAATTCCTTCTTGTACCTATGGTTCAAACTCACACTTTCATTTCATATTGTATTCATGTCTTTTATATACAAGTTTGTGCATCATTTGTCTTTATGAATAGATGCAATTATATTTTGATTTTTTCAAAGTTGATAATTTTTTATCAGATTGTTGTTAGTCATACCATTCATTGGAAGAGCCATAGAAGATGCAATATTATTAACTAAATACAAAGTCTAAGAAGCTACTATATATTTAGATTGAGATGGGGTAGTAGAAAAAACATCTACACCGAAAATTGAATCTGAATACAAACCATTTCCATCAGCATACGGGCCTTTCACATCACTTAGTCCTACAGCGAAGCTATATTTTATGATAATACGTCCAACAGAAGTTGGCCCAATAATCCAAGAACTAGGCCACTCTTTCAAACCAAATTGTGGTCGCTAACCTATTGTACCAAATCCGGGAATTCCCATGGAATCTCCTTGCAAAGGGGTTGGTGTTGGAATGGTTGGGGGAGACAATGGCCATAAAAACTGATTATTCCTTGGAGGCACATACTATTGAGAAGCTCCCACACTTTGTTTTATCGTGGGTCTTCTAATGCTCGCCAAGGGAAGAACAGAAGATGGTGTAGCTACAATGGGTTGTGAAACTTGGGGTGCAATAATTTGAGATGATAGTGTTCCAAACAAAGTCTCCCTCACAATATCTTGTGAAGGGAGTGAGACAATTGAACTTTAGATTCAGTTATGCACTTTTCTATCACAATTGCGATAGTGAACGCATGTAGCTATTTATCAAGGTCATATTTAAGATCTTAAGCTAAGGTCCAAAAATAACACCAGTGTAATTATATGCAATCAAACGATCCTTGAATAGAGAGAATTTAAACCCTATAAACGAAATGATTTGCAAAATTGAGAATCAAGTGTTGCAGTGGTTCTTATGGTAACTGTGTTATTGTGCACTTGCAAATAATGAAGTCTGTTGAGTTAGTGATCTCATCATTTATATAATAATGGGCTGCGTACAGTTTTCATTTACAATATAAAGCTATAAGAGATTGAATCATGTGTTATATCCAGCCAAAAGAAGGCTCAAACAGTTCACTCAAGGGGACAAGGACAAATAACATTATGCTTTGACCACTTTTCAAATCCTTCAATTTAGATTATATGAAAGTGAATTAAATCAAGTACACAATCGGAAACTCTATTCTAGTTTGGCATGCTACCAAATTAATATAATATTTTATCCTATATTTAATAGAAATTTCATTACCAATAAAGTCATTGTGCAGCTAGAAATTTCATTACCAATAAAGTCATTGTGCAGCTATTGCATTTTAAGCTAAATTCATGAATATGCTAAACACAAATATTCTAGTTTCATGTAAACTTCAATGAATCAAATTCTTGGGGGAAATATTAAAAATAGATAGAATATTTGAAGAAATAAAATTGAAAGAGAGAAAGGGTACATGTGCAATTATTTTCTTGAATAAATTAGCCCCCTAAAAGAGGACAAAGGCTTCAGAACAACATATATTGCCATCCTGGTCTAAATGTACCCTACGAAAATAGACATCGAACAAATAGATTTTTTGTGGGGCGATTTATTGAAGAGATCCTGCTCGATCCACCGATCCCTCAACGTATCCAAACTCAACCCTAAAATCCTAACTGTCGGTGAATCACTCCAACATTTCCTGTGAAAATATACAACAAATCTGCAGCTAAGGCATTAGAGTTCAATCGAATCAAAGAACGTGAATAAATCTAAAGATCCTAAAGATTGATCTGTTTCCTGATATTCACCGGGCAGATCGGAGATCTATCTTGATGCCGAGCCGTGATGAACTATTGTTTCTAGCCTTTTGATTTCTACATCGCTTTGGGAGGGTTGGGCTTTGAGCTTGTCCATCATTCATTATGTAAATCTGTTGCTATGTTTTATGGGTGGGAATTATCTCCCGCTCAATTTTGAGTAGTCTGTCTTAAATTATGGGATTATATATGAATATTTTCTACATTTGTTTTCTTCAAAACATTTGTATTTTCGATATCTAGTTTTATTTTTTTTTAATTAAAGAAATATACTTTTTTTAAATAATTTTGAAAAATAATATTATTGAATATAATTTATTCATAATTGTTTTACGGTAATTTTATTTTTTATTTATAAAGGAAGTTGTCTATTTTATATTCAACATAATGTTATTGACAAAAGTATATTAATATGGGTGAAGGAGTAGCTAAACTATTTTACCTTTAGTGTTCATATAAAATTGTGATTTTCTAAGTTGGTAGCATGTTGGATTATTTTTTCTTTTCTAATTAATAAAAGATCTTTCATTTACAAAATTTTGGGGATTCAATATGCATTGTATAATGGCTTAATCACAAGTATTATGTATAGTTTTTCATTTTGAGTTACAAGCAAGACATGTTATTGGTATTAGAGGAAAGGTTCCATTATTTCACTTTCCAACATATTTATTCGAAATGTAATACAAGGGTGGATTCCTTATCCAAAATAAATATTACTTCGTATTCTAGAATCCTTTTCTTTGAAAAGTGGCAATCCACAAATGTGATCGAAAGAGATGATTTTTTTGGTTAATTTTAACAAAAATATCATAAACATTTTTAAATATTTGGGTTTAGGTTTCTTAATATATAGAATTATAGTTCCCCACTAGCTTTTCATGTTTTTGAATCAATTTATGCATTCACAAATGTATTTTAAAATATATATATATATATATATATATAATCTTCATTGAAATCATATAGTTGGATTCCCAGGAAAAGGTCATTTCGTCTATAACTTAGACTACGCCAATTATAATATTATATGTAACTGATCTAAGTTTTTTTCATAAGTGTGAAAAATATTTAAAATTTTTAGCCTAACTATAACCGAAGTAAAACCATACGTAGCAGTTGAAGTCAAATCATAGAAGATTGTTACCCATCGTATTTTTTCATGTAATTTATATCAATCATGGTTCACATTACCTTTTATGTGGAATCACTATAAAGAAATTGATTCTACCAGGTCATACTAATTTTATGCCTTCACATAAGATTTTCAAATTTTTGGCAATACTGAATCTGCTAAATGGTCATGAAGAGCACATTTAACCACGTTTGAGGGCACATTTTATACATATCATAATGTATATGAGGGGGAAAATGGTTTTTAGTGCTTGTGATATAGTCGCAAAAAATACCCCATAATTTTGCGCTTTGGGATATCCCCAAGATTCAATAAATAATCCAAAGTGATAGGATTCATTGATAAGGTGACAATAGAAACAACCCTCTAGTGTTAAATTTTAGAGACAAAAGGGTATTCAAATTTGTATAATTGTACATGGATTCAGAGACCCATTTGCCGGTAAATTTTAACACTATAGATGAATTCAGAGACCCCTATAGTGAAATGTAACACTTTGATATCAAAATTCCAATTTTCCATTTAGAGAGTGACACAATTAAAGATTACTAACATAAATGACTAATTCATATAATTGTTGTACTTTTTATTTGGTCATATTTTTATTATTGGACCATAATAGTCATTTAAGTTAATCATTATTATTTTTTTCACTTATTATCTACTCATATATTCTAGTCCTACAATAAATAAGTCATTTAAGTTAGTCTCTTTTGGTTTAGTCACTTATTATCTAGTTGTATATTTTATCACTAGACTAAATTAGTCATTTAAGTTAGTAATTTTTAGTTCAGTCGCTTAAAATTGCTCAAATTTAGTAGTAATTTACTTGAAATAATTGTGGTGACTAACGTTTTTAGTCACCTATTCACTAATTTCATAATTTTTTACTACTGGGCGTTGAGGTGTTTTAGCCTCTGGAAGACCCGGTTGGCTCTATCTTGGTTTAACTCATATGATCCCACATTCATGCTTGGAATATGGCACGAGGGTGATTGGCTGAAAGAGGGATTTGGCTCAACCAAATATATGGTTAGGTGGTACATGGAAGTCACTCACTTGTTTGGAATTTACATATGTTAATATGAATAATTTTCCTATTGTCATAAATGAGAACATGTACTTGTTATTCTGTCGACCTTATGGCTAGTTTCTCATGGTTTTATTCTGGTTATATGTTGGTTAAAATCATGGTTGAATGATGTGTTGTTTTTATGGATCTTATTCATGATTTGATAAGTTATTAGATGGTTAATGTATACATGGGCTAACAAGTGTTGTTTAAACTATCTTGAGAGGGAGTTAAGCCTGCTTGATGATTCAAATATGAAGTTATGAAGATCATGGCCAGATATGCATTCATAACCTATAACTACTATTTTTACCATGTTTTCAACGAAATTATTATCATATGAATGAATTTTTTTAGGAAATATATAGCCTTAGTATTTTTAATATACACTTATTATCATATTTTCCATAGCTTTGGAAATTTTTTGGTTGTTCTAGTTATTGGTTTTTATGATAATCATAAAAAATTGGCGTTAATCTTGCAACCATCCCCTCAAAACTGGAAAATTTGTTACGACCAGATGAAGGAAGGCCTATACATTGTGTTTAAGCCTTCCAACCACATGCACGATGTGTCAAGCCTGCACATGGGGTGTAAATCCTATGGAAAAATAAATTTCAACTCAATTATTGATCAATAGTGGTTATTGTGAGACACCATGGTGATATGGGGTCCTTGTAGGGTGGTATTACATTTCAAGTTAGTAGATCCCACTTGCATAACTAGAACATGGACGATAGGTCATATCATAGTAACACTCATCTAATTTTTACCCCAGAGAGCATGTAAAAATGGGTAAATATAGAATTAGGTGGTTACAAGTTTAGCAAATATCTGAGCCAACAAATAATCAACGACACAGTAATAACCAATTCTACTAAATATATAAACAACAAATATTTCATTCATAAACCATGAATACTATCATATGAAAAACATATATAACATCAAGCAATATAAACATAATATAAACTCATAAACCATCATCTAAACATATGGATACTAGATTATAGGTGGAAATCCTTCCACGAAAAAAACCATGAAAACTTTGTCTTCTTATTCTTCTTATTAATAAACATTTATTTACATCATGTGCTAGCTGCAACTCGTATGCATAAATTGACTTATGTTTCATGCAAGAAACTAATTTTTGCATGCCACTACCTAATGATAGGAACCACTTCCACAACTGTATGTAGGTTCCAACCTACAATGAATTCTTAGGCCACCACCTGAGGGAAGCCACCACTCCCATTTTTTCATTCTATTGCCTAAAGGAAACTACCACTCCCTAAATCATCAAGACACCACATTCCAAATGAAGGCACCAACCTTCAAATCCTTGTGGAATGCATTTCATATATTTTCAAACTAGGGCCCACTATTATCTACATGAACACTTGTAGGCCTCATTTCATGTATTTTCAAACTAGAGCCTTGTATACTGTTGGCTCAAGGGGTCCTGAACCAGGTTTGAAAGTTTAAGGTTTCCAACAAAATTGTATATTACTGGCCCTTTCGGTAGTGACCTGCTTTCACAGGCCAAAGTCTCATCCGAAGCAGTATGGGAGGGTGTTGGAACTAGGTTTTTGCACCCTGAGAGAGAGTAGGTAAGCCAAGCAAAGTTGTATTCCCAGCTTATCAAGCTTCGTATTTAACAGATGTAGTCACAGGCTTATATCACAAAGCTCAGATCTAATAATTACCTTTACATCCACGTGCGTAATGCCAATTTATCAGCACATCAACTATAATCGCAGCAATTAACAGATCATAGATTCATATAATAGAAAAAAAGACACTTTCGAAGCTGTCAAACAGATACTTTCACAACTTGATCATACAACCTGGCAAGTTCCCTCGGCCACATATGAGAACGAGACCCAGATCACATCACATATCTACAGTACTTCGCATATATATATATATATATATATATATATATATATATATATATATATATATATATATAGATATATATACCAAAATCTTCTTACAATCCCAAAATACCACCTACGCACACAGCCAGCGAGGTCCACACACAACAGGATTGAGGAGCTCTGCACCCACATCTAGTAGGATTCCTTCCCCAAAAACCCAACAACAGATCTAACAATTTGTGCTTAACATCAATCTTAATTATTTCCTACCTATCACTCAAAAAGGTTCATCTATTTATACCTATTTAGCCTACGCATCCAATGGTTTGCAAACTGTGTTTTGCGGACTCTTGGTCTACCCTTTACTTATTTACAATGCATTAGGGGCTTTGACCCACCCCAAAACCCCTGCAGTAGACTAAATATTAAAAAAAATATACAAAATTGAACAAAATTTACAACTTTAGGAGACCCTATTCCAACAGTCCCCCAATACAATCTTGTGACTCGTCCCAAGTCACTCTGATGGTGGGGTCTCCAGCTGCGCCTGCAAAAATTTGATCCCCTCGGCTAATGGTGCAACATACCTTCACTCTGAGCAGAAGTATTTTGTGCAACGTCGACAAATTTTTCCAAAATCGGACCTTCCGTGACGCTCTCCAGAGTCCGGTTTAGTGGTTTAACCACGATATAAACATCTTGTGAAATATTGAGGGCCTCAGCATCCAACATCCCTGGTTTGAAAATGATTTAAAAGTCGTAATATTGGAACAACAGAAGCCATCGACAGATTCCCCCTCCCAACACAGTCCTATTCACCAGGTATTTCAAAGATGAGTGATCTTTAAACATTCTGAAGTGCCACCCTAATAGGTAATTCTGATACTTCTGTAATGCATAGACCATCGCTAATCCCTCCCACTTCGTGGTGGCATAGTTGCACTCGACACCCGAGATTTTTCGACTGGCGAATGCAATTGGGTGATCAATATCTCCGGCTCTAGGCTGCATAACGACCGATCCCATGGAAATTCCGGAAGCATTGACATGAACATGAAATACCTTCACCCAATCAGGAAAAATAAGAATAGCTACAAATACCATATTTTCCTTGAGTAGCTCAAAGATCTTTTGGTACTCGTTATCCCAAAAGAATGAAACATCCTTCTTAAGAAGCTTTTCCAGAGGTACTATGATCAATGCATATCCCCGAATGAATTTTTTGTAGTAGCCTGTATGTCCACAGATCGAACGTAGTTGTTTCTCAGTCGTGAGCATTGCCAGATTGATAATAACTGCAACTTTCATTGGATTCACTATCAACCCTTGTCGGCAAACTATATGTCCATGAAAGATTTTGAAGGGTATGTAGAAGATACATTTCTGGATATTTAGGGAAATTTGGTGTTTCTGGAAAGCATCCAACATCATGTGCAGGTTCGAAATGTGCATCTTTACTAAGATGAAGACATTACAATCATTGAAGTATACCTCTATAAATTTGTGGATGAATTCCTTGAACACTACAACAACTACCTGCGAGAAGATAGCAGGGGCATTCTTGAGTCTAAACGGCATGACTTTTAACTAGAAGGATCCCCATTCAGTGGAAAATGTAGTTTTGCTGTGATCTTCTAGTGCGATTCTGATCTGATGGCATCCTGAGAACTAGTTAGTGAATGAGTATGCTTCCTAGCCTCCTATGCTATCCAGGATCTCATCGTAGAATGGTGTCGAAAAGAGGTCGTGTATGTGGGCGTCATTTAACTTGCATAAGTCCACACATATTCAGATTTCTCCCTTCATTTTATTTTCCTGAGCCACCATCAGACTTACCCAATCTGACTACTCGACCAGCTCAATAATACCTGCCACGAGCATTTTATTGATTTCTTCCTTAACCTTCTATTTATACATAGGGTTCAGCCAATAAGGCTGCTGGTTTATATGCCATGCATTCAGTTTTAGCGTGATGCTCATAACCCCTAGGTCCCCTATGATCCCTTTGAGCTCCAAAAACTTGGTCGGGAATAATTCTTGATATTCTGTGAGCAATTAAACAACCTTGCTTATAGTGTCATCATCCCAGTAGTCCCCAATTTTAGCCAACTTAGGTTACTCTACCGTGCTAATGTTGAATTCCCACAGTTCCAGAGGCTTTGTCACATCCATAGTCTACAATGGAGTTCTTACAACCGTGCGCTTCCCCTATGATTTTGGGATAGAGACGTTGCAGGATCCTCTTCGCACTCTTCTGTAGTTATATTTTAAAAGTTGACAATATCATGCATCTTCATTTCCCATGTTGGTACCCCAAATGCTGCAGAGGAGCTAGATTCACCAAATATGAATGTATCTATATCCTGCAGAGCTTCGTCAAGCACCTCCGAGCCCCCTGTCAATCCAAATGTACCTATGAATTCATCCATCAAAGTTTCCCAATGGCAGGTGCGTTTATGTAGCTCTGCATCTAAGTACCACACAGTGGGGATTACTCCCAACGCATGAATAAACAAGTGAACACATTCCTCCGTAGTTCGATCGTACCACTTATCCATCCAAGAGAACAAGTGTGCACGTGATTGCCCTGGGCCAAGGAACATCTTGATGTGCATCTCAACCGCAGGCTCAAATCACAGGATCATCATGTCCCAACATTCTTCCTAGTCCTAGAACACCTCCTTATGTGTGTCCCACCATATTGTATGTGTTGCGCACATAGCTAGATTAAGGGCCCATAACCTTCGTTCTCTGGGAACCTCAACTTTGAATATTCTCAAAAATTATTTTACACTACCGGAACCATCAAAGTAGGGAAGTTCTCTTACCTCTGAAGATATACAACAGAATTCCCTTGTGATTCATAGACAGGGTAGCGCAAAGACATCATGCAGTCGATTTTCCAGTTTTCTATTTCTCCATCAGAGTCTAAGGAGCCTTCACTATCCTTTTCCTGGCAAAGCACACCATCAGTGATAGGATTGATCTGTCTTCATCCCTTGTAGTTAACCTATAGATGTGATCTACCTCCTCTTCCTCACGCACTGGCTCTGTGTACCTTTCTCCTTCTGCGGGGTCCAGTGGTACGATCACCTGTGTTCCTTCACTTTCAAACATCGTGCTTCTTTTCTTCAAATTGATAATACTGCCCATATCGATGGCCCAATCCAATCCTAGGAGAGCCAGGTAAGGTTCTGCATCTTCTACAATTTGAATGACTTCAAAGTCAGCCCGGACCTTAACTCTTGCGATATCTACCACGATCTTTGATAGTCTTCCTAACAAGATGATCTTCTGTTGGTTGGCCATGCGTAGATGGATAATGGACCATTCCAACTTAGGTTCTCCCATTCGCTACCAAGTTTGTTTAGGTAATATGTTCACATCTAATCCAAAGTATAGAATAACTTGATCAATCTCATAATCACCGATCTACGCAGTCAACCACATCTCCCTACTAGTGCATCTCTTATGCTTATATAGTTTGTGCGCATCCTTAATTTCCATAGCTGGTGTTCACTTTTATGCGCAACTATCTATCAAGGCCTGGAGGCTTTCTACGGCCCTTTGATTGCAGAATAGCTTCATACATGCCTACAGGAATGGCTTGACCTAATCATCTTCTTTGAGATTCGCAGGAGCTTGAAGATTAGGTGCCTCAGCCTTAAAAAAAACCTGCCGAGTTGCGACAAAGGTTTCGATTTCCTTCTATAAGTCCAAACCTTCTTGTTTGGTGGTTTCTTTTTAGATAGGAGGCTCTGCCTCAGCTTTCTCTGCAGCTCCTCTGGTGGCCATGCCACTGCGCATTATAACATTAACACATGGTCCTTCGTCTCGGGGTTCCACCTTGACCCTTTCTATATTCTGCATAGGTGTCTATTGCTTCTCCTACATCTTGGATATCAAAATCAGGAAATCTTCAATCACATGATCCATCTGTCTACAATATCTACAGGATTGTCTCGCAGGGTTCGTGAAATATCTTGCAAAGTGCTCGATTTCCCCACAGTTATAGCAAATGAGTTGTCCTCTCCCCCTACTTGCACTTCCACCTCAGCCCCTACCCCTAGCTGGGGAGCCACCCATAACAGAGGGAGATCTTGGTGAGGAAGCATCTGAATGTACCCTATATAGGTTTCCTCGATCTATCATCAGATCGTACATCCAGCAGTTCTATTCATCATGGCCTACAAATCTACAGAACTTGCACCATTGTTGATTTATTTTTTAGACATATGTAGCAATGCAGGGGTAGTGGTTGGTATTGTGCAGCCCAGCAACGTGACAATCATCGCACCAAAGCATCAACGCACTCGGTACTACAACTTCCCTTGGACGCAATAGGCTGGGTCCCCTGGCCTACACGTAGTCTGCTAACAATGGATAGTTATATTTGGTGTGGCCATTCACCTTGCATCATATGGACCATATTTCAGCGCTGGCCTATATTCCTCTCTCTTTTCACAGATTCTAGATTTTCATGTGCATTGCTTCTAGCTAGCCTTGTATTTTTTGTACTCCTAACTGGGTATCATCCCTTGTCATAGCCTCTAGCTTCATATCAATCTCCAAGGCCTTCTCCTGTGACTCAATGGCTTGATTACCCATCAGTACACGTAGGTGGGGTAGTAACATAGCAATGAACCATTCTGTGTGTTTTCTGTCATCATACAGAAGTCCTCCTTCTCTAATTACCTTCTTTAACCATTGGTCAGCCTCCTGTACAGACTCTGTCATTCCTTTCTTGAAATATTTCAGATCATTCACTATCTTAGAGTAGGAGTTAGGTTTTTTGAACTACTACTTCAAGGAATTGTTAGTTTCCTTGATGGTCGCATTTGCATGCTGGTTGATGTATCCCATATACCAGTACAAGGTCCTCCCTTCAAAGGTTAGGGATAGATGTGCCCTTCTCATAGCATCGTTGACTATGTTTTATGCAATCCATACCGATCCTGTTACGAACCAGAACTGATCCATATCTTCATCCCCTATGCCCTTAAAGGTGGGTAGCTTCATGTGCGAGGCCATATCATCTTCTGGTGGTGGTGGAGGTGAGTTCTTACCACTATGAGTGTTTGATGGTGGTGTACATTGACAACTATGCACAACAGAATTTATTACTAGATTGTAGACATATTGATCTCCTTCTTGATTAGTTCTGTATTATTCACCACTGTGCATTGTGCCCTCACTTTGATCAGAGCTCATTCACTCTATATGGCTACACAAAATGCTCTTTTCACAAAATAAGACCTTAATCAGTAATGGCAGAGTTTTTAGAAACTTACCTCGGAAACCCTTGAAGAACCTTCGTTCCACCTCAGAGTAGGACACAAATTTATCAATCACAAATTCTATCAGAAACCCTTCTATCACACTATCCACCCAATGATCTACCATGTGAGTGAGGGTGTTATCAGTCTTTTCTAACTATTGAATCAACTCTGGGGCCCACAGTGTGACCCGTTCGTCCTTCCAACACTTCTGGAAATCTACGAACCTTGCGAGCCACTCTTGAAGCTCGACTGCAAATGTCATAAATAAAATTTCATAGATCTCTATGAACATATACTTATTCTTCCACTTCTCTGTGGTTATATTTTCACTGCAATTCTCTATTACTGTGAATTCCTGAATTTTCTTTTTGAACCACTCGTCGATCTCTTTCTTCTCAAGTCTCCAATGTGTTTTTGGCATTACCCAACCTCTCTCTCAAAATGCTCCCAGTCCTAGGAACATAACCATTTGTTGGCTCAAGGGGTTCTGACCAAGGCTCAAAAGTTTAGGGTTTGTGAACAAACCCCTATACTAATGGCCCATTCGGCAGTGACCTGCTTGTGTAGGCCAAAGACTCACCCGAAGCAGTATGGGAGTGTGATGGAAGGAGGTTTCCGCACCCTAAGAGAGAGTAGGTAAGTCAAGCAGAGCTAGGTTACTAGCTTATCAAGCTTCATATTTAATATATCTAGTCATAGACTTATATCATAGAGCTCAAATCTAATAACTACCTTCACATCCATGTGTGTAATGCCAATTTATCAGCACATCAACTATAATCGTAACAATTAACATATCATAGATTCATATGACAGAAATAAAGATACTTTTCAAACTATCAAATAGATACTTTCACAGCTTCATCATACAACCCACGTTCACATAAAACATAACAAAATAGACCTAGATCACATCACATATCAAAAGTACTTCTCATATATATATTAATACTAGAATCTTCTTACAATCCCAAAATGCCACCTGCGCGGAAAATCAATAGGGTACGCACACAGCAGGACTGAGGAGCTCTGCGCACACAACTAGTATGAGTCCTTCCCCAAAAACCCAACAACAGATCTAACAATTCATGCTTAACATCAATCTCAATTCTTTCCTACCTATGACTCAAAAGGGTTCATCTATTTATTCTGATTTAGCCTACACATCCAATGGTCCACAAACTATGGTTTGCAGACTCTTGGTCTACCCTTGACTCGTTTACAATGCATTAGGGGCTTTGACCCACCTCAAAACCCCTGCGTTAGACTAAATATTACAAAAAATATACAAAATTGGACAGAATTCACAGGTTTAGGAGATCCTGTTCCAGCATACACTCTCTACTCAAACTGAATAAAAAATATCTATGTTGATCCAACATATTTAGTAGTACATAAAATCCGCTGAGATTCATCAACACTTTTATCTCAACATTTAAATCATCAAGTTTCCAAGCCCTGCTAGCACCTCAAATCCTGAATCAATACTCAACCATAGTACCATCATACAAAATCACAACCTCACTAACAAACTTAATCAACATATTAACACCAAAAATAATGCAACTTCCCATACTATGAACTATAGTAGATATTTTAAGACACGTATCCCTTAGGCCTGTAAGCACTGCCAATGCATGAAGGCAATAGTAATACTATGACAATACAATGGTCATGAAAATACATGGAGACTACACATCATGACTGTATTCCATAACAAAAATACAAGAGAAATACACCAATAAGCAACTCAAACATGAGAAAATAATATAGGAGCACATTGCATTTTGTCCAAAAGTAGCACATATGATCCAAACGGAAAGTGGCATCGACCCATGGTATTCTAAGTGGCATCTACCCATGGTATTCATTCACCCATGGTATTTATCCACTAATGGTATTCATCCACCCAGTAATCTACCCATGGGTTTCTGAGTGGCATGTACCCATGGTATTCATTCACCCATAGTATTTATCGACCCATGGTATTCATTCACCCATGGTATTTAATCATCCATGGAATTTACCCATGGCATTGTAGCTAAAAAAAGACTATAAGTAACAAGTCACATAAAGAAAATGTAAAATTGTCCACAAGAATATAGATTTTTATAAATATTCTCCATTTTAATAAAGAGTTTCTTTGGAGTTTTATTTACTATGTGTTTTCAATTTTTTCTAGGATTTCAAATTTTCAGATATTTTCTAGGGGAATTTTAATATTATTTTAGATCTTGGGGGCCTTCCCCCAAGATATGTATCATTCGTATTGAAGTAGGTTATAGATCCATGGGAATGAGGGCTTGAAGCATATTTCAGTCTCAAAGTTTTGCAAAAATATTTAGTAAAATTAATGAAAACTCCACAATTAAAGAGTTCGAAATAACTCATTTAAAATTATTTTCTGATAGATTAAACGGGTTTTTTACAGGAATTTTATTTCATTTCCCGGTTTGAGAAATTCGAGTGTTGGGTGTGTGTTATAATATTTCCATGAGTGTTGATATGAAGACCTACCTATGGTTTTGTGTATGGGTTCTACACATGGTTCTGGGCATGATGGTTTCTTGTCCATGGTATTTTGTAGATTTGGTCAAGGGAAATATGGTTATGTTCTAATTAAGGGTTAATGGATTGGGGTTTATGAATGCTTGCGCATGTCTATATATGCCTTGTAACATTGAAAGGAATATAACGAAAATTCAAGTTGGTAGTCCTAGTTTTTTTATCCAGGGGGAAATTGTTGTTTATATATATTTTATGTTTTATGCTCTCACTATTGTTTATATTATGTCTTAAGAGTTTGTTTGCAAATCATTTATGTACAGGGTTGAAACCTACATTGGGCGATTGAAGTTACACATGTCTGGAATTTTGCGTGGTTGTGCGTCCCGTGATTTGCTGAAGTCATTTTATCACCCCACATGTCATCAAATTTCAATTTTATTATATCAATGGAAACATCTCTTCAATACCTCAGATTGGTATTTGAAAAAAATTGACTTCATCACCTATAGAAGAAGTTATTATCAAAGTTGTAGAAAGAGGTTTATATTGTGAAAGAATCTTTTACAACATATTTGGTTTGTCCTGGTTTTGTACCCCACCAAAATCCATGAGTTTTTAATACCTGGAGAAGCTTTCAGAGTGGGTTCCCTTTGGAGACATGCCCTCCCACCCTAATTTAGTAGGCACCTACTTTACATTCATTAGTCTCATCATTGGAGCATCCCACTTGGGTTAATTTGCAGAAGTGCCCTCCCACCCCAAGATATGTAGGCACCTTATACTTCATCAAAAATAAGCATCATGGTCATGGTTCACCCACAAAACCAAGGTTATGGGTCGAGTACAAAATCCTTATCATCGGAGTCCATTTCATAGGATGCACACTGTTAGTATCATAGTTGGTCATAATAATTATAGGGTATGTCTATCCTCCGATATTTGTTTGTCATGGTGATGGACCATTGAAAAAAGCACACTTCATCAAAGTAAATTTTTTAGATCCCATGCTATCAATATGAAAGTTGTTCACAAGTATTACAGGGTATCTCCATCCTCAACTTTGTTCATTGTGGATATGGATTAACCACACAAAACCATTCTCTTTAGTGACTCTTCATATTTAACATTTGATTCTCAGGAGGGAACTTCATGTAATGGGTACTAGTACTTCTTAATGATGGAGGAATGATCTAAATGCAAAGCGGCATCCACCCATGGTATTGTAAGTTGCATCTACCCATGGTATTCATTCACCCATGATATTTTCTACCAATGGAATCTACCCATGGTGTTCTAAGTGGCATCTGTCAATGGTATTCATTCACCCATGGCATTTATCCACCCATGGTATTCATCCACCCATGGAATTTACCAATGGTATTGTAAGTGGCATCCACCCATCGTACTCATCCACTCATGGTATTTATCCACCCATGGTATTCATGCACACATGGTATTTATACACCCATGGTATTGTAAGTGGAATCTACCCATGGTATTCATTCACCCACGATATTTACCCATCCATGGAATTTACAGCTGGTATTGTAACTAAAAAGAGACTATAATTAACAAGTCACGTCTTTTAAAATGATAGATTTTCCACAACAATTTATCTTTTTACAAATATTATCCATTTTAATAAAAAAGTTTCTTTGTGGTTTTTTTTACTTTTGTTCTCATATTTTTTGGGAATTTCAACTTTTCAAATATTTTCTAGTTCCATTTCCAATTTTATTTTCAGATCTTGGGGGCCTCCCCCCAAGATATGGATCAAAATAGCCCATATAACTGCACATAAGCACATGACTGTTAAACTCTATCAATAAACTTTGTATCTAACCTTTGATCCTTATGCACATATTCATGATCTTCAAATATATTACTTCTCTACACACATAGGTCTGACAATGCACCCCAACACACAACATCTAACCCCAATTAATCCATGTGTTGTGGCAGCTACAACCACCCTCCAAAATATTTCTTATTCTTAGATTTGGGAGCATAACCTTCCTTTCACAAGGATCTTATCTTCCACTGCTATTAAGTATCTATGCTTTGAATGACAATCATTTTTTTAATTTTTTCTTTTGTTCGCTCACTTTTTTAGTTAACCCATATTTCTAAGTCACAAGCTAAGCTTCGAACATTGTATTGTAGTTGTTTTGGGCTTGCCTCCTGAAAATGTGAAATCCATGAGGGAAAGGTTGACCTTGATGATCAGAATTGTGCAATATTGGCTAGAATTTGTGCCTTGATCCTAGAAATTGTGCACACATGGATGGAAGCTCGAAACTAAGCCCAAAAATTGTGTTGTCCATCACTAAGCTTAGAAACTCTGTACTGCACTGACCCCGAAAGTTGCCAAATTCCCCAGAGTTGTAAAATATTTCCTAGAAGTATGCATGGTATTTTCCAAATAAAATAAAATAAATATGAAAAAATAAAAAGGAATTCCTAAAAAATATGGATGTATTTTTAGCTTCCCAAAGGAGACAGACTTTCTATTTTTGGAAAAATTTCGCCAAGTGTCTTTTTTTCCTCGATTTTTGGCATGCACATCATAAACCCTAATTTGATAAAATATATTTAATAAACATCCCTAGATGTCATTTTAACACATGATCTTGGAGCTCTATCATTCATGAGAAGTTCAAGGAAACTTCAATGTGATCATCATCACTTTTCTAGATGAGTTTCACTTTTATAGTTTTCTATTGCTTTTTTGTCAACTTTTGTTATTTCGCATGTGTGACCATTGTTTTTATCTTTTCTTTACATGAATGTTGGATTTTCAAATTTCTTTAACTGGTAGAGGTTATGTTTCATGTAATTATTTTTCTTTCGTGAGTGTCGTATCATGTTATGAAACCAACTCACAAAATCAAAGAAAAGATAGATCAACGACTTAGAAATCAACCACTTTGGGGGGGAAACCTCCTTTACATTACATAAATGAACAATTATTAGCTGACCCAAATGAAAAAACCTCCTTTATATGTAGAGGAGTCCAATGGGTTACAATATAATCCTAGCTGAAATAACAATAACAATGTAAGGGAACAACAATAATAATAATGGGCTTCTATGGGGCACAACAATAACAATATGTGGACTACATGTGCACAATAGTAACAATAAGGGGGGATATACTAATAGTTACAATAAGGAGATAGACTTAAATTATAGGGACCTAACATGCCGCTCTCCTTCAAATGAGTGTTTTCCTCATAGCATGTTTATTTATGGATGCTTATGTATAAAATTCTCATCCTCCCATGTGGAATCTTGAGCAGGTAAGTTCTTCCACCTGTTGAGATACTCTTAAATTGATCGATTTCTTAGTTGTCAAGTTCTTGTTTCTGCATCTTCTTTAGGTTCCAAAATTATTTTTCCTTCCTTTTCAAGTTTTTGAAATATTGTTTGAACTGGGATTTTGTCACCTATATGCTTCTTTAAACATGAAACATGGAAAATTGGGTGTACTCGAAAATATGCATGCAACTCCAATTTATATTCCACAGTAGCAATATTTTGAAGCACCTGGTAAGGACCATACTACATTAGTGATAATTTATTATACTTCTTAGCTTGCTTGAGGGACATTGGTTTTTATGGCTATAGTCGTAAAAATACGGAGTCACCTACATCAAAATTTCTTTCACTGCTATGTTGATTTGCCTATTTTTTCATTCGATTCTGCACCAAAGTTAGGTTATCCTTTAAGAGTTTGAGAACTTGTTATTGATGCTCAATGTGACATTCCACTCCTTGATCATCCATATTAGCTTCCATTTCATCCATCAAAACATACACCTTAGCCTCGATGTCTTCTTTTAAAACATTCATGTCATCTTTGGTTGCTCTTTGTGAGATCAAAATTTGTTGCACTTGGTACTGTAATTTTGATATATCATATAACAATTCTTCCCCTTCATGCATCATAGTAGAATTTTATGAGAGATTAATGGATGTATAATTATTTTTTGGAGGCAATATATAACCCAATAATAATAACAATGCTTTAATATTCCCTTGGAATCGATTCAGCTAATTTTTCAAACAAAAGTTATGTAATTTTTAAGAAAAAAATACACACCTTTTTCTTTCTTTTAGGAGCTCTCTATTTAAACAGCTGCAACTCTGTAATTTAGGATCTCCAAGGTTTGAAATTTTTTTTGTGGTATCCCTCTAAGTATTCTTTCCAATGCCATAGGTTTGACCTAATTTGGATTCTTCAAGGAAAATTTATGCCAAATCTCCCCAATGACCTAATTATGGATTCTTTTTGTAGAGATAACCTATACGATGTGCCACGTTCCATTGTTTCTTCCTTTAGATATAATATCGATATACAGGAAACTAAAGTTTGTGTACTTTCAACCGCATTTTACAAAATTCCAATCTGATGCTCAAAAATAGGGACTCGTGACTATTTTCCAAAGGTCACCTCTTTCAGATGAAATTAGGTAGCCTTCAAAAACCCTAACTTCCACAAATCATATCTCTAAAACTATTGTGAACCAAGATCTAAAATTTTTATAAGAGGTTCCTTAGGATTTCTTCACCAATTGTATTTTTTTTTTATCTTATGAACCTTTGTATAAAAAAATTTATAGTGAAAATTCCACGATGACTTGCTTGAAGTAGCAACACCCTAGAATCCAAAGCTATGATACCAAATGTTATGAAACCAACTCACAAAATAGAAGAAAAGAGAGATCAACGACTTAGAAATAAACCACTTCGAGGGGGAAACCTCCTTTCCATTACATAAATGAACATTTCTTAGACTATCGAAATGACAGAACCTCCTTTCTATATATAGGATTCTAATGGGTCACAATATAATTCTAGTAGACATAATATTAACAATGTAAGGGCACAACGATAACTATATTGGGCTTCTATGGGGCACAATAATAATAATATGGGGACTAAATCAACACAAAAATAACAATAAGGGGGATATACTAAGACTAAAAAGTACGGGATACACTAGCATTATAGGGACCTAACACATTGGTTTCATCATTTTTTCACTGATGGTTGTTGTTGCAACGACTCTCCTCATTGATTTCATTTTCTTCCCACTTGATCTATCTTTTTTCAATCACACAAAGTTATATATGCACTCAAGCACACAATATATCTCATATTTTCTTTTTTTCACATTTCCCCTAGGCAGATCTTCCATTCTGTTAGCCAGTTTTCACTTTACCTAGCTGGGAACTGTACAATCCTAAGGCTCAAGTCGAGATCTTGGCCTCTAGAACTATGCAGTGCATAGTATAGGTTGGACCAACTATGCATTGTGTAGTTCCAGGGATTGGTCAGCAATACTGACCACTGCGTCTATGTAATGTGCAGTCTCCCCCAGACCACTACACAAGATGAATTATGCAATGCGCAATCTCATGCCTCAAGCATCGAACCTGAATATTGGGACTACGAAGTGCAGTTCTCACATCCATCCAAACCTTCTTTCCAGCGAAAATTGTGCAATCCTCCCCATCAGATGCCTGGTTTTCTACTTGAACATGCCTTGATAGTGAATTTTCATAGCACTAATGTTTTCTTACTGTGACTGTCTTTTCTATCCCACATGTACAAAAATTGTTTAGCACCTCTCTTACAATCACTGTTATAATGGCACCAAAGGTATATTATTCAAAGAAAACCATGGAAATAAGTTCTAGGGAAGTAGTTGAGAAAGTTCAAGTTGTGATTATATCCAGACACTAAATTGTTTATAGAAAAGTAATCAACACTAACATCATAACCAATTAAAGATTCTTTTACAATGGAATTTGGAGCAGATTTAGAGGACAGATAGGTTTATCTCAACATCTCGCAGTCAGGACTACATAAGGTTTCATGCATTTATCCAACCTCTCATTTGCAACTGTGATTAGGTGGGTTGTCTCACACATTCATGAGAAAGATATGACATTGAGAAACACCAACGAGAAGAAGCTTGCTACATTCCTAGCTATAGATTATCAATTCATTTATCATCTTCTCGAACCATTGATGCTCATAGAACCATATTCCTATGCCACCCATAGTTACATTAACACAAGAGATATTTTCAAAATCTGGGTGAAGGAGCCATCCAAGTTTCGATAGACACCCACCCACACATACAAGACAAGGTCACTCAGGAAGGCCTACCAACTCTTGGATGTCTTCTCTTGTATAGCATATGCCTAGCCAAGTACAAAGACCTTTCATGAGGGGTGGTCTATCTTATTTAACCAGGTGGTTAACGAGGGGAAGTCATTTAACTAGTTAGATCTATTGGATCATAAGCTAATAGCACATGTAGCACAATATTGAGATCCTCCCATGGGTGAAAAAACACTATATTATATGTCTACATACTAAATGGATGAAATATGTGCAAAAAATCGGTTTCCTCAAATGAAATAGACATGAACAACGAGAGAAATTGTTGTGCATATCTATTTTAAGATTATTTCGCATTTAATCCACTGAGGAGTTATGGAGCAATTAACTGATCACTTCATCATCCCGCTATACATGCTTATCTTTTAGCAGGACGCACCTTCCATTTCACGACGATAAATGGAGGCAATACTAGAGACTGCAGAGCGGTTTTCCTTACAGGATGGTGCAACGATTAGAGTGTTCAACGGGAAGAAGTTGCCACATCAGTTTCTAAGGTATGTTACCAAAAAAGCTTTCATTCAAGAGGTATCATATCATCTCTCCATAACATTGTCAACAGTACTACACAAGAAGAATAAAGCACCACTACCTGCTATTTCTTTGCAGATTGGGTTATACGAGATTAATAATATTAAATTTTTAGATAATGAAACTAAATAAATATTAAAATTTAGGTTTGGTATAAAATACTTCAATCCATATGATGTGATGGGAATTTCCAAGACCACTGGGAAATAATATACTACAACTGGCTTAGCAACATTTTAGTGGTCAGAGGGGGAACCATGGAAGAATTCCTAAAATTCCTCTAGACATCACAAGTTGATCAATGTAACTAGGACTTCACACGCTATTCCATTGATGGAAATATTTTCAGAATAAAAAACAACAAAAGGCAGCGGCCTAGTATAGGATAAAGGAAAGATGAAGGTTGTTGACATTGATCAATAAACATGGGTAGAAGAATCAAATAGAAAGAAGAGTGTACATAGAGAATAGAGAAGGAATAGAGAGAAGAATTTTTTTGAGGATGGAGAGCTGAGAGCATAGAGAGTAAAACAAGATTTAAGGGAATAATGAGAGCTAAGAAGGAGAGAACCAGAGCATAATGAAAATAAGGAATAAGAAGGAAGGAAAGTTGCAACAGGGAAGATACAATACCTATTGAAGTCGAAGGGAAAGAACTCATTGAAGATTTGATTGACGTTGTGAACATGGAGTTGGGACTAGAGCCGCGAGATGAAGATGTTAATTTGATGCCTAATGCACCACAGGTCATTGTTTAGTCTCCAACACCACTATTCATAGAGCCAACCCCAAGTGAGGAAGGCGAGATAGTTCCTCTTGATGAGGATCTTGTGATGGATCTGTAAAATCTGTCATATGATGAATGAGAGAAGATGATTGTATGTTAGATCCCTATATTACTAGTGTAGTCACTTATTGTTGTTAGTGTATTCCCCTTATTGTTATTTTTTAACCCCTGTAACTCCAATAATGTTATGATTGTGCCATTACATTATGTTAGAAAAGTATATATTATAGAGCAATGTGACACATAAAATATGCGGAAAACAAAAGCACACAAAACACATCAAACTAGAGAGACACAAATATACATGGTTGACCCAGTTTGGGCTATGTCCGCCCCAAACCGCCAGTACTTCCTTTCTATTATCCAGAAAAATTAGTAGACACAACCTACAATAGATTTGATGTAATATCCTCTATTCTCTCTCACAGTATCCCTATCCGTTTCTTGCTCTCAGAATACACATACCATAAACAGCCACAATACAATACCCTCATAAAAGCCAGGGGTTGCCTTCTAGGGAGAAAAACCCTAAGCTAAACATAACTTCTACCACCAAATCATAATGCTTGATTTGTGGTACCTCTCAAATATCTAAGAGTCCATTTCACTGCCATCCAATATTCTTTTCCTGGATTGTTCGTGTACCTGCTTACAACTCCCACTGCATGTGCAATATCAGGCCTTGTACAAACCATTGCATACATTAAGATTCCAACTATTGATGCATATGGAAATTTAGACATATAGTCCATTTCTTCTTGGGTCTTGGGGCACATCTCCTTAATAAGTTTGAAATGGCTAGCAAAAGGTGCACTAACTGATTTTTCATTCTGCATATTAAATATTTTCAATTTGGATGTACTCATTCTGAGGCAGTGTTAATTTGTGATTTTTCTTGTCTCTAGTTATTCTCTAGTTTTGTAGCTCCCAAATCCTTCATTACAAATGAGTTTGCCAATTTTATTTTGAGCACATTTATTTCCTACATGTTAGACCCTACAACAAGCATGTCATCTACATACAATAACAATATATTATAGCTTCCATCATTTTGATTTTTTAGATAATAAAAATGATCAGAGTGACATCTAGTATAACCTTGTTCAGACATAAACCTGTATAATTTTAGGTACCACTACCTTGGAGCCTGTTTTAAGCCACACAAGCTCTTCTTTAACCTGCACACTAATTTTTCTTTCCCTTTCACCTCATATTATTCCTCTGGTTGCTTCATATAGATATATTCCTCAAAATCTCCATGCAGAAAAGATGTCTTTACATCTAATTGTTCAAGATGTAAATATTCCATTGCTATGAGACTTAAAATAGTTCTAATTGAAGTCATCTTAACAACAGGAGAAAGTTTTTCATCAAAATCAATACCTTTATTTTGTGCAAACCCCTTCACCACAAGTCTAGCTTTGTACCTTTGTTTTCCTCCATATTCTTCCTTCAGCCTGTAAACCCATTTATTCTACAATGTATTTTTACCTACATGAAACTTCAATAATACACACACAGGTTATGCATTAAGGATTCCATCTCTTCTTCCATTGCTAGCTCCCACTTCTTCCTAGTTTCAACCTGCATTTCTTCTTCATAACATTCAAGTTCACCAGAATCAGTCAACAATAAATAATATAATGAAGGAGAGTATCATTTATGGGGTCTAATTATCCTAGTAGATATTCTAACACCACTTTCAAGTGTTTGAGGTACATGTTGCTGTTGTGGTGGTTTTTGTTATTGTGGCTGTTGATTATTATTATTTTCAGGCACCTTTACTTTTTTTGTGATTTCATCAAGAATTGTGTATTCTTTGTTTTATTTTTCCTGTTTCTTTTCCTGCAACTGATTCTTATACAATACCTTTTTATTGAATATTACATCTTTTCTCCTAATTATTTTTTTATTTTCATAATCATATAAGCAATAACCAAAATCATTAACACCATATCCAATAAAAGTACATTTCTTTGATTTTGCCTCAAGCTTTGTTCTGTTTTCTTTATTAATATGGAAAAAGGCTTCACAGCCAAAAGGCTTTAAAAAAGAGTAGTTTACCCTTTTACCTGTACATTCTTCCTCTGGAATACCACCATCCAAAGAAATTGAAGGTCCTCTGTTTATTAGATAAACAACGGTATCTACAGAATCTACCCAAAATTTTAAAGGCAATCCTGCATGAAATCTCATGCACCTTGCACGCTCCATGATTTTTCTATTCATCCTTTCTGACACACCATTTTCTTGTGGTGTTCTTAGAACTGTCTTCTCTATGCGAATTCCATGTTCTGAACAGTACCTATCAAACTCTTTGCTGCAATATTCACCTCCATTCTTTGATTTGAGACACATCAACTTCTTTCTTGTCTCAATCTCAACCAAAGCTTTTCATTTCTTGAAAGTATCAAATACATCAGATTTATTTTGAATACAATAAATCCAATTTTTTCTAGTTGCTTCATCAATAAAAGTAACATAATAATGAGAGCCACCGAGAGATGATACCTAAGCAGGTCCCCATACATTTTTATGCACAAGCTCTAATTTTTCGCTCTTATTTTATTTCCCAACTCTGAGAAATATGACTCTCTTCTGTTTTCCATAAATAAAATTCTCATAGAAATCCAAATCAACATTATTCAAACCCGACAACAAATTTCTTGAGTGAAGAATCTTCATTCTGTTCTCACTCATGTGTCCAAGCCTATGATGCCATAATGTTTCATCTTCTCCTTTGGAATTTAAAGCATTAACAGAGTTAGAAATACCATTGCATAAATACAATGTACAAACCTTTTTTCCTTTTGCTATTACCAGGGCTCCTTTGGTGACCTTCCAAGTTTTATCTGTGAATGTTGTCACACAACCTTCACCACCTATTTTCCCTGTTGAAATCATATTTTTCTTCAGATCTGGAACATTCCTTACCTCCTTTAATAGCCATTGGTTTCTATTCTGTTGTTTTATAGGAAATTTACCCATTCCAACAATTTTTTAGGGTTTATCATCACCCAAAAAAAGTTGTCCAAAATCTCCTTGAACACAATCATGAAAATATTTCTTATCAGGGGTGGCATGGAATGAGGCCCCTAAATCTACCACCGAGGAATCAATAACATTTTCGAAAGAAAGAATCAAAGCATCTTGTAACACATCATCTGTCATATTTTCTTCATGATTGTTTTCTTGTTGTGCGTCTCCTTTTTTTCCCTTACGAGATCTACAGTATTTCTTTAGGTGTCCTTTCTTTC